>MU558692.1:2763465-3165535 GCA_024362625.1 Silurus asotus | reverse complement strand
AAAAAAAAAAAAAAAAAAAAAAGGAATTTTATTAGTGTTCGAAAAAGTACAGAAAATTTCACACCACCATTGTGAAGCTTTTTTAATTAACTGAAATGAAATGAAACCTAGCACAAACTTTGTTTGAACAGGGGTGACTTTGTGAGATCAATACGGTCTGCCACATCGAGTTGTCGTCACCGTGACCATTTAGAGACAGCAGCCACCCCATAAACCCCCCACCCCCACCACGAGGAGTCACTAAAAGCCTGTGCTTCCTTCTTCTGCAACATTAAATTGATCATTGTGACACATCCTGCTGGCTAAGAACTTACTCGCGTCTTTACAATTACTACTGAATTCATTACCTTTACTTGGGAAACTTCATGTTTTGCAAAATAAGCCTGTGTTCCACACAATAAAGTAAACGGGGTCTAATACGCTCAGAATTTTTACACCTCGAGGGACGACTGAGCGCAACAAAAGCCCGGTTCATTCAGCGCTCTGGTAACAGTGAAAAACCGAGTGGAAAAATGGAACCTCTGAGAAAAAAAAAATGCTATAGATATAAGCACATGGCAACTTTTTCTGCACTTTGCTAACAACATTACAAACTGTACCACCAGAGAGAATCCATTTTACTCGAACCTATTTGAACAAAATGGATTAGTGCTTTTTCCATGGATTCAGCTCGCACGTACTTCTACCCGACGTGACCCCCCATGTGAGGCGGAATAAAATACAATCGCGGAGCTGTTACAGGAGCCTATAAAGGGAAACGCGTGTCACAAGACTGAATCCGAGTATAAGGTGGTTATCGGGAGAAAAAATAGAGTGGCACCTAAAAATATGGGAAGGAGTAAGTGCTAGTATTTAGTGCATGGAAAGATAGTAAACATTGGGATTGGTATTTATTGTGTCCTTTTGAGGCACCTGGTTGAAAACATGAGTTCCTAGAGATTCTTTTTTAGTAAGCTTTAGCCTGGTCAGGGTCATAATAAATGTGGAATCCATCCCAGAAACGATGCAGGAATACCTGAGGAATGGGACACTGTCACTCCAAGATTTAATCTAGTGAATCCAACCCAAAAATTGGCATGTATTAGGAAGGTAACCTGAGCTAGAAACCTAAATAATGGGTGCTAGCTTTTAGTGTTTAAATAGACAACACTGGGACTCTGAGGTAACTAGTTGAAAACATGAGTATACTGCAGAAGATCTATTATAGTAGCCGAAACAAAAGCAAAGCATTGACAACAAAATAGAAGATAAAAAATTGGTCTGTGGACTCTAAATTTAGTGCTAGTGCTTATTAGCTAAAGTTTCTCCACATATCAAACACATAACACTATACATGAAACACTGAAATGACTAAACCTTATTTTAGTTACAAGGTTAAAGGCTGCTCTCCCTTTTTCTCATCAGTAGCTCTCTCTATCTCTCTCTTTTAGAACCATCGCTTGGTCTTTTCTAATCTCCTCCACTAAAGGAACTTTTGAGGGCATTTTTGTTTAACATTCATGCTAGTAATTAGCTGAACCTGTTCTAAGTGAGGTTGTAATAATGGAGGCAAATAACACAATAAATCATTCACATCTATAGACATTTTCTCCCCGTTAGCACCCGTTCCACTGCTCTGGTACTAGGTCATGACCTCTTTCCTAGTTCAAGCTATATTTTCCACTCACATCGCATCATCACGAGGGTCCAATGCAATCACAAGCCATTAAATCCTATCTTTCTCTCGTAAACATATAGAAAGCTGATATTTTGTAACCGAATAACTTGGATCGATTGACACGCTGTATATCTCTGTACACTCTCGTATCGCACGTTTCCTTCAGCGAGCGATTGTCTGGCTTCACGACTGCAGCGTGAAAAAAAGACCAAAAGAACGCACCGGTTCTTAAATATATAGCGCAGGAGGGATTATGCAGCTGTATTCAAAGGGGGAAAAAATACCCCACCACAAACTTTCTTTTCAAGTTTCTTTTCCTTGCTGCAGTTTAATTAACTTGACTTGCTAGACTTAACAGATAGCATGATATATATATATAAGGTGAATATATCTTTCTGTAAGGTTTAATGTAAGTGGGAGGACATGCTGCAGTGCACAACGTGACAGTGTTTAATTATAGCTGCTGTATTTACAGTGCCGCATCATGCTGCTGTTAATGACCAGGCTGTCAGAGTTGAGCACCACAGGGATGAACAGAAGAACATAAACACTAGATACTAGGTCTGAGAGTTCGGGAAGAATAATAGAACAGTAATAATAATAGAATAAGGACACATCAATAATATTTTTCTCTCAATAAAAGACCATTTTTCTCTATACATCTAATTGATTTTTACTTTTCAAGAGGGAAACACAATTATCTCATTTATACTACGAAGCAGGTGAGGGTTAAAGGTCTTCCTCAAATGTCCAGCCGATGCAGTATGGAATTATTGGGATTTAATCTCTCAGCCTTCTGATCAGAAGTTTAACATCTGAGCTACCACTTCCCCTGTACATGAGGGAAACTTTAATGTAGTTCTGTTTATAGTATATTGCTTGCAGCGGACACCTTGTGCTCGGGCCGCTGGCGTGAATTTGCACCATAACTCATGAGATAAGGGTGTCTCAGGGCTCAGGGCTCAGGGCTCCACGCTCAAAAACCAATATTCTTACAATTCATGACACATTGTGGTCATTTTCAGTTGACCAGGAGTGCGGTGCTCAGCCTGGTCACCCTCGTGCTTTCTATTGAAGATGATCATCTGTTTATTAGTACAACAATGTGCATGTGGCGTATATCTACAGTAAAGTACAGTTCAGAACCCACTGGGAATTGAAATCTCTTCGAAATGGGAAATTCCAGAACAATTATAATGTTTTTTTGGAATCTTGATGATACTTTAGGTGGTTCACGTGTCAAATGCTATAATCTTCCTGGCTCGAGAACAATGAGCAAAAAACATCTATGACTGATTTAGTCATACCAATAATAATTTAGTCTGACCATCATGTTGTTCAAATTGTAGCTACTTTGACACTGTGCATTGTTTATCATTGTAAAAGAAAAACATTACTGGAAGAAATGTGGCACTTTATAGCTACTCCTTTGATTCTTCCTCACTGTGTCCTTCCCGTGTCTACGTGGGTTTCCTCCAGTTTCCTTCCAACTCTCGTACGCATGCCAGTCTGGGATTTGGCTATGGAAAACTCCTCCTAAGGTGCATACGATTGTGTGAATGAGAGTTTGTATGGTGCCCTGTGGTGAACTGGCATCCCTAAGCATGATGTATTCCAACTCGGCTGTCCCAGTGTTCCCAGCACAGGATCTGGCTCTGAACGAATTATTTTGCAATGAAAACTAATCAAAAAAACAAACCATGTGCCCTTTCTACGTTTGAGCTATCGTACTATGCATTTTGAAAGGTGCTCAATCGGTTCTTTATGGTTTCGGATTGAGTCAAAAGAAACTCTTGTGGGTGCGCAAACCTTGAAAAATCAACTGCTGAGAAATAAAGTTTAACGGCGCTGCTCCGGCGGCCTGCCACTGAACTGCCACGGGCCTCCTGGCCAACATTGTAAAGCCCATGGGAAATAATCCTACCAGTGAGAGTCTGATTGCTTAACACACTCACTCTCTTTCTCTCTCTCTCTCTCCCACACACACACACACACACACTGGAGCCGGTATCACTCTGCTTCACTACCTTTACCTTATTATACTCATGAGTAGCCCAGCGAGACTGAGGGTGCGAAAGAGAGAGCACGAGAGTGAGAGAAAAGCAGAATGAGTGAGCTTCTTTCTATCAATGTTTCATTCTTTCAAGATTGACTGTCGGGTCACAGCAAGCGGTTGATGATACGCCTTCGATTTTAATGCTAAACTTAATTTTGAAATCCGAACACGAGTCCAGGCTGAAGAACAAATAGCACAAGGACATGAATCCTTAACTTTCTCTCCCGCTTTTTCTTGTCTTTCTCTCGCTCGCTCACTCTTTTCCAGTCTGCAAGATACGACGGTTTATCGCCGCACGCCGACCAAATCTTCCCCTCAAGTATCAACCCGGCTTTGAACCGAATACGCTGACATCCGCAGATAAGGGCTGTTTTGCGCATTCCTCAGCATGCCGAACAGCCTGCGTTCACGCTTACGCTCCTAAGTTATTACACTGTGCAGCGGCCCAGATGTAGTAGGAGAGGTGAACTCGCTCGTCTTTATGAGGTTGAGGTTGTGAAATTTTCCCACAAAAAAATAAATAAAAACAAAACCAAAAAATAACCCACATCTAAAAAAGGTGTTGGAATTGAAAAATCAACCACAATGAATGGAATTATGGGAAAACAGTCCCATGCATTTCCTTCCCCATAATAATGAATGCTGTCACACGAGCATTTATAAATTCTTTAAGTATAATTTAAGGGGAAAGTCCACAGTGAACAAAATATGGTTATAGTGGCATACTGTAATGTGTTTAAAGATTCTGGTGCTAATTTGTTGGTTGGTTGGTATTTCTGTTATTCCTTCGAGAAGTTTATGTGGAGCGCTAAAGTACATTGCTAGCATGGTAACAAAGACGTGATCGGAGTTTGGTGTTTGCTCGGATAACCGATTGAAGGAGTGATCCAACGTACAAACAGCAGAGTTCACATTTACAGAATGCAACACGGTTCTATAAGTGTGCTGGATGGTGTTTTCTTCGATTGGAGGCGACTCTGTTCAGCTGGGGATGTTTCTCATCAACGGTCTGCGGATCCATGAAATTACGAAGTAAGAACAGGAGCTTTGAGGATTTGGATTTAGTTCATGTCAACAATCTGCTACACTGACCCAGGGCTACAGTTTGCATCTAAACACCATCACTGCACACCTCAACATCTTTTATCTGTAATAAATAGACATTCGGTGCAACCCAGATGAGGACGGGTTTCTCTCTTGGGTCTGGTTCTCCTCAAGGTTTCTTTTTTTTGCCGCCTCAGGGAGTTTTTCCACCGGCTCGCTCATCAGGGACAATCTTTTACTTATAATGAACAATATTTATTCTTTATCACCGCGTTATCTTTGTAAAGCTGCTTTGAGACAATGTTGATTGTTAAAAGTGCAATAACAATAAAAATTTATTGAATTATAAGTAACAGAAAAGGGGCTGTTGTAAATAGGGGAAACACTGAAGCTTTGGAAGTGTATATAGACAAGGGGGAAAAAAGATGGACAAATTAAAGGACTTAATCTCTGCTGCATGTTTATAAATTGTTCATATAAATTTCCAAGTATTGAGTCGCATTTAATTCAGGGTGGATGCGTCTTTTCCTTATGTTCAATAACTCCTGTGCAAAACGTCAATATAAGATGATGAACTAATACTGCACTTTGAGAAGGTACAGCGATTTATACAGGATACAGGATTTATTGGATAATATTGTTTTTATAGTATCGCAACACAATAAACATCATGACCAAGGTTCCATATCAGTCACTATTTACTGCACCGATACTAAATCCAACCGCAGGTTCAGTATATACTGTATACCATAAACCTTAAATGAAATGAATGATGCGAGACAGATATAAAGAAGACATTCTGTATTTCAGACGTATAAAATGTCAAAGAAGGAAGAACATGCTTGCAGTGAACAGTGTACAAAATGCAGTCCCTTTCCTCTGAGCTAAAGAGAGAGGAAAAAAAAAAAAAGCCAATACCTGTCTTCCACCGAGAGCTCTCCAAAACCCCTCATTCTCCGAGGCTTAAGATTCACTGGTGCTCAAACCATACAGCACAATTCAAGGATACTACTCCTCACCTGACACTCCAATATCTCACTGGAGAACCTGCTCCATAGCTGCGAGGTTCCTGACAAAATGTCTGCCATGTTACAAAATAATCTCCGCTTCTTAGGGTTGTCAGAAAGTTTGAAACGCCACCCTCCGAGTGTGTCGCGTGCTCCCACGTGTGCCTACGGCTACGAAAACATGACGGGGATGGCGAGAGGAAAGACGCCGTGCGGGGTGTACCCTGCTGTAAAAAAATAAAAGAAATCAAAAATATAAAACAGAAATAAACATGCCAACAAACCATCAATCAACGAGATAGAGAGAGAGAGAGAAAAAAAGCAAACAATTGAAGTAAGAAATAAATACATAGAAATTCAAAAAATTAGGGCAAGAAACAAACAAATAAATAAAAACTATTACTATTAAAAATACTGAAAGAATAGACAGCCTTCAAACAGTTGTATAAGAACGCAGCTGTGTTACAGCTGTTCTTCTGGAGGCTCCTTGAAAAGTGCATCGTTGTTGCTACAGAAAAAATGAACCAAGCGCATGGATATATTTAGATATATATGGACTTATTTGTTACTGCAGGAGTTACATTTGTCAGCGCTTTCTGTAACCAATCAGAATGTAGTATATTTGTTTTGTTTTTTAGGTGATAGGTCACCTTCTTTTTTTTTAGCCTCTTGTGGTTCTGTCCCAGTTGGAGGCACACAATTGTATAGAATGCCTCTGGATGTCTTTCTTGAACTAGAAGACCAAATGAGTTCCAGCATGACAATGCGCCTGTGCACAAAGCCAGCTGCATGAAGATATGGTAGACATGTGGTGAAGTGAAAGATCTTGAGTGGCCTGCAATAGTGCTCAGACCTCAACCCGACTAAACACCATTAGGATGAATTGGATATTGCACCCCAGGCTTCCTCGCTTCACCTCACCTACATCAGTACCTGACTTTACTAATACTACTGAAGCTGAATGAAGTACAAATCTCCACAAAATCTAGCGTAACATCTTCCCAGAAGAATGGATGTGGCAGCAAATGAGGTCCAAGTGTGCAATGTTTAAAAAGCAATCTTACAGTGAGGTGTCCACGAACCTTTGTTCATATAATGTAGTTAATAGAAGAACCGTGACTAATATATACTCTGTTCCTCTCTGATATTTTCACTCTCTCGGTCCTGTTTACTACCGAACCATTAATCATTAAGTCTTTTATTGTGTTCCCGTAGTGCTAATAGCCGAAGCAAGAGGGGACTGTTTAGACACCGTGATGGGCGTTTAGTCTGGTCTGATGTCTCATCGACGTGTAAGATCATCTTATGGGGTCTAGATGAGCTCATGTCCTCAGCAGGTGAGTGCTCGGGCATCTTGATGATCGTTTAGTCCAGTCTGCTGATGTTGCGCTAAGCTTTGATCGCGCATATTTCTCCGGACGGCCTAATCAGCAGTGGAGCGCTCATTATTGATGTTCTCTCGGCTGAGACGAGCGTGTTACTAAATAACAGGCTTGTTTTTCAAAGGTTGCTTCGGTCAGCTCTCACCGGGAGACGCTTTACATTTTGCTTACAGACGACTGTATATTTATCCACTTGCGGCGTCCATGTGCTCGTGTAAACATTAAAGGCTTCAATTATGTCAAATCGAATTAAATACGAAAACGTTTATTTTTCGATGTAAGTGGTATAAATGGCTATTGTTGTCTCGGAGACATGTAAAGGTTGACTGTCAATCCCAATCTAAGATTATTTTTAAATCAGTCAAGCAAACTGATACCCACCTGCTGGTTTAGTTTATCCTGCTGACTGCTGAGCGAAATGGAAAAAAAACTCTCATTACACTTTTATCTTCCAGTTGTTGACTTTTGGCTTTTTTTTTAATTGATGCCCACATTACAGCACGTAATATTTTATCCTCTAGGGGTCCTTCATTGCTATTATTCAGTGCTAAGGGTTCAGGCTGTTTTCAGGACCTCTACTTTCAATTCTGAGACCCGGACTAGCCGAGATCGGGGTCAACAAGGTCAAGGCCGAGTCAAGACTGAGAGCATCGAATCTTATTTTTCAGTCAAGCTAGTCAACAAGTTGGCTTCCTTTGTGCATTGAGTCAACTGTTTTCAAATACAGTTCCTGAAAAAAACACATTTCATCATTTTTTTTTTATAATAACTGAATAATAAATATGCAATTGTCAGCAAACTGAGGGAATGAAACAACAGATTGTGCCATTCTTAAACCTTACAGAATGAATAAGGCACATATTTTTTAAAACAGTTGATTGGAGGTTTTACATACTTCCTCCACTTTTGGGATGAAAGATTGTGGACACTTGACCCTAAGATTAATTTTTTGCTATTCGAAAATCCCATTCCACATTTAATCTCCATTTGCTGCTATCTAGTTCCACTAGATTTTAGAGTGAGGCTGTGGAGATTAGTGCTCATTTAGCTACAAGGCGTTAGTAAAATCGGATTGAGCAGGTTTGGGTCTTCTAGTTCAAGTGAAGGAAAAAACACCTCCACAAGAACTTGAGTTTAAATCCCAGCCACACCAAGCTGCCACTCCTGGACCCCTGAACAAGGCCCTTAACCCTTCAGCTGCTCAGTTGACTGAATGAAGTCGCTCTGTATAAGGGTTAAGGTCATGAATGCACAACTGTGTGCATCTAGCATTTAGGAAAGTTTTGGAAAAAACTGCATATGGCTGAAAAAATCAGGTGTCCCAATA
The DNA here is from genome assembly GCA_024362625.1 of Silurus asotus. Taxonomy (NCBI): domain Eukaryota; kingdom Metazoa; phylum Chordata; class Actinopteri; order Siluriformes; family Siluridae; genus Silurus; species Silurus asotus. The sequence continues at coordinate 3,157,062 of MU558692.1, read as the reverse complement.
CTTTTGTCCATTTAGTCCACACTGAATGCAGTTTTTTTGTTTTTCGAATGCAGAATACAGAATACAGAAGAAAATAAGAATCGAATCCTTATATGTTGCATGTTGTGTCATATCAGACAAAAAAACAACACCAACCACCAGCAAGGATGATGACAAGGACTTGATTTCTGTAACTATAATTTATTTATTCGAGTGGCTAGAACCCTGGAAATCAAGAGCTGAGGAAATGCACCAACACTGTAATCAAGTTTTGAGTCAGAGAGCATTTTGCAGCGCGAGAGAGACCTAAAGAGAGGCTTCACCTGCACAAGAAAGATGGAAAAGATATCTTATGGAGGGCAGGAGAGTGGCTCTGGGGTCGAATTGATTTTTTTTCTCTTCCTCTTTGCTCTCCGTGACAGCTACTAGAGGTGTCTCATAATGTAGATTCTCCTGGTGGCAATATTCAGCCCCAGGTGTCGCCGAGCCCCGATAGACAGGCCATAAAGCATTTCTGTACATGTTTCTGTGAGCAACTATGTGAGTGCTTACACACTCGGTGTATATATTGCATGTGTGTGTGTGTGAGACTGTGAATCTGAGCGGGTATGTGTGTGTGTGTTTGTGTGTGAGGCTGTGGCTTGCACTCCAAAGGGTAATGAGCACAACTGCGCGAGCTCTCCGTGTGAGAAGAACAGAAGACATCACACTATTGACATTTCAGCCCCAGGTTGGCCTATCATCATGCAATCACAAAGCTCTGCTTCCCCCAATTATAATCACTTCAATAAGATAATGAGCTTCCTACACTCGTTACTTCATAATGATAGCAGAAGGGAATTAAAGAGGCCGGGAAAAGTAACGTACGGGCAGAACATTCCTGTGATGCGGCTACGGAATACAAGCAAATACGATACAAATATGCTCTGTACAAAGCTTGTTATTCGGAATACCATCTTCTGGAGAAACAGCCTCTTTACCACGTTTCCCAGGTAATATTTACTCGAAAGGTTTCCTAAGTATACACAGGAACACAACCAATAGGTATTTAGGTTCTCGCTAAATTCTCGTCCATGCTCTCGAAACGAGTGCTAAATTATTCACCTCATGTGCCGACGTAAACAGAGGAGGGATTTTAAAAGAATACATCCTCATGCAAGTCTCGGTAAAGCTGGAAATCGCCAACGGGCAAAAAGTTATCCCCGAACAAACATTCCCGGTTAGCTCTAATACATCGGATGTATCGCTACCATCGAGTGTACCTTTAGTACATTTATTGCAAAAGTAGAAAATTCCCTGGTGGTCTAGAGGTCCGGATGCGGCGCTCTCACCGCTGCGGCCCGGGTTCGATCCCCGGTCAGGGAACCGACTCCAGCCATTAGGGTTGCACAAGCCTTAGTGCCGGTCCCAAGCCCGGATAAATGGGGAGGGTTGCGTTAGGAAGGGCATCCAGCTTAAAAAACATGTGCCAAATCAAACATGCGGATGGTCCGCTGTGGCGCCCCCTAACGGGAGAAGCCGAAAGAAAGTTTATTGCAAAAATAATCAAACAATCTCAATTATAAAAAAAATTATATTATGTGCACAGAGGAACACCTCGTCTCGACACGAAATCCAGGAAACAATTGTATTCTTTTTACTAGTGTTATTTTCGAGTTGAAATTCGCAAAAGCAAGCGCAAATGAATATTATACTAATAAACTATTATTAGACTCTATCATGTTTCTGCTAGATTTGCACAATAAACCCACCCACACTTACATATCTTTTTATTAGCAGCTTCTTTTCTTGGCTCTTGGAAATCTCTAGCAATCCAAATGGTTTTCTCGTACTGGCTCTCGAACTTAACATGTGCATTAATTAGGATGTGTTGCACATTATTAAGGTATTAATACATATGTGTGTGTGTGTGTGTGTGTGTGTGTGTGTGAGTATTTCAGAAACTGCTGATCTACTGGGATTTTCACGCACAACCATCTCTAGGGTTTTACAAAGAATAGTCCAAAAAAGAGAATCTATCCAGTGAGGGGCAGTTCTGTGGGTGCAAATGCCTTGTAAGATGTGACAAACTGTTGGATCACAAATGCACAACACCTGCATCCACGTAGCTGACTCAGAAGTGAGCTCAACTTGGGTTGAAATAAGTGAAATTGTGATTCTTCCAGCGTTCACTAAAGTACTGCTGATGCTCGACCCTGGATATGACTCATATTTTGCTATTCTCTTTCATGAGCTACTTTGCTATCCACTATTCACAGAGCTGTTTTCAAATGGCAGTTAGATTGCATTAAAAACCACAGGAAAGAGAAAAAAAAATGACTATTTCTTGTAGATATTCACTGGATAGCCATTTCTTTTGGGGCGTATTTGAAAGCCATTTTTATCTCTATAGTGACTCATCTGCATGTGCATACTCATCCTTAAATCATTTAGCGCTAGAGTGCTAAATGTACCAAGAATATAGAAACGATGAAAAAACAGCGATTACACATTTATCAGCCCAGGATTTAAATGCAAATCGGCGATTTTGAGTGTACAGCCAGACACGTTTATTTATACTGGCGTAAAACCGGACGTCAACCATCAGTACCCTTCACTGCAGGCAGTTTCTGCTCCACTGTAGCTAGACATGGTGATATCTGTCATCATCAATCCATTTCTCTGTCTGCAGGGTGCAGGTGCTGATAGTGGAGCTCTTTTTGTTTCTGCGTCTGATTGCAGTCTTTTAGGTAAGAGAGGATACCTGTCCCTACCCGCCCCACCCTCAAACTTCTTCTGCCCAATAAAACCGCGCTGTGGTTCCCCCAGGTGAGGGTTCAAAAACAAATGAGATCGCTGACACTATAACTGTCTGATTTCACTATGAATCCTCGTGCTTTCAGAAAACGGAATCCAATAATTCTCAAATTTAATACAGGAGGTGGAGAGTAGGACCTGAGGGATTTTTACGGAGCTCCAGAAGTCAACTCAGGTTTCGAATTCAACTCGAATTTCTATCACAAATACCTTGAATGAAAACTACTTCTTAGGCAGCACTAGACAGAACCTTTCACCAACAATTCAGCTCTTTTATAACCTGTGGATCTGTCAGCTTGCTAACTATGGGAGCTTAAAAAAAAACACCACGTTGCTAAAAAACAAACAAAAATATAATAATTTGAACAAAATGAAAAGACTTTTACATACATTCTGTACACTTTACAGACAAAAGTATTAGGACATCTAACTTTTCAGGAATATGTGCTTCTTCCCCAATCTGTTACCACAAATATGAAGGCACACAATGGTACAGAATGTCTTCTGTATGCTTTACCAATAGATTTTCTCTTCACAAGAATCAACAATCCCAAATCTTATCCAGGCCTGCAATAGAGCTCTGACCTCAACCCTTTGGGATGAAAGTGAATGCTGACTAGACCCCAGGCCGCCTCACCGTACATCAGTGTCTGACTTTACTAACACACTTGTGGCTGAACGAGCACAAATCTCCACAAACTCAACCCAAAACCTAGAACATCTTCCTAGAAAATCAAAAGCAAATAGAGTCTAAATGTGGAAGACGTTCAAAAAACACACGAATCTTATGGCTGGGCATCCACAACCTTTTGCCCATATCATGTACATGCATTTAAACTGTTAAAAATGTCATTTGCTAGCATACAAAAAAAAATCGTAATTACATTTTTAAATGTATTAAAATATATTTGCGCATATTTAAAAAAAGATTAAAGCACGAAAGGTGACAAAAAAAAAAACCCAAATAAAACTCGGATGCTGTTTTATGATGGACACACTTGTGGCTGAACGAGCACAAATCTCCACAAACTCAACCCAAAACCTAGAACATCTTCCTAGAAAATCAAAAGCAAATAGAGTCTAAATGTGGAAGACGTTCAAAAAACACACGAATCTTACGGCTAGGCATCCACAACCTTTTGCCCATATCATGTACATGCATTTAAACTGTTAAAAATGTCATTTGCTAGCATACAAAAAAAATCTTAATTACATTTTTAAATTTATTAAAATATATTTGCGCATATTTGAAAAAGATTAAAGCACGAAAGGTGACAAAAAAAAAAAAACAAATAAAACTCGGATGCTGTTTTATGATGGAAATGACTGGAAATGTAATGCTAATAAATGCAATGCACTGCATCAATTAGCACAAAAGATATCATTCTAGTAAAACACTGGATTTGCTTTGCCAAGGTTCGAGTAAATCAGAAATCTATTCCTTGCTTATGTTTGGAAGTCGATGTTTTCATCCTTTTTACTGCATGAGCATCCTCATGTCTCTGAATGTAGACTAGCGTAGACCAGCAGAGAGGAACAGCGTAGCCCTATGATAATTAAAACCGACAGGCTTTTTAGAGCCCTTAATTAACTCTGATTATTATCCAAACATGACAGACATTGAATTTGACACAGACCGCCATCTCTGACAATCAGCTTCTCTAGCTTGCCTCGCACAGGGGAGCAAACTTCCACTCCTGAAATGTCAGGATGGATAAATCACATATCCTTAACACGGGCAGAGCGATACAATGCATAATGTGTGGGTTTATTGCTTGCGTGCAGCTGTGACAAATGCGGTATAAATAACGAGTCATGAAGTTGTTTAGAAGTAGCTTTTTAAACGCGGCTAACGCGACAAGAATTAACGTTAACCTCTCACCTCAATGCATTAGCGCTTTAAACACTATCGGACACAGTTCGATACACATAATAACTATTTTAATGGCAAAAAATAAAGTGTTCAAAAGAAAGTCCACAATGTTCAAGGGCACTGATGGATGTGCGGAGGAACAAAACAAAACGTCACTTGATTCAACCACTCAAAAATGTATGCTAAACTTGTGGTTAATAGCGTTTCAAAGTCTAAATGAACAGGTACCCTAAAACAAAGGGTAACTTTAGCGAGAAAGTGTAAGGATTAAGTTCTTATTAAAAGAATGAAATACAGAATGAATACAAAAAAAACCCCACAAATAAATTGCATGGAGAGTATTAACATGGCTAAAAAAACACAATTGGTTTAACTTTAATAAAAAAAAAAAAAAGACTGCAATGAACAGAATAATATATGTATGATTTGCTAGGTCCAGGGTTGCCAAACCTTTACAGAAACCTCTAATACTTTCACGAAGATCCGAAAACCACCTTATATCGTTACATATTCACCCTAAATTAAGCAAAAAATATAAGTAAAACCATTCCAAAGCAGCAGGGAAACTGTACACCTGGCAACGCTCACTGTCTATAGTGCGCCAAGGATGCACAAGGCACTAATTTACACCTGGTTTATGAAGGCAGAAAAAATAACACGCACCACTGACCTCCACTAATTGCCCACGGTTTAGTACATGGAGTTTAATATGTAATCAGGTGCTCATTTCTTCAGGCTTTTTTTTTTTTTTTTGGACAGACTTCACATTTTTTGCACGACCCTCAGTCATCTGGATATGTATTAAAAAATAAAAATAAACGCTATATTTTTTTTCCTGCAGCATGCAGTCTAATTATGGTTTGCACAAACAACTCGGTACATCTGAACCAGAGTTAACAGGGTAATAGTTAATATGTTCAGGCAGACTGTAGGGTAATTGCAATGATCTGGGGAAAGAACAAACTGCATAGACCAAATGTAATATTACTAAAGTTAATGAATAGCCTGTAGACTGGATAAAAACTCTGTTTATTTTTGAATGACCTGGCAATATGAACAAAAATATGTGGAACACAAGATTCATATGTGCTTTTTTTTTACATCCCGGTCTTGCGGTTATACAGTAATTCCTCTGGGAAGATGTTTCAGAGTGTGTTTGTAGAGATTTGTGATCATCAGCAACGAGGGTGTTAGTAAAGTGAGGTACTGATGTAGGTGAGGTGAGGAGGCCTGGGGTGCAGTCAGCGTTCACATTCATCAAGAGGTTCAGTCAGGTTGAGGTCAGGGCTCTATAGCAGGCCAAGATCATTCATGCTAACCCATGTAAACCATACCTTCATGGGGCTGGTGTTGGGCACAGTAGCATTGACATGCAGAAATTTAATGCTAAATAATTCAAAACTCTTACTTTATGCTAACAGTCTGAGGCAGAACCACATATGGCTGGAAAAAAGAAGGTTGTATGATGTTTTCATACTTATACATCTGAATTGAAAGAAACCTAAACAGACTATATATAGGGGACTTCTAGAAGATTCCATGCACTGATTAGTTTAGACAAATCACAATGTACACATGTAAGGCGTGATATGCACATATTTCATCTGACTTCATATACAACATCACCTTGCATGCTGTGACACCGGATTACATAAGCAGTCACGATATTCTTCATGACCACCGTCCCCCCCTCTGCCTCCACTACGGTAAATACCCAGAGACTATAAAATGCTCAATAAACATCAACAACTAGTAAAAGAAGATCTACGGCGCACGCCGGTTCTGTCTACTGAATAGAGGATCTCTGTATGTGTGTTGGGGGGTCGTATTACACGCAGTTACTGGGGTAAGCGGTTTGCTTGATGTCAAACTAAAGATCTGTAACAGAAGAAGACAGGAAGCTGTTAGGACATAAAACCAGAGCTCCCTTAACGTAGAGTCTATAACGAGGATCTAATTTCATCAACTTATTACTCGCTTGCCCCAAGGCAGCCATATGCATAACTACAATTAAGTATCTATTCTGTCATGTTACTTAGACTACCATGTAACATCGTGTCAGGAACACGGGCTGTTATACAGGTAACTGTCAAAATATTGGGAATAGATCTTGAATAAATAAAATAATGCAAAAAAATATGAACAGGGAACAAGTGGATTTGACAGAACGTGCTGCTACAAGTCAAATGTATCTGTACATGGGATATCTGCTATCATACCACCATAGTTGTACATGTTCCATTAAAAAGTTCTCACAGCAATGGAAAACATCTGTGAAGCAAATACATTCTTGTTACGACTCACTTCGTAATAGCCGTCACCAGTTACTCCCTCAGCAGCCTCTATGTTTCGAATGCAATAAGACAAAACGGGCAACTGTCCCACCGAGAAGCCCTAAAACATCACCACGAAAACCTTTGTGTCAAGGAAAACGTACAGCTGCTGCCATTAATAAGGTGAGAAATGCAAGTTCCTGTGACTCTAAGAGGTTAATTTTCAACTTATGGATAATTTCCAGCAACTGGATCTGAAGAGAAACATTCAGAGCAGCTGCTGAAACACATCCAAGGAAACAAACAATAGAATTTTTATATATATTTTTTTATGACTATGAAAATTGTAGATTCACACTGAAGGCATCAAAACTGTGAATTAACACATGTGGAATTATATATGGAATTATATACATAACAAAAAAGTTTGAAACAACTAAAAAATTTCATATTGTAGGTTCTTTAAAGTCGCCACCTTTCGCTTTGATTACTGCTTTGCACACTCTTGGCATTCTCTTGATGAGCTTCAAGATGTAGTCACCTGAAATGGTCTTCCAACAGTCTTGAAGGAGTTCTCCAAGAGATGTTTGGCACTTGTTGGCCCTTTTGCCTTCACTCTGCGGTCCAGCTCACCCCTAAACCATCTCGATTGGGTTCAGGTCCGGTGACTGTGGAGGCCAGGTCATCTGGCGCAGCACCCCATCACTCTCCTTCTTGGTCAAATAGCCCTTGATGCCTTCAGTGTGACTCTACAAATTTCATAGTCATAAAAATAAAGAAAACTCTTTGAATGAGAAGGTGTTTCCAAACTTTTGGTATGTACTGTGTATATATATATATACATACACACATAGTCCACCATTTTGATCATTCGGTTTCTTTTTTTTTTTGAAACACATCACAATAATACTTTAGTTCTCCTCGAGAAACCACACCTGTGGTGAAGCACCTGCTTTCATACCATCTGTATCCTTCACTTCCTGAAGTGTTTCTATTATTTCGCTGTAAATTGGGCTCTGGGTCGCTGCGCTTTAAGACAGATCTCTGCGCGTCGTGACTGAGTGTGAGCCTTCCTTTCTTTTTTCCCCAGGTTCAGTAATCTCTCCCTTTCTTTCTTTCCTTTTTTTTTTTATGACAGCACCGCAACAAAGAATAATGATTCATTAAGCGTGCCCATTGTGCACACGTGAATTGAAACAGGACTATGAATATAATATACAGATGTGTATATACAGTACAGACCAAAAGTTTGTACACGCCTTCTCATTCAAAGAGTTTTCTTTATTCTCATGACTATGAAAATTGTAGATTCACACTGAAGGCATCAAAACTATGAATGAACACATGTGGAATTATATACGGAATTATATACATAACAAAAAAGTTTGAAACAACTAAAAAATGTCATATTGTAGGTTCTTCAAAGTCGCCACCTTTCGCTTTAATTACTGCTTTGCACACTCTTGGCATTCTCTTGATGAGCTTCAAGATGTAGTCACCTGAAATGGTCTTCCAACAGTCTTGAAGGAGTTCTCCAAGAGATGTTTGGCACTTGTTGGCCCTTTTGCCTTCACTCTGCGGTCCAGCTCACCCCTAAACCATCTCGATTGGGTTCAGGTCCGGTGACTGTGGAGGCCAGGTCATCTGGTGCAGCACCCCATCACTCTCCTTCTTGGTCAAATAGCCCTTAATGCCTTCAGTGTGACTCTACAATTTTCATAGTCATGAAAATAAAGAAAACTCTTTGAATGAGAAGGTGTGTCCAAACTCTTGGTCTGTACTGTATACACATATATATACATACACACATAGTCCACCATTTTGATCATTCGGTTTCTTTTGTTTTTTGAAACACATCACAATAATACTTTAGTTGTCCTCGAGAAACCACACCTGTGGTGAAGCACCTGCTTTCATACCATCTGTATCCTTCACTTCCTGAAGTGTTTCTATTATTTCGCTGTAAATTGGGCTCTGGGTCGCTGCGCTTTAAGACAGATCTCTGCGCGTCGTGACTGAGTGTGAGCCTTCCTTTCTTTTTTCCCCAGGTTCAGTAATCTCTCCCTTTCTTTCTTTCCTTTTTTTTTTTATGACAGCACCGCAACAAAGAATAATGATTCATTAAGCGTGCCCATTGTGCACACGTGAATTGAAACAGGAGACGTGGAAATATTATCATAATCCTATTTTCAACCCGCTCTTTATATATGAAACACGAGCGGAATACAATGAGGGACGCCTGTTCTTTTTGTGTGTTTGACATTCGGAGATGGAACGTCACTCGCCTGGCTTTTTGATGTGGTAAAACTATGTCGTGAGTCTTTCATGGCGCCATGCTACGCCGATCGAACGTACGCTCGTGCGTGCACGCGTGCTCGCGGTCCCTCGAGGAGCAGAACGGGACGCGTACCCTCTCTGGGGCTCTCTGGAAACATTTAGTCACGGATTGTCAAAAACAATTATCCGCCCCCTTCTCTTAATTTGCACTGATAAGCATCTCATTGTGTATTAGCATTAGCTGTCAGCATTTTTTTTTTTTTTATATAATAGACCACCATTTGTCACAGCATGGCATTTACTTTCTTCTAAAGAAAGAGACACAGAGGGGAAAAGAGAGAGAGAGAGAGAGAGAGAGAGAGAGAGAGAGAGAGAGAAAGACAAGAGGTGAGGAAAGCACTAATAATAGGTTCAAGACAGGGTTAGTATTTAGTACGCTGATGTCCCCCACCTTCCTTGCTCTCAGACTCCACAATCAATAGTCATTTACTGTGGCGTGGAGTTTGAGGGCACGAGACACATTAGAGACTTCGCTTCAAAGCTCCGATCCGACATAAAATCGAGTCGCTCAGACTTTCTCACTGATAGACTCATCAAACGAATGTTTTCCTGAAAGGAACCCGGTCCGGTTATCAGCGCCTAATCCACTTTATAATCCCATGCAAAAAAAAAAGGGAGGTGGCCTGAAAGGAAAAACACAATCAAACAAACAATACAGTCGAAGGTCACTATAGCCGTCATGTTTGGTTGATCGGATGAAGAATGTGAAGTCTGGTGTGACATAAAAAAATCATTCATATTACAGTTCATCAACATTGCTTTTGTTTCAGCTATGCTGTCTGCATTAGCAAGCACTCTGGTAATGTTGTGTCTTTTGTTTTGACAGAAAAAAAGAAGGTGCTTTTAGACTTGTCATGTGTACATTACAGCACAGTGACATTTCTTCAAAAATCCCAGCGATGTGGTAAAACTTGGATCCGAGCACAGGGTCAGCCATGATACAGCTTCCTCTGGAGCACTGAGGGTTAGGGGGCCCCAAGAGTGGCAGCTTGGCAATACAAGGGCTTGAACAGCCAACCTTCTTATTAGTAACCTAGAGCCTTAACCACTGAGCTACCACTTCCCAGGTGTTGTTACACAAATCAGAACTTGGTTTGTGAGTTGCTAAGTGTTATAAACCATGTTTGGTCAACTTTACATCTTAACACCCCAAACTGTTACCATACAGTTGGAGGCACACAGTTTTTGGAGGTGGTAGCACCTCCAAAAACAAGCGGAGGCTAATTGTAACGGCAAATGGGGACTTCATATGGAATGGGATGTTCAGCAAGAACATATAAATCTTATGGTCCACAAAACCTTGTCCAACTGGTGTAATTGCACGTCATAAGGCATAATTCAAATCGATTCGGTTCCGCATAGAGGCTGCAACCTTCATGTACCATCATAGGGTCATCAAAAAGAAGAGCACAAACACACAGGTGAATGAGGTGAAGAATGAGTCGAGTGAAAAGATGACGATGAGGGCTAGTGTTTAAACGCTGCGAGTGATGAGACAGATTAGGAATATGGATGATGCTGCTAATGAAAGTGAGAACTGATTGCCCATGTAAAATGTGTCAGTGATGCTGTTTTTGGGGTACAATTAATATATAATGACGTGTGATTGAAAAACGATCCAAAAACATCAGCTATGGTTTTCAGAGCAATACCAGTAAAAAAAAAAAATTGCCAAAAATATGACAATGTGAAGGGCGTACGCAGGGCCACACAAATATGTCGAACACAATCCGAACGGTTCTCGATGCGCCACGCTAAGCCTTATTTAAACGTAACCCTGCAAACAGGAAGCCAAAGTGAAGGCAAACAGATCAATGCGCTCGGGCGGCTGAGCAGCGAACAGCAGATGGCCTTGCATTTGGATTTGTTAATTGAAAAATGAGGATCCAAATGAGCCCGTCATGAGACTAATGGCAGAAATCAATAACCAGGATGTCCTAATGTGATACTGGACTGTCTCCTTGAAGCTCTCTTACAGAAAGCAGAAATGAAGGAAGGATCGCAGTTTCTTGCCAATGAAGCGAGTAAATCGTTCTAATAAGGACGCTACACCATTTCACAATATCGAATGATGCATGTTTAAATTGCACACTTTTACATTAGGCATTCAATTCTTTTCTATTTTACAACTCAAAACACAAAGTCACAAGATTTGAACCTGATCGCCCCGATGTCAGCAGGTGCACTCGAGTCTCCCAAAAATTCTCATTTAACACCCAGAAGCCATCTCAGGGCATTATATCATAACAAAAAGCCCATTCTGACCATTAAGGATATTAAAAATGCCACACAAAATCACATATTTGATGCAGCAACCATCTCCTGCATACGTGCATCCGTAAGAAAGTCCACCCCCTACACTAGGTGTGACTAGCTTACAGCCCATGGGTCCATGACAGCCCTGAGAAAGGTCCTTCTCTGGCACATAAATCAAATTACAATCTGAGGTAATATTTTAAAATATATTAACCGGACCGCAATTGAATGGAAAGATCTGAAATAAAAATATAAAAAAAGATATGTTTTTCCACACATAAATAAAGCTCAACTCGGGGCTAACAATTTAGCTACTGTGGAAATGTGCTAATGATATAATTAGCCCTATTTTGCATAATCTTTCAAGGTTTCATTATTAACATTTAAAACGTAATGTTTTCACCATGTCTTCTTCGAAAATAACTAACTCGGGAGATTCACAGTAGCAGTAATAGATAGGAATCTAGAAGAACTAGAACCAGTGCCCAGCAGGACAAAGCTCATGTGAGTGCCTCCTCGCTAGGATTGCAAAATTCTGGGAAATTTTCAAGTCTGAAAACTTTCCATGGGAATTAACAGAAATAAACTGAATTTACAAAACTGCAGCTTAGCCTATACGTTGGAACTTTAATGTAGTTGAAGAAAGGTCTTTACTAATGGCCTTGCGACTGATTGAGCACAAATCTCACATCTTTGCAGAATGGGATGTTCGAAAAACACATACCGATCTCATGATCAGGTGCCCACAAACTGTTGTCCTTATAGAATATGATGGACTATTATATAAATAATAAAATCAACATGAATGCATTTCAATTTCATGTTATAACACTGCAAAATATAAAACACTGCTTGCATGCATTGGGTTTTGTTGTTTGTATAAACATTTTTTTATATAAAATCTGAGTGAAACACTTTAAGGAATCTATGAGCCATAACTATTCAAATAAAATCTTTCAGGAACCATTTCACCTTTTTTTTCTAGCCTGCCCTTTTTCTTGTGCAAACCTAATGACACAAAATAGAAACGAAGCCATCTGTTAACAGACCTGTCATGCTAACACCATTCTCACATTTATATTCAGAAAATATCCGAGAAAGTTTAGCCTCTGTTCCTTTCTACGAAGAGAAATGATCCGTGTAATGTAGCCGGGAAAGATCTGCTTACTTGCACCGTATCTGTGTGAAAAATCCTCTGGTTGATTTTTTTTTTTTTGCGCTGGCACTACAAAGGTATGATGCACTTGTGCTCGTATCAACATAAAATGGGCTGCTGAAATGGTGGGGCATGCTCTGGTGCTCCATTTGCCGTCCGTCTGTTTTCTCGAGATGTGGAGATGAAAGCATCGAGGCCAATGACTCCCTGCACCACCAGAGCTCTACTAGTGCTGCCACTTTAATACCAGCAAGAACAAAGTCTACATTTATTTAGCATTTCACAAAAAAAAAATAAAGAAAAAAGAGAGGAAGAAAGGAGAGGAAGGGTCCTGATGTCATGGATTTGCACGGAAATAAGCACTGAGCATACTCTGAGCTGAGAGACGGACATCTCAACATCTGTTTTGTAACAGCTATCGAGAACCTCATCCTGATGTCTGAGAAATTCACTTGTAGAGTGTAATTCTGTATATTTTAGGCTTGAAAATTGCCTTTAAAAACAGGATCAAGAGTGGTATAGCAGCCATATCCATAAAATCTTGGTTTGCTAAAAAAGTGACAGCAAAAACTATATTCAACAATTATTATTACTTCAATTTATTATAATATTGTACTTAATACATACCTACGATTAAGTGTTTGCATTTGATTCAAATATGCTACAATATATGACTCTCAAACGCTAGCAACTAGAGTTGGATCCTAGTTGCACATAAATTCAATTCTATTACTGTGCATTTAACATGCGGCGAAAATACGTTTAGATTTGCTTCAACAAATTTGGTTTCATTCAAATAAAATACACTAATAAGATACTTTTCAACTTTTCCTTTTAGTATATGCTAGCATTGGAAACGGATTTGAACAGATTCTAAAGCGAAACTGAAATCGAATATAGTCTACTACAATTCTACATTTGCGCATATGTTCGTGAATCAGCTGATCAGCTGTAAAATCACCACGCATGTTCATGTCGCGGACGATTTGCATTAGCCCGTGAAATAGTATAAAGTGTAAAGCTGACAGAAGAAATCGACAAAATGGTGAACAATCACCAAAAAATTGACATCTCATGTGGATGAATTGTGGGAATTTTTTCAGTAATGCAGCTCAGCCACTGCAGCGAATCGGCAGACTCTTAACCAGCTTGTAACGGGGCCAATTCTTTAGTCTTAAACGTTGCGTTTTTAAGATCTACTACAACTTATTGAAGAAGTTGATTACAGTTGTATTTCATCTGAACACTTTGTTTGAGTTATTGTTATTTGCTCTGAAAGATATACCTGAGAAATAGAGGTAAACATAGAGGTAATGCAGAATGCACATTGTAGCTTGTGTAACAGAATTAACTGTGCTTTATAAAGAGAAGAAAAAGTGGCTTCCAGCAGGAGAAGCATGCATGCATTCACACTCATGTTCACAGATGCATGTTGTAGCCCTTTGCACCTCTCGCTCCTATGGGGCTCCTGCTTTTCCTGTGTGTAAGCAAAAGTGACATCCTTTATGAAAGATTTATAAAGCTAAGATGCAAGCGATGGAGTGGACCTTCTCTGGGGAGGAAAAAAAAACAAACAAACAAAAAAAAAACGTTTAAACACATCCGTCCCTCTATATCCCGAAAGAAATGGAGTCTCCAACTCGAACGGTTAAATATATTTGGATCTGAGGCGATTTCCAGGCTGATCGATTGGGATCAACAGCATCCGAAATGACTGACAGTGCAGAAAGTCACCTCATATTTATAGCAAAGCCTAGCTATATTCATCTCGCATACATTATATATATATATATACATCCCCTCAGGATCACTTGGCAGAATTATAACGCCACAAGGCGAAGCTGACCGCATTCTGGAAACAAGTAATAAAAACCTCCTCTGCTGTACAGGAAGAGTAATTCCGTGCTGCAGGGATACCGGAGATATCCTGGTTGGAAATTGAGGCTAAAGTGCAAGCCTCATGTAGCATTTATTTTTTTGATTTTTTTGATAAACAGAAAAAGAGAATACCATTTGGGAAAATGACGACCAGAGGCCATTGTAACACTGGTACAATCGTCTCAGCTACGATTTCAGAAAATAATACATGCCTAGCAAAGAGCATAAGGGGTTAAACAGTGTAATTTGAATAAAGCCAATATAATGTCAGTGCGGTCAGTGCAATCTTAGCATTACGTTAGCATTACAACTGCATTCCTGTTGTTGTCGCTGTGGCCAGAGTTAAATATTTTCTGGGGGATGATGGTTCAACCTAATGATCAGCAATATGAAACATCTCTTACAAGCAGTTTAATATAGAGATAACTTTATCATTTGTGATTAAGACAATGTTCATTTTCGAAAGATACCATTACACCATTCGCATTACCCCCAATTTAAGTTTCCCGTTTCAGTGTTCAGACGAAGCGGTGAGTCGACACAATATACATATATACAGTTACATGCATTTTATACATTTAAAATTAAAAACCTTTGACCAATTTCCAGTCATGCTGTAGAAATTCAAGTTATTGCTTACA
Source organism: Silurus asotus (assembly GCA_024362625.1). NCBI lineage: Eukaryota > Metazoa > Chordata > Actinopteri > Siluriformes > Siluridae > Silurus > Silurus asotus. The sequence continues at coordinate 3,141,873 of MU558692.1, read as the reverse complement.
GTATAGCAGTTAAAACACACACACACACACACACGGCTTGTCATGTTGCTGAGGAAATGCGTATTTGAAAAACCACCTGTCCTGAAAATTATGATTTATTTACTGCAACTTGATGTGCTAAGATCTAGAAAGAAAATGAATTAAGATCATTTTAATAATAAACGTTTGCTATGTTCATATGAGTCTTCATTGTTCGCCAAACGAGTGTGTGTGCACATGTGTGTTAGTTGTAGTCTGGCTCTAGCTGCTTTTCTTTTAGGTTTTTTTTTTGCAACAGAACATAAATTTGCAACGGCAATTTTCCCCATGCCCACTCCTCTCCCACATGCTTCATATTCTAATAAATGAATAGCAGCTAGCAGTAAATGAATAAGTGAGGTCTGCGCCTGGAGCGCCTCTTTCAGCAGCCTCAGTCTGTGGGCTGGGGAAAAAAAATAAAAAGGCATTGTGGGGTAAATCTGACACACCCACACATTCATCCCCTTCACCCAGTTACCAAGGACGCCTCCTCTGTTCAACCTCCACCCTCCCGTCACCACCCCCCCTGAGCAGCGCTGTCTTCAAGTTCAAAGAGAAGCTGTGCTTAGTGCTTTCATGGGCTCCTCAATTCAGTTCTACTCTCAAAAAGATACCCAAACACTCGAAACAACAACAATGCATAACTTATCAGCCGCTCCACACTGAGGACACTTCAGAGCAACAACAGAGGCGCTTCTTTCCCACGGTGGGATGTTTTATCTCGTTGCCGGTCTAAGTTGCTCTCCTGTATATGTGTCTAAAAAGCTTCAGTCACTGTAAACTGCAGCTGCTTCAGTCGAAAAGGATTATAGTTCTCTAAAGCTAGGAACTAGACTGATGTTAATTCTGTAAAAAAAAAAAAAAAAAAACTCTTTCCCCATTTATGTCCTGCTTATTTTAGAGGCAGTTTAGAATCACGTAAAATAGACAAACATTAAAAAAGAACTAGACGAAATCGAAGTATTGAAAACCTGACTTTTCCCGTCATATGTGGTTCTTCAGAAAACTTAGTACAAATTTGGAGGCACACAAAATTTAGGATGTCTTTGGATGTCGGAGGATTACATTTTACATTTCCTTAACACTTCAAAACCCAAACCTGTTCCAGCAAAACAATGCCTCTGTGCAAAAAGCCAGCTCCATGAAGATCTGCTTTACATGGTTTGTAGTGCAAGATCTTGAGCGGCCTGCTATAGAGCTCTGACCTCAACCCTACTAAACACCTTTGGGATGAATTGGAACGCCGACTGCACCCCAGGCCTCCTGACCCTTCATCGGTACCTGATTTTACTAACACCCTTGAGGCTGAATGAACACAATTCTTGATATGCACACTCCAAAATCTAGCGGAACACCTTTCCAGAAGAGTGGAGGTTGATAATAAGAGCAAATGGGGACTAAATGTGGATGTCCTCAATCTTGCCCCGCATTTTTAACCTTATTTTATACCTAATTATAACCATTCTATTATTAACTGTTCATTTGAAAGTTTTGCAGGCAGTTAATAATACAAAATAAGCACAGTTACAAAAAGTAGACCAAAGAACACGCCAAATAATCTAAGGTGATACAACTACAACGGACATTGATGTAAAGCTGTAACATAAATGCATGATCATAATTCTAAAAGATATCAACAGTAGATTGCTCTTAGAGCACTATACAGTACATATTGTGAAGCATGGTGGTGGCAACATAATGATATGGGGCTGCCGCTCGTCTGCAGTGACTGGGGCTCTAGTCCAAATCATGGATCAGAAGAATAGGTTTAAAAACACCAATCTATTTTTGGAAAAAGCCTGTAGGCTTATGTGAGCTGAAGTGAAAGATTTTAGCTTCCAGGAAAATAATAACAACCAAAGCACAAATCCAAGTTAACAAAAGAAGATCAGTAATTTAGAATGGCCCAGTCAGAGCCGCGATTTAAATCCTACAGAAATCTTGTGGGATGTTTTAAAGAGGGCTGTGCACAGGAATTCCCCCTGCAATTGAATAGATCTCTTTAGATGAATAGGAAGTATTTTTGCAAATGGAATAAAATTGGAAATAAAATCAAGATTTTAGCCACTGCACATTAAGATAAAACAATCCTATTTTTCACTCACTTTGTTCAGTTAATAATGCTTTGGTTTGGATAAACAATATTGCAAAAATCCCAGTTCAGCCTTTTATTTTCTTATTACATTGACATGAAATATGACATTTTTTTCTGAACTGAAATATCTAAGTTTTCGCTCCAATTTGAACCTGATTTTAAAGCCAAATTATGCGACACGATTAGAGAACCGAGTGACAAGTAAAATCAGCTAAACAAATTTGTACAAACACAGAAATGTTGCATATAACCCCTTAACAAAGGCTGTTTCATGGCTAGATAGAAGCCGTACCTAACTCAAAGTCGCATTAAAACTTGCTTGGTGCGGCCATTTCCATTTTTAATTATTTATAAGCGCCGGTATAATGTTCATTTTCAATTCCATTAAGCTATAAAGCAAACTGTTTCATCTCGTTGCAAGAATCCAATTTCGATTTATAAAGAACTCCGCTATCACCACCAATTCATTTGCAAGTTCGGCTGTCAACACTGAGCACATGTTGGGACTAAATGAAAAACAATTTTTTAATAAAGGAAATAAATTACTGAATAAATAAAGACTGTGAGCTGACTAACATAAGCGCTCCCTTAGCATTGCTTCCCCGAGTTGATTATTTTAAAGGTCAACAGTCAGAAGCAGTCATTTTGTTGAAGTCTCAAAAAATTGACCAGAAAACAGAAAACAAGCAAGCAAGAAATTGAAGGGTGGATTGAACTGAATTATTGTCATTATGTTCGAGAGTTTAAAAGTCGTCCTCTCCAACAGTGATGAATCCAACGTTGCTTTAAACGCCATTCAATAAGAAAGAGAGGGGAGGTGTCTGAAATTATGTCACCATTACATGCCCTTTCCAAACGTGTGGTTATTACATTGATTGCCTCGAATCTCTGAAGCATCTATCGGATACATTTAGCCGTCGTTATTGGGGTCAAAGCCAAATGATTTCAATCCGGCTCCTCTTCGTCGTCTTCATCCTCAGACTGCTCTTTATGACACCGTGGTATTATGTGGTGACAAGTCAAGAAGAGTAATGACCATTATAATGACACATAGTCCAATTATCTCTTTCACTCTCTCAGGCCCACGTCATTTCTCTGTCTTTCTCTTCGCATCCAATTCTCGACTGTACATCTGACATAATTCGCTAACTCAACAGAATTCACCTGAAGCCCCTCACTCGTCTCCTCCCTTACTCATTCACTCACTCACACTCTCTCTCACACACACACACACACACACACACACATACGGTCCTGAAAATTTCAAATTAAGGTGTCACCATGCATCACAGAGCTCTTGGAGAGCCAGACTCCCACACAAACAATGCCACACTTTATCAGGGAAGCAGCATTCTGTGAAGGGCGACCAATAGGTCTGAGCCACAGACATGGAGACACAGGGGGGTGGGGTAGCAGTGGCGCAAACAGGCCTCAGGTGGTAAAGTTGGTGACAAAACTAAGTAACTGAATACTCATAATAAACAAGGAATTAATAAAACACTTGGGGCTGCGCTATTATAAGAGCAAAAAAATTGGCGTGCAACAGAGAGACCAAACAGTGCAATTGGGAAATTTTACTGATTGGTTACAAAGTGCAGACAATGGACTTGCAGAAAGCTGCACCATATCACCAATTGCACATTTTTGGCATATTTGAATCGTATTATTATACCCCCCTTGTGTCCACCATAGTCTCTGTAAAATTAACTGTTACTATAGAAACAGCGATGCATTAGAAGGAGTGCATTAATATCGAAACCTGCTGTTAAATTACAGCCAGAAATACTCAAAGCTAGTCAAAGCTGCTGGCAAATCGATTTACAGAATTGTAACTGCACTGTACTGTACATCGAGCCAACAGTGGCTCAGTAGTTAAGGATCCACCGAAGAGACAACGCTGGCAGTTGATTCTTGATAACTTGAATATCAAAGAGGACTGAATCCTCTTTTATATTTTGATTCAAGTGGCTGACAAAAGAATACATGTGCATGCAAATAACAGCGGAAAAAAATGAACATCCAGGGGCAGGTTTGTCGGCACCACAGGGCCCGATTTGCATCAGGGAACCACCTGATATTAAAGTGCCTTAAAGCAAATCAGATTTTGTGGGAAAACATCCATTTTGGCCATGATGCAAATCACATTCCTCAGGCATGAATGAAAAAAAGATTTAAATAGTAGATCATGGATGCAAACACACAGACAAGCAAGTCTCCTCTAAAAAAGGTTTACTTACATGGCTTTATTTCATTTTTCTTTAAAGTGAATGACACAACGACTGTGCAGTGTTCGAACCAGATTTTTAAAATGCTTCTTTTTACTTTTACGTTATTAACACACAAAAAAAAAAAAAAATTGAATTTCGCCTTTTATTTACCCCTTTCCAGGGGTTGTATGTGGAATTAGTACTCCAGCTTGTAAGAAAGTCAGAGCCCTAGGATCAGCTGGAGGTCAAGTTTCTTTCTTGTGGGTCTAACAGTAATATTTCAAAACCACCAAACTCCCAAAGTGAGTGGTAGCTACATTAAGTGGTTAAGGTTCTGAACCCAGTCTGCCACAGAGTTACTGCTGGACCCTTAGGCAAGTGCCCTAACCCTCAACTGCCCCTGGATGCTGTAACATGGCTGGTCCTGCACCCTGACCCAAACCTTCTGATCTCGATTACTTGCACTCCAACATACTCTGCAAATTCTGAAAAAAAACAACTGTTTGGTTTCTTCTTATGTTTTTGCTGGTCACTTCTTTATTTCCAATTGTCTATCACAGATTTCAAATTCGACAATATTTTGAGATGCTCTCACCGCTGTGGCCCGAGTTCGATCCCCGGTCAGGGTAACAACCCCAGTTATTAGGGTTGCACAAGCCTTAGTGCCGTCCCAAGCCCGGATAAATGGGGAGGGTTGCGTTTGTAAGGGCATCCAGCGTAAAAACATGTGGCAAATCAAACATGCGTATGATCCGCTGTGGCGCCCCCTAATGGGAGAAGCTAAAAGAAAGGAGAGCTGCTGATCAACCCTTTAAATCTGTAAAGGTACACTTTTTGGAATTCCACCTCATTTTATTTCAGTCTGACTAATTAAGTTTTTCTGAGACAGGATTCAACCTCACCACGGAATGCTGATTCTGTGCACCTGCTTCAAAGCCGATTCGAAAAAATAATCAAATTCTCAGCGTACAAGTTTCACAACCATGCTAATATAATATAATTGACAAATATACAGGAAATAGGCCACTTTCCAACGGGAAACAAACCCTGGTTCATTCTAATCTTCACTGAATATTAAACAGCAATAACGACAACAAACCTGAATAATCTTGATGATTCATGTGTGTAGGGTTACTTGGCTTACTCCTCACATAACAGTATGGAGCTTGACAATCCCAGATGAGCCTCTGAGTACAGGCAGTACAATGCCAAACTGAGAGGAGCAAGCTGAGATGATATGGCGAACTTATAAGAGATGGCCACTAGTTTGTTCACAGTAGAGCCAAAATCTGTAGGCTTCTACAATAAATGCATGAATGTTCCTTCAAACCTAAAAAGTGCCTTATATAAGATTAACAAAAAGCCCCAGCCCTGATCTATTCTCCTCTGGAGGGTTTGTGAATAGTCTAAGGCTGATAAACCTGATCATTTTCATTGCAGCGATTGGAATCATGGACCAGATGGTTCCTGCAGAGTCCTAAATGCCTCCAATGAATAGTACCACATGGCTGCCTGCCAGGTTCTCCAGTGGGAGAATAGGGTAGATTGAATCCGTTTTTTTTTTTCCTCCTTTCCCTTCCCGACATGCTGCAGGGAGGCCTTTGTGCACCGCGTTCCAGCTCCTGATTGACACGTAAAACTTTTATTCGCTAGTTGAAAGGTGCTGGAGACAGGATGGCGAACCAGTCGCTAAAGAAAAGTGAGTATGCAATGCTACGTTGCAAACTTAATTAAAATGCAATAATTGAAGCTTGCTGTAACGGGGGCCCATTTTGTTTTGACCTTAGATGCCATAATTGAGATTCCAGACGCAACGGTGCTGTGGTTAAGTGGTTTGCCGTAACAAGGGTGATAGAACCCCTGCCGGGCACATAACTGCATTTCAGGATAATTGCTCATGAGTTGTTCGTTATGCTGAAAACTGGACTGACTGAACTAGTAAGTGTCAAAATAATGAGGAAAAAATAGCCACTTTGATATCAGCAATGTGGGTTCTTTTTTTTCGCACACTCTGTTTTTTTCCGACGAGCAGATTTACTATACGAAGATCAGAGGCAAAGTAATGATGGCTGCACTCGATGTAAAACACATTATGCCGTATATTTCGTTTCACAGCGAGGTTAAATGCTCAATTCTCATACTGAAAGCGTTGGTTATCTTCTTTAACAGCAACAACAATAATACTTAAGTTTGGGAATTCATGCACTCATGCTAATATGGTTTTATTTCTATAGTGATAATGTACAAGGTCCAAAAAACGTGAGTACCGTACTTTCCGGACTATAAGCGGCTACTTTTTTCCCATGCTTTGAACCCCACGGCTTAGACAACGAAGCGGCTAATATATGGATTTTTCCTGAGTTTTTCCCGGTTTACAAGCTTCAAGCCAACAAAACTTAGCGACATAACATTAGACCAATGAAATTGCTGAACGGGTTCAGGTGAACCAATGAAATTCTTTATATTAAATCAGATGCGCTCCCACTGAATCGGGCCGCACCACATCATAAATATGGATGATGTTCCTCTGACGTTTGACCTGCCGCTCACTCGGACTGTCTACAGGAAATGCGAATCATTCGTCACGCTGAAAATAACCGGGCATGAAAACACACTTTACCTGTGTTCTGAGCTGCACGGCATCGGGAGAAAAGCTTCACCGATGGTGATTTTTAAATGCACGACGACGCCAAAAGATAAACTCCCGAGAGAAATAGTTGTGAAAGGAAGGAGGAAGACAGTGAACAATGACTTTCTTGGTAGGCTACTGTTTAGATACAAGCCGTGTAACAGACACTGTCTTTCATTAAAGCCTGTGTAAAGTTCATTAGTTTCAGTGTAGCGGCTTATTTATGTTCAAAATAAAAATCTTTGTCAAATTCAGTGGGTGAGGCTTATATTTGGGTGCGCTTAATAGTCCGGAAATTACAGTAAGAAGTAAGAGTTTTTCTATAAGAGTTTTGTCTTGTTGAAATTTAAAGACAATTCAACTCCCTAAAATAAGGCCTTTTTCCCTTCGAATAGCAGGAAGTTCAAAGAGTAAGCGCGAAAACATTTTTCGTTCAACTCTTAGTCAATACAACACTTCAGGATGTACTGTGATTCTAAAAGATTCAACTTCGGGTTGGGTAGAATAACTCCACATCATCATTGATTGTTTTTTCCCCAGACAGTGCACCACCTAAACCTTCACATGCAACTTTAGGATTATTCAATATTATTCAAGCATAAATAATACAATAGACTTGGAGGGTTGATGAAACAAATGCTAAAACTGTGAAAAACCTATCGGGCAAAAATCAATGGTCGGATATTTTTTCTTTTTTTTTATTTAAGCTTGAAAGCTTAATCAAGAAAGAACTCCAATCCTTTTCCCCAGTAATTGACTGAAAGTAGCACTAAAGAAAACTAACACCAATCCCAAAAAGTAATTGTAAATATTCTAGCTGTATATATATCTAAAAAATTATGTTCTTCTTCACTAGTTGTTTAAACATTGTTGAACGGAACGATCGTGTGCTAAAGCGCATATGCGCTTCCAAGTGACCCGAAGCCACCTTGAAGCTAAAACCAGCTAAACGGCGCCAATCTCGGATCCATCAGTAGCGCTGCTCTATGATGAACGTGCCTGTCAGACGGACCGCCGTGGCCTTGACTCGCTCGGAGAAATGTCACGCGCACAACCTTGTCCCACAAAACGACTCCTCAAAACTGGATAAGGAACGGTTAATGAAAATGCATACACAAGTCTTTGAGATACTTGTTGCAAGTTTTGTGTGGTAACTTTTTTTTTCTTCTCAATTATTGGCAAACTTGAAGCTTGAAAAAGCAAAGAAAAAAAACGGGCATTTCACACAACACTGGTCTCATTCCGCTAGCAAAATGAAACTAGAATTAGAATGGCCAATATGGACTTTTGAAATGGCATCAAATGCTTTTTCTAAAAGAAAGTGCCCCCTGGGAAAACAAGCACAACTGCATTTGTAGCCCGATGTTAATAAAGCGGTGTCTTGGCGGATCGTAACGCATGGAAGATCGCACGAGACCCTCCGGATCATTAGCATATTAAACCCACAGAACTGTTTACATTCAAAGCAGCAGGCTTCGCTGATGGAACAAGTTTATGATGGCTGGATAAATTGACCTTCTCCAGCTTAGGGAAAAGAAAGATTAATACACACTAGTCATGAAGATGAAGTGTGTCGGGGAATATTACACCCTTCACAGCGTTTATTTCGTCAATTTGAACTGGGCTGCGACATTAGAGGTCGGTGTACTAGATGTGCGGGTACTATACATACCCGGAATCAATACTGAGCTAAATTATAGCCACAGGAGACAGTGCAAGCTATACGCCGTTCCTCCTGAGACCAGGAAAGAAAAGGTTTATGGTGTTTTTTTTTTTTTTTCTTCCTTCTTCTGTGATCTGAAAAGGATTGCAGTAGGTGTGAGCCTGGTCTTCGGTTTCTCTCTGTGCTGTGTTTAGGTGGAAAGAGAACATAGGGAGCGGGAGCATTTTTATTGATTTCTCTCCTTTCATCTTTCACCTGGTCACGTCTGAGTCTCTGCTCGAAAAAAAAAAAGAAAAGAAATTCCTTTTTCGAACTTTTTCTTCTCTTTTTATCGCTCTGTCTGTGTGTGTGTGTGTGTGTGTGTTTTGTTAAGAAAAATCGTTAGTGAAATTCTCTGTCTCAATTCTTGAGCTAATCGATGGCTTGCTGGTACACGTTACAGGTGTGTATCACACGCGTTGCGATTTTCCCCCCGAAGTTAATGATTGTTACTGATCCTCTCATGTATAATGCCCTCAAAAAGTAGTGCTGGGTGAGAATTATAAAATGCTGCTCTGAAGGCAATCAAAACGTTTTTCAAACCCCGCCATATCACAGGTTTTACAGTTCGATCGCATTTTCATTCCAGCAACAGACTAAACAAACGGACGTAGCGCTAATGTTTACAGAGCTGATTTTCTGTGAGGTCACATCTAGAGCATGTAGACTTAGATTTTGGCTTTGTTCATGTTAGGCTCTCTTATTTGTGTCTAGACTGTATACGATCAGAAACAAACGATGTACAAATGGTCGCTGAGTTACGACAATTCAACTTACAATCTTTCAATCTTGCGGTGACGAAAGTGATTTGTCGAAATTGTAAAATATTTTCGTGCGGCTGGCAAATGTAGCAGCGTAAGCTCCGCCTTTTACTCGCAAACTGGTGCTCGTCCACGCACCCGCTGCCACGTACATATATACTGTATAGTTTTAACCTTATGGCTGAATTATGCCCTCTAATTGATTACGTTATTAACTAATGACAGTATATTACCCCATACTAATTAAGTAGGCTAGGCTAGGCCATGTCACGACCTACGATCATTTAAATGAGAATTATAAAATGCTGCTTTGAAGGCAATCAAAACGTTTTTGAAACCCCGCCATATCACAGGTTTTACAGATCGATCGCATTTTCATTCCAGAAAACAGATCAAACAAACGGACGTAGCGCTAATGTTGACAGAGCTGATTTTCTGTGAGGTCACATCTAAAGCATGTAGACTTAGATTTTGGCTTTGTTCATGTTAGGCTCTCTTATTTGTGTTGATGAATATTCGATTTCTAGACTGTATACGATCAGAAACAAACGATGTACAAATGGTCGCTGAGTTACGACAATTCAACTTACAATCTTTCAATCTTGCGGTGACGAAAGTGATTTGTCGAAATTGTAAAATATTTTCGTGCGGCTGGCAAATGTAGCAGCGTAAGCTCCGCCTTTTACTCGCAAACTGGTGCTCGTCCACGCACCCGCTGCCACGTACATATATACTGTATAGTTTTAACCTTATGGCTGAATTATGCCCTCTAATTGATTACGTTATTAACTAATGACAGTATATTACCCCATACTAATTAAGTAGGCTAGGCTAGGCCATGTCACGACCTACGATCATTTAAAATTACGATGTCATCAGATCTCCATTGTAAGTCCTATTTATATTTACATATATATTATACTATATTTAGATTTTTATATTTATATGTATTAAAAAACATTTTCAGGGCAGTTTCCTGTTAAACTTGAGCCATGCAACCCTGTGTGTAGGTTTGTGTGTAATGTACCATTTTGGGGTCTCTGAAAACTCGCATAACATTGATTCTGTTCTGTTTAGAAGCATTTCACGGCCCCCTTGCATATGCGTATGCATGCGTGCAAGTGTGTGAGTGTGTGTGTGTGTGTGTGTGTGTGTGCGTGTGTGTGTGCATTCGAGAGAGAAAATGAGAGAGAACACTGTTTATTATTCATACAGTCTGCTCCATCAGCTGTCAGTGAGGCAGAGACCCTGGGCACCATCACTGTCACTGTGACAAGGCTTCAGAGGGATGATTTCGGCACGGAGGCCATAACATCACAGTCTCCGCCTGCTGCCGAGGTTAAAGGGCACCAACACTGGGTGTCGGCACGGAAACCGCAAACTTTGTATCTGACAGCTAAAAATTTCATAAATACACAAGGGTTCCGGTAGTTGAAACTTCCTCCAGCAGATTTCTCATAAAGTAGAAATCGGGTCTGAATGTAACTTTTCTTGCGCTGCTTTTGAAATCCAAATATCATATATTAAATAATATTAAAACTGGAACAAATGTCTCCTTAACACACAATATAGCTTAACCCTGCCTGAGAAAACCCCTTGTTTATGGCAAAATGAGAAGGACAAATATGACATTCAAAAAAGAAACCATTCATGTAATTATTATGTTTGAAGCGAAACACAATGACTGACAAAAGCTTTTACTTTTCTTTAAAGACCAATTCTTCCATTCATTTACCCTTTTATCAGGACCACCATTTGGCAGATATTATTTGGGCACTGAATCTTACTCAGTAGTGCCCGGGGATAAGTTATATAGCACTTAGAGTCATTCTTCTCTAGAAAAACATTCAGTGATGGTGTGGTGTGAGGTAAAAAAAATTCATTTTACTACCCAAAATTTGCGTTTTTACTGCATCACATCCCAAATTGTAAATTATTGCAATTGTTGTAATCATACTTGGATCAGAGTTACATTGAATGTTATGGCCTTCCTGAAATCTTTAGCTTAAAAAGTGTCTGTGAGACTGAAGACTTCACCCAATCAAGTAAAAAACACCTCAGAACAGAAGCTTTACCACAGGTGTTTTTTTTTTTGTCCATCGTACAAGTCTGTGTAAATTGTTACTATAGAAACGCCAACTCATCAGAACGAAAGCATTCCAATGGCGACATCTGCATTGTAACAGGACTACCGTCAGCGCTGCAAGTAAATAAATAATCGACACCTTCTAACCAATCAGAATAGAGAATTCGACGGCGGTGTGATTTAAATATGAAGGGAGATCCGGTCTCTTTCTGTTTGTGTTGTACAGTAACCAGGTACAGATACGTTCGGGGAATTTTTCATTGAATAAACGTTTTTTTATTCGCTATAAATTCGCTGCATGGCTGCTTTTACTCGTATTTTTTTTTCCCCCCAAACAACTTCGCTTTTAAATCCCTCCTTCTCCTAGTCCAGTTTCATTTCCCCCCCCCCAAAAAAAAAGTACATTACGACATGCACCGTGTGTCGTTTTCTCATCCCTCCAACGACCAATTGATTTCTGAAACCTGAGCTGAGAAGACGACAGAAAACAGCTTCGTTTAGATTTTTTTAACGTTAACGTCTCTGAGAGAAAAAAATCATTTTTAAACTTCAAAAAAAAAAAATGTGAGAGAGGAAAAAAAACATCCTCACTGCACATGGGAGAGGTTTTGCCATGTCGGTGTAAACACCAAGCTGAATTGATGAGTCATGCATTGAGTTCGACCTTATTTATGTCTGCAACTGGACTTTTATTCCTGGTTTGGTTTTTGTTGTTTTTTAATAACAATAAAAATAAGTGTTTATATCAGGAACATTTCTTTGACATAATTTTAAGCCAAACGGTCGTTCTTAGCTAGTGATACATTTGCCATATAAAGCCATATGCGTGTGGAGAATTGTGCTCATTCAGCTAAGATGGTGTTAGTAAAGTCAGGTACTGATGTAAAGGGAGGAGGTTTGGGGCGCAGTCGGCGTTCACATTCATCCCAAAGGTGTTCAGTAAGGTTAAGGTCAGCGCTCTATTACAGGCCACTCAGGATCTTCAACTTTAATCCATGTAAAGCATATCCTCCTGAAGCTGGCTTTATGCACAAGGGCATCGTCATGCTGGAAGATGTTTGGCTCTCCAAGTTCAAATGAAGGGAAAATTTCATCCTAGGGCATCCTAAGACATATACAATTCGGTGATTCCCAATTTGTGGTAAGAATCACATACGGCTGAAAAAGTCAGGTCCCCCTTATACATAAGTCCATATAGTGTGTGTATAGATTTAGTTATCACAGTTGAATAACTCGTGCTTTCACAATTTAATAACACAATCTTTCAAAAAAATGTTTATTTAAACGAAATCCGTAGGAAAAATCCTGCACATGGTTACATAGAAACCTGGAACAACCTGTCATAATGTTCTGGTCAGATCTGAGCATTCTAATGTGCTGGGGTTTTGACGTACTTACATGAATGTGAACTTCTCATATTTATTACAAATCTCTAGTGTCCATTTTGAAAGGGGTGCCAATACTTTTACTCAATGTAACTACTGAGCATTTAAAAGCACGCCGATAAGGGCATATTTCTGCATACAGCTACAAGTGCATAGGTTTAGTTTTATTAATGTGGCTCTGTGTGTGTGTGTGTGTGTGTGTGTGTGCAAAACTTAAAAGCAGAAGAGTAAAGCTGTAGTAATATGTCTCCCGGGCTCACAGCAGGAGAAAGAACCGTAGGTATTTACCTGCAGAGCCGAGCAGAGAGAGTGAAAGAGACTACAGGGACAGCTGGGTGAGGCTTTCTGCTCTAACTTAAACACCTTCACACACTGGAGCTTAGTAGTGTGTGTGTGTGTGTGAGTGTGTGTAGAGTGGGCTACACCAGTCTATTTCTCAGTGTGACAGTGAAATACAGGAAATAAACTAAAGCCAGCACTTCAAATCTCCACTAGAGGACCGATTTGTGTTTCACGTCCGCGTGTTTTTGTGCGCGACACGCTAATCGCTCGCTCGACTGGTGGATTGTTTACGCGTGCGGTAACGGAATGATGGAATGCTTATTTGACAGCTTTTGCGCGTTACGTTTTTTTTACAGCGTCGTTAAATGCGCATTGATCGCAGGAAGGAACAAACTGCTGAACAAACAGGCCTCTAATGTGAATTACAATAGCTGATAAACAGCAGCTCGCTCGGAATTACAGCACGGGAGCGACGGGTTCAAACGCCGTAAATAGCGAAGGTTCGCAGGGTTAAATTAACATTTGTAATTAAGAGCGTGAAAATGTGACCTTGTTCCTTTGATTGAACAAAAGGGAAAAAAGCCGCGATCATAGCTACAGCAGGCATTTTCTTAAAAAAAAATTTGTATTTAATTGCTGACATGATAACGACTTTTTCTTTTAAGCGATTGATAATGCTCATGTTAGTTCTCACTCTCCAGTGTTCTGTATTGTCGAAAGATTATGATCAAACTCTTGATGTCACCCAAATAAGGATGGGTTCCCCTTTTGAGTCTGGTTCCTCTCAAGGTTTCTTCCTCATAACATCTAAGGGAGTTTTTTCTTTCCACAGTCGCCACGGCTTGCTCATCAGGGAGAAACACACACCGTTCACCTTAACTGTTGATTTCTGTAAATCTGCTTTGAGACAATGTCTGTTGTGAAAAGCTCTATAGAAATAAACCTGACTTGACTTGTTCATTATTTTTTCTACTTGTTACACCATTAGGACCTCCCTAGACATTTTACTTTCAAGATATTTCGATAAACCTGTAGCTGTGAACCTGTAACAGTGAAATTGGCTCTATGCATGTCAAGCTGGCATTTTTATAACTTCTAGTCAGAGTAGCATGAAATATTCCCTTCACCTTAGCTAGAAAACCCAAAACCTGCTTCCCCATGATAATGCCCCTTCACACAAAGCGAGCTGCATGAAGATACGCTTTACATGGTTTGGAATGGAACACCTTGAGTGGGCTGATACAGAGCTCTCACCCCATTGAACACCTTTGGGATGAATGTGAACGCTGACTGCGCTCCAGGCCTCCTCACCTCACCTACACCTCACCTACAGCACTACCTGACTTTACTAACACCCCATTGTGGCTGAATGAATCTCCAACAATCAGCACAAGTACCCTACAAAATCTAGTGGAACATCTTCCAAGGAGGGAAGAGGTTAATATAACGGCAAATGGAGACGAAATGTGAAAGGTGAGGTTAAAAAAGAACGTACTAATCCAATGCCCAGGTGTCGATCGATCAAGAAATCCTGTAATGATGATATACACACGACAGTCTTTTGCTTTACTAACAGGCACCAGGGGAACTTGTTCGGATTTGATAGTGTGGCCAGATTAGCACAAATGCAAAGCCTTCAAAGCTATTTGGCTTCATGTTTCCGTCGACGGACACACAATCACGTGCAACGCAGGCCATTCAAACATTTATCATCTTCCCACACACACCATTTTCACTTCATTTATATTCAAATCCCGCTGCTCACATCGGATTGTGTTTTTTTTTTTTATCTGGACTGCATTTATGATTTCGAAATAAATAAACAGTTGCACATTTTTTTTTATACCTTCACACGTGCAATATAGTCCGAATATCATTGTTACAAATAAATAATCTAGCCTAAATCTGATTAGGAGTTTGGTAGGCCAGCAGTTTTCACATTATGTCCTCTGAATTGATTTCTGCTTTTATATGTTTTGTACCCCAGCAGTTTTTTTTTTGGCTCAACAGCTTTGTACTGAGATCCCAAAAAAAACAATACACGAAATCACAAATTCACAAAAGACCATAAGGGGGCTGGAAGTTTTACAAAACATTGGCATGCAAGAGCCATCTCGCCTCAACGGAAGAACTGCGAGTGTCTGAAATGGGTCCGAAAGTGGCTTTTCTTTTCCTAACATAAAAACAGGCAACTTTGTACTTCGCTATGAATGGTGCTTAAAATTCTTTGTCATATCAAGGGTTTCACAATACAGCCACTGACGCCAGTAACATAATCTGAATTTAATGACGTTTTCGAGACATTTAGAAAGAACAGTTTGTATGTTAAACAGAGATAGTTCTTGTATATATTTTTTCACATCCGATTTAGATTTACAATGTCCTGCACGTCTGATATATGAGAAAATAAACCCAAAGTACTGGCTGAACCTTCAGCTTTTCTGCCTGTTCCATGTTTCTCTAGCTGCCTCTCTTATTTTCTGCGTTTACTGCGTCGTCGTATTCCTGTTTTATTAACACGCCTCGCTAAACTAATGGGTTTAAGTCCACAGGGTGACGTGATATGATTTGTTATCCGAGAGCAGTGGGTCCAATCAGACAGTTAAAATGATCCGCTATGGCTTCTGGATGATATCGGCCATTTTGATCACTTGACTATTATTTTGCGAACTGCCATTACATATATTAATTTTATATATCTTAAAATATTAACAACCCTCACCCCCTCTATGGATGAGGATCAGGTCCAGTTGCATGCCTTGTGCATTTTTTCCCCCTCAAATATTACACACAAAGCATTTCAATCCTCTAGTATCTAACCAAAAGGCCAGATAACCTACTCAGCTCATGATTTATCGCTTGAATATCCTTAAGCAAAGAAAGAAAAACTACTGCCTCTGTTAGAAAACCGTTATTTATTCCTTATTGCGCAACGCTCTCTACTCACCACTGCCTAAACTTAAACACATTTTTAACAACAGCAACCTTCTCTAGTCCATAAGGAGATGGTATAATATTTCCAAGACTGTCATTTAGCTAAAACACTAAATATAGAGTGGAACGGCACTGCTCGGTTTTATTGAATCCTTCATATATATAGATCAGGCAGGAAGCCTTTATGGCATACGGTTTATATAATAATCCGCAGGGCCGGTCTATAAAGCCAATATAAATAACGAAATTAAAGATCTGGGTCATGAATCAGATGTAAACAATATATGAACGATCCACGGTGTTCCCAAGGATTTGACATTTCTCCCCTGCCGGAGAACAAATAAACGTCTATTTTGAGAATGCGGCCACCGGTCTGGTCTGCGAGGAATCAATAAATCGTCGCAGCAGACAGAAAATGAGATAGGAGTGATGTCAGGGGGAGCGGGATGGGGATACTGGTATGCAGATCCGGTCCGAAACATGATGAAAACAAGCCCATGAGGACGGCATTCAAACTAATCCACTCCTCCATGGACGACTCTCTCTTTCTTTCTCTCTCTTGCTAATGAGACATGTGACTGGCAGATGGATTACTGGGTGACTTTGTAATCCTTTAATTTCTCCATTTAGGATAATCAATCGCCGCCCGATCGGCCTGCTGCTGGCATCAATCAGTGTAGAGCACTGCAAACTCTGGGGGGGATAATCCTACCCTTTTGACTTGTTTAAGATAATTACGTTTGCATGTCCTCTGAAAAACTGGGCGGTTCTGTCAAGTAATGGAATACAACCTCTGGTCCGATTGCTTTTTTCCTGCTAAAAAAATTGGAGTAAACGAGTCCAGTAAATACAATGTTACAGAAAAACCAGCGACAGATGCTACCCGAATTAGTCAACCCCTAAACCTGATTATAACAAGACTCCCAAAGTGATTTATTTCCCACAAACCACAGCAATTTGTTGTCTATCCATGGATGACAGATTATACTTTTTAATCCAGTTACAGTTACATTTAACATTGTGTTAATCCACAGCAGAGAAACTATACTGTGTGTGAAATATGTTGTGGCTCCTTTAAGAGCAGAGCGGCATTTTGGGAATAGCCTGCCGCTGCATTTTTCCGCTATTACTGCATGTGTGCAAGACCAAGGAATATGTCCTTATTATTTTCTGATGCTCATTTCTAAGTTTCTTTGACTAACCTGTAACGCTGTTGCCAAGAAAAAGAAAAAAGCACGAGTTTTGAAAACCTGTCTGTGTTCATATGATTTCTGTTGCAACTGGAGTTAGCGAGCTCTCCCTTCACCCTGATACAACGCGTTACAACAGCGACAGCTGTTACCCGAATTAGTCAACCTATAAACCTGATTATAACAAGACTCCCAAAGTGATTTATTTCTCACAAACCACAGCAATTTGTCATCTATCCATGGATGACAGATTATACTTTTTAATCCACTTACAGTTACATTTAAGATTGCGTTAATCCACAGCAGAGAAACTATACTGTGTGTCGGAAAACTTATCGGTTATTACAAAGCACTGGTACTGGAGTCTGCGTCCATAAATGTCAAATAAACCTCTCCGTGCAGAAATGCTTACATCGAGTTCAGATCAATCCAAGTCAAGGATTGTCTTTTTAATACCTGAAACAAGTTATTGAACCTATATATTATAAAGCTTTGATTATGTGTTGGGAAGATATTTGTAATACATTATTACTATAATCATATATATAACAATTAATGTATTCATGTTGCAGTCAGAGCCATTCTGTTTTTCCTGATATAAAAATGCAACTGTTGGGAAAGAGAGAGAGAGAGAGAGAGAGAGAGAGAGAGAGAACAGCGAGAATTAATCAGAACCTTCTGACCAGCCTGATATAAGAATTCAAAAGCGTTGTACACCGAGGGGAAAAAACAAGGTTACAAGGAATAAATACAACAAACTAACACTTTTTCATCCTTATATTCAACCACTCCCAGTGTTTAGGAAACTTGGGGACCTACTGCATCGTCCCTGGTGGCTGTTTAAGATGGATCTTCTGGTTAAGTAGAGCGAAGGCTTTGGAAAAAGATGTAATTAAAACTGGGCCTGGGGGCTCGCGACGAGTGCAGACTGTCAGGTTAGACTTATAAACACAACATCAGCATGTAAGTAGAAATAGAAATAAGTCGAATTGGTGACTACATTTGGCACAGAAAGTTTGGGTTCGGTTCTTGTGGGATCTTTCTGGGTTATCTGGCTTCGTCCAATCCTCTACTCCCTGTTCACCCATGACTGTGCTCCTCTGCATAACTCCAACATTGTCAACAAGTATGCAGATGACACAGCTGTGGTCTGCCAGACCAGCAACGATGACGAATCGGCCTACAGGGAAGAGATCCAAAGCCTGACAGCATGGTGTGTGACCAACAGCCTGGCCCTCAATGCCATGAAGAATTTAGAGCTCATTATGGACTTTCGAAAATCTAACAGCAGGAGACACTCCTCGGTCTACATCAATGGAACTGAAGTAGAGAGGGTCTCTAGTTCACACCTCTGAGGATCTGTCCTAGCACCAAAACACTTCAGCTCTAGTTAGGAAGGCACAACAGCACCTGTACTTCTTGAGGGGTCTTTAGAAAGCTCATCTGTCCCCAGGGATTCTAATGTTTTCTTTACAGCTGCATCATTGAGAGCATCATGAACAAATTCATCACTGTATGGTACGGAGGCTCCACTGGATGTGAAAGTAAAGACCTGCAAACATTGCTGTTTGCAAGCTGGAGGCATTCAATTGTACAGGACGATGCAGTATAATACAATTTTGCATTCACTTGAACTTGAAAATCCAGCATGTTCCAGCATTGCAATGCCCCTTTGCACAAAGTGAGCTCCATAAAGATCTGGTTTACATGCTTTGGAGAGGAAGATCTTGAGTGGCCTGCTATAGAGCTCTAATCTCATCCCTATTGAACACAACTTTGGGATGAATGTGGAAGCTGACTGCACCCCAAACCTCCTCACCTACATTAGTACTTGCCTTTCGTAATACCCTTGTGGCTGATGAACTCAAATATCCGTAAGCACACTCCAAAATCTTGGAGTGAGAAACTGAGAAACACTGAGAAACATCTTCTCAGAAAAGTGGAGGAAATGATAAGAGAAAATTGGGACTAAATGTGGAATGTGATGCTCAAAATTCACCTACCATCCTTTTGACCAGGTGACCCAATACTTTTGGAAATAATATACAGTATTCATATGTACTTTCTTTTCAGTTTTTGCACAATTTTATTTACTTAGTTCTTTCTCAACAGTGTCTGCACATTTTTTAACAGCCATAACTTTGTTTTTATTTGCTGTACATATATTTACATATTTATCTGCACTTGTCAATTTGCACAATCGCTACTATTTGCACCTCTGGTAGATGCTATACTGCATTTTGTTTCTGTGCACCTGTACTATGCAATGACAATAAAGGTCTGTCTGTCTGTCTGTCTGTCTGTCTGTCTGTCTATCTATCTACCTAGTATCTATCTATCTATCTATCTATCTATCTATCTATCTATCTATCTATCTATCTATCTATCTATCTAGCCATTATTCAGACTTAAATTCAAAACTTACTTTATGATGAATCTTGGCTACAGATGCACAGCGACGATCATGTTTGCAGGTGAACATTGTACTTCTACACCGAGGTAGACCGAGGCATCCCGGATATTAACCTCTCATAAAAAATTCACGCCACTAAATTTTTTCCCAGAGACATTCAAATTTGTTCTTCCTGAGACGTAATAGAACAGCCTGTCCCTGGCAAGAACAAACAGCACCAACGCTTCCACTGAGGAAATGTTCGCCTTTAATACATGGTTACTGAGAGCCAAGACCTCAGATATGTCTCGAATTCAGCCTACATTTTGATAAAACACTTCTCTGTGAAAATGGAAAAGGGGCGAAGAGTCAAAATGCACACATGGATAAGGAAAAGCTCACTGCACTTCAAAAGCTTATCATGAATATAGATTTTTGATGGCCTTGACTGCATCAAAAAAAAAAATATATTAGGTCAATCTTAGTTTTTTATTAGGCTTTCGCACAGTGACAGTTTTATTTCCAGGTATACTTTAGAATATACAGCCGTCCTAAAAATTCCCGGGGAATCGCCAAGTTGGTTCGGGAAGACTTACGTTTGCTCATTAAGTGACTTTTGACAGGAGTTACACAAGAGATATAAAACATCAATATAGTGTGTGCTACAGTAGAATATACCCAAACCATCAGAAAACACAGTCGCAAGGAGCCACACTGTAGCGCATTTATATTCTGCTCAACACTGACAGGTGCTCAATTGGATCGCATTATCTTCTGATGTGAAAGAATTTCATAGGTGGTCTACAATGGAGAAGCCAAATGGGGAACAGATGTCTTTTCTTCATCTTTTCCGTTCTACATTGCAAAACCCTAAAAGGCAAAAAAAAAATTCAATCACAAAACGTTTTTCTTTTCTTTAGAGATGTACCAGGCCACTGTAAGAACCCAAGGAAAAAAAATCAAGTAGGATTGTCTGACCAACGCAGTTGCAATCCTGTCCCCATTGGTGCCCACTGGCTCACAAAATTGAGGCTGGTGAAATCATAGGTCAGAGTTCACGTAGATACATTTTGGCACTACGGAAAGCCAGTAGGTTTTGCATCATGCACGCTTTCCACTTGAGTTTCATACTCAGGTCTGGTATGACTGTTAGCTGAAAAAGATGTCTCATGAAAAATACTTAATTGTCTTTGTACAACAATATACACAATAGAAAATGTCCCAAAGTAGTGCAGCAAAACCTTTTGCCTCCTGCGGAATTCAAAGTGTACCGTAATTTCTGGATTATAAAGCGCACCCATATATAAGCCGCATATATATAGTATATAAATAGTAGCGGCTTATAGTCTGAAAAATACGGTACACACAAACTCTGGTACTCATGATATTTCTCACTCTCTGGTTTTTGTGACGTTTTCATGATTTATAATCACACTCTCGGTGTCATTTATACGAGGATGGTTCCCTTTTGAGCCTGGTTCCTCTCAAGGTTGCTCATCGAGGACCAATTTAAATAAAAGACAATTTTTCCAATAATTCCTACATTCTGTTAAGCTGCTTTGTGACAATGTCCATTGTGAAAAGCTTTTTTTATATTCTACCGTTTTTCTGGAATGGCTAATAATAAATTCATTTAAAGGACAATATATCAAATTCTAGCATACAAGGTATATGATACATAACTGGGGAACGTCGCATGTAGATTCGTTACAGTTGCAGTTACGGCAACAGTTACACAGAGATAACTGCAGAAAGAAGTGGTAAGTCAGCTGGAATTTTTGCGGTGTTAGAACATTTCACCTGGACACTTCCTCGGGAAAGCTTAATATTTTCTACTATTAGATATATGGTCAAGGGGTTATCACTAAGATCAGGCAGACTCTTGTAGCCCACCCCTTTACCCTCTGAACTGCATGTGATGAAACGAGACATTGTGCATATTATTAGTTCAACTGAATCAAGAGTTCATTACTGTGTTGTCTATTTCAGCAAATCTCACTGTTTCTATGGTTAAAAACACCTGGGTATTATGGCAAACATTACACAGCCAAAGGAAATAATTTTTAAGAGCACATGAGCTACATCCCCATTCTTAATCATCAATGAAAACACTCTGATCAGGGTGCATTATGTCAATGCTTTGCTAACCAGCTTGTTAGCATTTGCACATCTTTTAAAGGTCGTAGCCCACCAAAGGAAAGACCCTATAACAACAATTTGCTTTTCAACATGAAGACAAACACAAAAATGCACCCTTCTTCTTCTAAAGTCTCTTGAGGTGAAAAAAAAAAACCCTTAACCCTGTTGTATTGGTGCATGCCAGGAAAATAGAGCTGCCAGGAGTGTCATTCTAATGAGCAATGCCAACAAGGGGCTCAGTCCAAACGAGGCGATGCTGTACATGGAGATGTGCTGGATAATGAGGCTGTTCTCTGGCACTGGGTGCAGTAGGATGGGATGGAAACACGGAGCGGAGAGTGGACGAAAAGGCGAGGGGGGACAGAAGGTCCTTCTTATCGGTTGTTTCTTCGCACAAGTGGGATCTTGTTTCTGTCGTCGTAGAAAGGGAACAAAGTCACGCTCTCTGGTGAAACCCGGGCGACTTTTACTTTCAAGTATTAGACCGAGTCGGGCCGAGGAGGAACACAGCAAGAGAGAATTTCAAATTTAACGACATCTAAAAAAAAGTCTAGGAGATGCAGTCGCTTTGTTGAAAATAATACAAATATGAACCCTATATAACCTCAAGCCAATATGGCTGTAAACATTTTCCCCATTGGATTAATGGCTAAGGTTACTGACTTCTAAACACGGTTTTGTCTCACAAGTGGGACCTTGTTTCTGCTCTTGGAGAATGTGATGCTTTTTGGTGGAGCAAAAGTGGTTTTGCTTCAAATGAAGCAACGAGTATGAGTCACGAAGAACAGAGTGAATAAGTCATAGAAAAAAAAGACAAAAACATCTAACCAGAAATCCTGTGGTGTGGATTTTACACCTAGGGACGCACTGACAAGATTTTTTTTTTCCTGACTGGATATGTGTACTAGTATATAACTTTTTTTATTGTCAATACCGTTGATAAGCCTGAGCAAAAGAGATTTTTCTTAAATTACATGACAAATCAAACCTGAAGCCACAGAGTAATGCTGCTGACATGTAAACAGATCTGGACTTTACAGAGGCAGCTCTGAGTTTCTGTTGTGGAGTTGGGAATAGTGCGTGAATTCTAAAAACTTTGGATCATTTTTAATGATTAAAAATGTGTCTTAATATCTTGACTCTTTGAAGCAAGTCTGAAAATGAGTACCGTAATTTCCGGACTATAAAACGCACCCATGTATAAGCCACTGAATTTTACAAATATTTGTATTTTTAACATAAATAAGCCGCACCTGTCTATAAGCCGCACTAATGCTACTACACTAATGTACTTTACACAGGCTTTATGAAAGACACGTGACACGCGGTGTAACGAATGAAATATGTTGCGCTTCCTTTAGGAGCATAGCGGTATTTTGGGAATAGCATGCCAGAAGCGAGCTCTCCCATCACCATGACTCAACGCGCTACAACGGCTTGTATCTAAACAGCAGCCGACCAAGAAAATCTTTGTTCACTGTCTTCCTCCTTCCTTTTACAACTATTTCTCTCGAGAGTTTTTCTTTTGCCGTTGTCGTGCGTTAAAATATCACCGAATGGAAGTTTTTCTCCCGATGCA
Organism: Silurus asotus; assembly: GCA_024362625.1. Lineage (NCBI taxonomy): Eukaryota > Metazoa > Chordata > Actinopteri > Siluriformes > Siluridae > Silurus > Silurus asotus. The sequence continues at coordinate 3,118,474 of MU558692.1, read as the reverse complement.
GTACAGCTCAGAACGCAGGTGAGGTGCGTTTTTTCGTTTCCGTTCGGAAATGTCATTGGTCTAATGTTATGGGGTTCAGTTTTTTAGCTTGAAGTTTGTGAAACTGGAAAAAACCCAGGAAAAATTCATAAATTAGCCGCTTCGTTGTTTAAGCCGCGGGGTTCAAAACGTGGGGAAAAGTAGCGGCTTATAGTCCGAAAAATACGGTATGTATTTTTTGGCCAGTTCCTGCATGCAATAATCCCAAACGAAAAAATGTGTTTCACCACTGTGGCTAAGAGTAAATACCAAACAAATGACAATAAATTACGATTAGCGTAAGATTAGAGTAAAAACCAATGCATTTTTACGCTAATATTTTACATTTTCGCTTCAACCATTTAATCAGTAATATAACGCAATCTAGTGAAGATCTGAACAGCCGTCCAGTGTAAGATTGCATTAGATGTTACATTAACCTATAATATACTCACTTAGACATCGCAGAAAATTGAATTTCTGTCGGTCATTTTTCCGACTTGCTCTTTTAACGTATGTAAATTTGCTAGCTCCTTTTGTCTGTGCAGTACATTTTGAAAACATGGTGTCAAACAATACGTCTGCTACGTAAAGTAAATGTAAAACACGCTATTGTACGACTGTACATACTATAGTACCCACTGTGTCTCTTGGACAATAGACATGTCAAGGACAATAGAGGCTGATTTTCCAAGTAGGAGCTACTGAGGGATTTTTCCACCTAGCTACTTGTTGCTGTTGTGTGCTGCTAGTAACGAACTCCTTCTTTTCTTTCGGTTGATGTTATTGGTACTCCAAACCAAAAACAAAGAAAATTCGAGCACTTCCAATCAGTCGAGATTGTAAACAGTCTCCGCCTCGAATTAAAGACTACAAACGTTGAACTTCGTTCCCGAGTGCCGCCGAGCAGCTATCAAGAGGTTAAGGTGCGAAATGCATCACTGATGTTCTCCTGAATGTGTTCTGACAGTAGCCTTTAAGAGCTCCTCTCCAGGAGGAGGAAGTGCCGTTCAGAATCAATTTGTCCTAAAGTGACTATCAGTGTATATCTTCCTCCGTCTTTCTCTCTCTCGCTCTCTTTTAAACTCCGAAGAGTGTGATCCGGCTCGGCGTACAAGGTGAAGCTTTACGCGCCGGGGTGTGCAGTCGCTGGAATATCAGTTTTTCATGGCTTATCGCTACTCAGCGGGACTCGGCAATCGGAAGATACCCACGCATCAGTGCTCAGCGTGTATCTGGTGAAACATCCGATACATTACGTGTCGGACTGTCATCACGGAGATAGCAGGTGTGCTATCGGGATGGCGAGTGGATTTAAGAAGCAAAACCAACCTAATGCAGCTACAGGTGGTGCTACCGAGTACGAGTTACACCTGCTGGGTAACGAGTACGGTTTGCTTCACTGAGTTAATAATGCGCATATTCATAGCGGTTTACTCACGGTGCTTAAATTAGTCAGGTTTTCTTCTTGCCAACAAAATAAGGCACATTTCTGAGACAATACACACCAGGGGAAAAAAAAAAGGCTACAATCTTATATAGACACAATATTGAAGCAAATTTTATTGGGATATAGCACAGAACCTGGGAAAAGTTTGACTAAGAGTGACCTGGGAACGCATATTCCTTGAATATCTCGAATAATTCGAATACGAAAAAGCATTGAGGCAAATACTTTAATTTTACTCGTGTTTCCTCACGGACCATTATTACTGACGCACTACCCTCTAAACTATGGACCGCTATCGGGTCTCATTTTCTAAAGGGTTCGATTTGCGTGTGTTGCCAGTTGCAGTTTATTTACAGATGCGCGCTTTCTCCTGCCGAGTCCTTTAGTTTTTATTAATCAAAACTTTTGCGTGGAAAGTGGCGTACGCACAAAACCAGGCTGAAAACGGAACAGAGCGTTTCCAAAGTTTGCGACGGCGTACAGTGCGTTTATCTATTTTAGAGTAATTTCAAATTGATTTTTTCGATTTTTATCTATGATTCTTTTTATTTCTATATTTGTATTTGCATTTTGATGTAATATGGCAATTAAATGCACTAAATGGGTTTAGTTTTTCACAGATATTGTTGTGGGGAATTTCAGCAATATAATTGTAAATTTTTTAAAAAAGAAAACAAATTACGTTCAGAGACCCGTCTTATTTTCTCTTGTATATATAATGTTGTTCTTTAATGAAGAAAAAGTCGATGGACTACTCGTTGAATAAAATAATCGATAGCAGCAGCTCTACTTTGGATATCTTTGGACAGACTGTTTTTATCACCATATGTTATAAAACACGGATGTGTAAAGTGTTGGGAGTTAAAATTTTTATTTAAAAAAATGTAAAAAATTCTAAAATTTGAAGTAGCAGATAAAATATCTGAATCAGGTAAATCAGTGGCCAAGCAAGCGCTAACATTAGCACATTGGCATCCAGCACCAGAGACACAACCCGAGAATATATTACACAAATGAAGGTCAACAGCTTGACAGGAATCGTGACGAGTCATTTCCAATTCTGTCCACATGGCTCAGCTCGGTCTCACGTCCAAATCCTGTCTTTTACACATATGGTGGCTAATTAGCTCGACCGTACATGCACCAAGAAAAAAAAATACGTTGTTTACGATTTCTTGTTGCAAAATACATATGAAGAATGAAATCCCTGAGAAGCTTTTGTGACTCATACAAACCTGAAATGGAAAAAACATATGGAAGAATGAAAGCGGGAAAAAAAAAAAAGAGAATAAGCTCACAGGTTTTCAGCCTGTTTCCTTGCTCACACGCCACCTGGCCCATTACTCTCCCCTGTGACGCTTCTGGGTTATGCAGCATTATTATCATCACAAGCTCGGTGATGACCCCTTTCCCCTCTTAGCTCTGTTTGCCCAAAAATATCTCTGCATTAATCAAAAAAACCTGAAGTTGGGAGCACCACAGCCTTAAACGACGCTGTTGGATTTATGGCCGTCTTTGTGACAGGACAGCATGGCGATATCTGACACCTAAACTCAAAGCATTGCTTGTGTTGAATAAAGAGAATGTTTGAGATCGTGGCCACGAGCTCGAAGCGATTTATTACGGCTGTGGCCAAATATCCAGGTCCATAAATCCGCAAACAAAATAATTGATTATTCGGTATTCAGAAAGTCTACTGCGCCTAAACCATCACGCCTCTCATTTAATGTCTGGAACATATTCCATCAAAACTATTGAACCTGGAATCAATGGTGGAACCGGCGACGTTCACGGAGAAGCAAAGTCTCGTCCTTGACGGCAAATTCTTCTAAACATATGACTCATCCGTGAGAAGTAAGTGTGGTCATCCCTGCAGAACACTGACTATAGATTCAGCTTTGGATTTGATCCGTTCTGCTAATTTCTCAAAGACTGGATTTAGATTATAGACCGTACCAATAAAATTAGCCTGAAATGGCTTTGCCGTTGCCCAACTGTATGGGAAATTAGAGCGAGAAAAAAAAAATAAAAAATTTGCTGCTTCCATGGTTTTGCTCCACTTGTCACTGTAAAGAGAAGCGACACTGCAAATCAATACAAATTCCTTCTGAGTGATCACCTTTACCCTACAATGAAATGGCTCTATTCTGACTGACGTGGTCTCTTCCAGGACGACCTCGTCTCCGATCGCAACACACGATGGCTTAGTGGATGATTTCATGAGGATATGTGTACAATCTATGGTTTTGGCAATCACAAGTCATACAGCAGGGACATTTTAACCCTAAATAAACATGGACGAAGATTCTGGACAAAAAAAAAAAAGCTCATGGTTGCCAAAAACCTTACAAAGATCACGATGCAAATACTAATTGTCGAATTTAATCGGCATTAGAAAAAAAATACAAAAAAAAGGAATGTAGCTCCAGGGAGCAAAGAGACACAATCCATTTCCAATCCAACATCATATGCAGCTCCATTAAAGGTATTAAACTGTGGTGGACACAAATCAGGCAACCTGGCTTTCCGATTTGAGCCAAATGTTCACTGGAAGCAACATGGCACACACTTTCATTCATCCTCGTTTTATCATCCATTGATTGATTCAATATAATATGCTAATAATATCTGGACAGCATCATGAGTCATACTGTACAAAGTTCACTAATGCAGTGAGATGTTCACTACACGCTGATAAACATTTCACGCATTTAATGAAGTGAATGAACTGAATTATTGTGTCTTATTCATCAATCTTTTAGTGAACTTACTTGTGTGCAAATATTTCACGACAGCAAACCAGTCCACCCAGAACCAAACTAAGTTATACTGGTCTCGAAAAGAGCTGAAAGCATCACAATATACACCGAATAATAAGAAATGTGCCTCCTTATACTGGTATGTGTTACACCTCCCAGTAATGCAGCTCAGCCAACGCATCGTGTCGGCTTCCACAGACACACACAATTCTGCCTTCATTCTGTCTACAGACAGACAGACGGACGGACAGACAGACAGACAGACATACAGACAGACAGATCGAAGTAGTCCCTGACTAGATTCAAAGAAAGGTGATCAGAATGGGGTAAAATACTACCATTTGTAATAATTCACCAAATTACAGTACAGGTTTTAGCAAAACAGACATCCTAAGTGTCTGGAGGAACGATACAGAAGGTCTTTTCTCATTGCTGCTATTAGACTTTACAATCAAAGCTGCTCCAAGTGAACCAGTCACCATAATAACGATAACAAAGTATCTTGAACAACACGTGCAATAACAGAAATTTAAAAAAAAAACGTGCAATATTACCTGTGTGCAATATGTCTGTTAGCGTAACTACTTACTCGTGGCCTCTTTTTTCTTATTTGTATTTATACATTGTGTTGTGTATATACTCTATACTATAGTATGTCTCCATTCTTTTATATATTTGCATTTCTTTGCTGCTGTAAGAGAGAAATCTCCCCACTGTGGGACGAGGTATATCTCGCAATTTACAGTATTATACTGTATAAATGATACATTTGCCTGCCACGCGTAACTCCTGAGTCGAACCCTCAATAACACGGGGGGACCATTTGTATTACATCCCAGGAGCTCTCGTAGGAACCGAGCTGGAATTTCATAGAGAACACACCCGTAATGCTAATGCCCCAGTGAACAATTTAGGAATGAATGAATTTGCGTGAGGCCTGTTGAGCAGACGTTCAGAGAAGCTGACAATCACTGAAGCTTTTGCTGTGTTTAATATTTACGTTCATTAATTCTCTATTTAGTGAAAAGGAGGCGGAGGAACGGAGCGACTGCATTCCACTCATAACGCATAACACAGGGCTGAAACGAGCAGAGAGAGGAAAGAAGGAGGGAGATTCACTAGCAAATATACACAGCAGGAGATGAGCGGAAGATTGAATTTTCCAGACTATAGGCGGCCACGCTGCTCAACCGCTCATTTAATGTGGATTAGACTTTTTTTTCCTGGCGCCTCCTTTGGCCTGATAATGTAATAAAAGGAGAATTATACTCGCGTTAATTGTAAACGGTGCGAAAGCTCGACTTTATTGGATGGTTTATACGCGCTCGATAACGGCACGCGATCTCCTGCGCGTCGGCCCCGACGATTTCGACGTCTGCCTTCGGAAAAAATGAACGTGCACCTTTTATATGCAACGTGTGGAATCTTCAGCTGAGGGTTTTGTCAGCCCTGCCGGAGAAATGGCTCTGTTTACGAACAACATATGCACATTATGCAGCATGCTCAAAGTGAATGATTTCACAATAGCTTTAAATGGATGCCGGTGCAAGGCAGAGAGCGAGTGAGCGAGCGAGAAAAAGAGAGTGAGAGAGAAAAGCGGAAAGAGAAAAGGCATCCGTGTGTGAAGAAAAAAAAAAAAAAAGACCTGTTGCAGAAAGCACTGTGGGCAAAACCAAAGAACACCCACACGAGCACGCCTGACTCATTAAACACACTGCACGGCTCTTACCTTTGACAATGCTTTGGCCCTGCAGCTGCTCCCGTGGGATAAACACGGTGTAGAAGTTCTGGGAGAATCCGGGTCTGCATGGATCCGTGGTCGGACCTCCAGCACTCCCCTGGGGAAATGGATTAGAAGAAAGGAGGAAAAAAAAAACCAGACACCATGAACACCTTCATGTGTATTTACATGTATATGCGTCATTCAGTGATGCTTCAGTCCTTAAGTCTGCTTCATCTGAACTTCATGAACTGATCCACGGAGTACAAACTCACTGCCATGGTACAGGCTGGATTTCGGCTGTCATTTCTATAGGTGCAATGCAGTCCAGTCCAAGCTTCACCATCTCCACTGGATTTGTCATTAATGTGACACTGAATGTCAGAAGATGTTGAGTGAGAAGTTTTGAGGGTGTTTTTTTTCCTGATGCTTGAAATTGGGATCTCTACATTTTAATGATCAACGTAACACAGCAACAATGAGCTAATCTACATAGGGTGGGCTTTTCCTTTATTACAAAAGTGTCTCACTTCCTTTCTACAGTCTATCAGATAGTCATGTAACAGTGATCTCTAATTAACCAAGACACAGTTCTGTGCACCCAGATAATTGTTTTAATACGTTCGAACGGTGCCGGCATTTTCTCAATGGAATTTCATATCGGAAAGATTACGCCTGATAAATCATGGGCAAAAAAAAAAAAGTTAATGTCTTCTCTCTCTTTTTGAAAAAAATCTCACTGGCATTTATGAAAGATTGCCACGAAACGTCCAAAGAACGTAGTCCAATCGCCGAATCACGTGCCTACAGACCGAGATACAGCCTTGTCAGCGCTATCACCGGCGTCTGCTATAAAACCGCGAGAAACTACGATGATCTTTAAAGAGGCAGCCTTGCTGGAGACGCTGCCAACGCCGGCGCAACAATGCGTGCGTAAGCAGAGCAATCGGAGGCCAGGAAAGGAATGCACTCGTGGCACGGAGCCATAATTGGGCACCTTGCTGCTGGTGCAAGTCCCTCTTCAGGAACATTAACAGATGTTCCTTTGTGTTGGACGAGCGACACTGGCAAGCAAGGATCCGAGTGAAGCAAATCAGCACGTCTTGAAATTCAAATCAAATATCTATAATATATAAAAGCTTGATCATACTTTTAAATGAATTAAGCAGCCAGGAAAGTTACAGTTAGATGTTTCACAGTCATCTATTTCAGGACAGGGTGTGTGGGTGTGTGCCTGTTCCTGCACACACTCGTGTGTGAACCCGACAACTGTCACTGTGTGTTATTCGACACAGATCACCTCTGAAAAACGAAGCCACGGATAAACCACATCTAACTCGAGGAATCGTTCAATCAACCCATCGATCGACCCGATCCAGCTCTCGGTCTCGTTCTTATTTACAAGAGCACAGAATAATAGGGAATAAAAAGACCCCGTGACTGTGACTATACCACCCACCATGAATCTGCACACACTTCTGGGTGCTGCATCTTTCCAAACGACATCAATCCATGCAACATTTTGTTCAACACATTGCTGAGTGCATTAGTGCTGTGCTTGCATTTTTGCAAAAAATATAGCTCTTTTTTTTATTTGGATAAACATTTTTTTGCAATTAGGGACCACTAAAGAGATGCATAACACGCAGGCGAGGAAAAAAGGAGCCAACATTATTTGATTGCTTTCCAATCCATGCACCGAACTAAGAGCATCCACGGCATGCCGAGAGCGCGCGCGCATCGCCGCATCCTCTGCGCTGGAGGAAAAAAAAAAAAGTGCTGGAACATCGCATCCCTGTACTGCAGCTCCACTACACACACACGCACGCGCGCGCGCTCGCGCACAGACGGATTATGCTTATGTTTGTTTTAACGGCACGCGCATCGGTGACATACAAAACTAGTTCAGTCACGTGCAGGGAAGAAGCACCGGATGCACACACAAATAACAAATAAAACACAAATCAAACTCGAGGAAAGGCTGTGATGAAGTGCTCGAGCGCGCACCTGAACTTCACTAGTGTGATTGCATTCAGTCTTACCAGTGAGCTTTTCAGCACTAAAGCGCACGCCAGAGGAAGAACAAAGCCGACTTTCATTTTCGGCTCCGACTCAAGCAGTTCCTCTCTGAGCTCCGGTAATTCCTCCGTGAAGCTTTTGGGGATGGAGATGGACTGAGACTCGTGCGCTGGTTCTCCTCGCGTCCCGACTGCAGGTGGAGTAACGGAAAGGCGCTGTTCAACTCAGCATCACCGCGACATCACCCCTCCTACTGAAGAGCGCACATGGGCAAGAGGGATGTGGAAAGCCAAAAAGGACACAAAGCGTTTACACGGGGAGTGTGGAGAAGGACCATCTTCTGAGCGTTTGGGGAACCTGAGCAGCTTCCGCATATCTGCACTGCCCACATATGCAAGAGTGAACAGAACAGATTGTCTTGGATACATGAATCCTTCATTTATTATAATAAATGGATGAGCAATTTATGCATAGTGTACTAAGACATATGCAATCCAGGAGATGTTCCTTCTTCAATCATAAAGTCAACCAGATTCCATAAACAAGAGGAAGCTTTTGCTCACTTTGGTCTGCGCTTAACTTTTAATTTTGAGTCTGATAGTCTGGTATTAAAGCCTGAAGCCCCTTAGTTCCTTTTTCCCGTTGAGCTCGGAGAACCCTGGTACACACTATACACTGCCCACTTTCTACAAATCAAAAAGGGAAGAGAATTAAATGGATAAATTATTCTCTCATTTATTACAGGGGATGAATGAGGAAGGCTGGTCCGTATGGTCCGATGCAACAGACGAGCTCCTGAAGCTTAAATTGTTAAAAAGTTACTGTTAATGCTCGAGCTCAGGACAGTTTTGGCAGAAAAATGGGAACCAACACACCTTTTAAGCAGGTGGTCATAATGTTACGCCTGATCACTGCCCATAAAAATACGCCTGGTTGCTGTATATGTCCTATAGTCTGGTATAAATGCCTGCATGTCCGCTGGTCTATTTGCAGTTGAAACCGGAGAACCCTGGTATACACTTTATGCCCAAAAGATTGTGGGCACCTCATCATCAAGCCTGTATGTTGACTTTCCTGATAGTGATGCTCCAAATAATGATATAGGATGCCATTATGTGCTACAACATTGAAACCAAATGCCTCCGTAACTTCAACCCTAGTGAACAATAATCGTTCAGATGAATCAGAATGCCAACTACATGATACCTGTGGATTCTAATCTAGTAGAAAGCCTTCCCAGAAAAGTGGAAACAAACAATACAGTGTATTTTAATCACTGTTCAGGAAATACAGCTTGCATACAGATTATAATAATATAAGATTAGAAATAAATTTATTAGAGGGACAGCCCATGTAGGACGTTTTGGAGACAATGTGAGGGAGGCGAGATTGAGATGGTTTGGACATGTTCAGAGGAGGACATGGGGTATATCAGTAGGAGAATGCTGAGGATGGAGCCACCAGGTAGGAGGAAAATAGGAAGACCAAGGAGGAGGTTTATGGATGTGGTGAGGGAAGACGTGCAGGTAGTTGGTGTGAAAGAGGCAGATGTAAAGGACAGGGTGGTCTGGAGACGCATGATCCGCTGTGGCGACGCCTAATGAGAGAAGCCTAAGGAAGAAGAAGAAGATACAGATTACAATGATCTGCTTATTGCATGTAAACATATTTGCTGCTATGTAACCATTGCTGAAGAGGGATAGAAACAGTTAGCTAGTTATGTGTAGTGAAGTTGATTTAAGCTTCAAATATATACTTCATTTTTTAGTTGGTTTTAAGGCTAAGAATAAAACAAACTATTTACTTACAGCACCAAAACCAAAATTAGCATTAAACCATTAGGTTACATAGCACGATGAAACGTTTTTCAAATTAGCGCATGCCTAATTCGCTAAATCATCAATCTTAGCTAGCAGGCTTTGAATCCAAACAAGCAGGAGCCACAACAGATAATGAGTGAAGGCAAAGATGATGGATTGAACAGGGGAAACTGGTTGGAAATAAATATGCAGCCACCTATAACTAGAACACTTAATTACTTGTGATTAATGACAAAACTTTTCTAGAATCCACCGCAGTGCATCTTACCTCAAACCGACAACAAATCAACTTCTTTTTCAAAGTTTCTGGCTGTTACCGTAAAACTTCATGTAAACAGTACCCACACTGTAATCTACAGGTACAACAAAATAAACACACCAATTAACAATATCATAGCAAATATCAATATTTAATCTTGTTCCTGGGAATTACCATGTCATCGCCAAGACTTCATCCGATGTCTTCAAGATCGTGTTCATATGGTTTATATACTACGTTATGGCCATGCTTTAAGATCTCATTCCTATTATTAAACTTTTATTGTTTTTATGAGGTAGAATGTCAAAAGTAAGGCTCTTTACCCTGCTAAAAAATCCAGCCTCGTCTGACAAGATACCAGCTGCCAAAACTCAGGCCAAGCTACTCAAGCTGGCAGACCGTCTTTGCCAGCTGGCAAGTGGTAGGAGATGGAAACATTCATTCATTCATCTTAACAACACTTGGAGTGAGTCAGGAATACATCCTGGATTATATGCACACACACACACACACACACACACACACACACACACTTAGCTGCAAATTAGAGTCACCGAACTACCTTCCAGCATGTTTTTGGGAAATGGGATGATTGAAGTGAGAATGGAAATCAGACAACCTTAGAGGAACCCACACCAATACAGAACCTAAACCACATAGAACACACTAAATAGTACGGGTAAAACAGTACACAAAATTCACGGTTTGGGACGTACCTCGGTTTTTGAGTCACGGTTCGGTTTAATTTGAGTACGGTTATGGGGAAGTAATGCAAAACATCGACAGTTTACTTTTGGTTTGGTTTGCTTTTTGTAAAAAAAAAAAAAAAAAAGTCAAATATTAAAAAAAAAAAAAAAAAAAAGTCAAATATTTATATACAGGTGCATCTAAAAAAAATTTAAATATCATTAAAATGTTGATTTATTTTAGTAATTTAATACAAAACGTGAAGCTTGTACTTCTAATTTTGACGATTATGGCTTACATCTAATGAAAACCCAAAATTCAGTATCTCAGAAAATAAAAGTATTGTGAAAAAGTTTAATATTGAAGACTTGTAGTGTCACACTGCAGGTTTCCTGAGCCTTTAAATGGTGTCTCAGTCTGGTTCAGGCCACACAATCATGAAGAAGACTGCTGATTTGACAGTTGTCCAGAAGACGATCATTGACACCATGCACATGGAGGGTAAGACACAAAAGCTCATCGCTAAAGAAGCTGCTGTTCACAGACTGCTGTATCCTAGCACATTAATAGAAAGTTGAATGTGGTAGAAAAAAGTGAAACGAAGCCCATTCAAGAATTTGGGGAGATTCACAAAGAGTGGACTGCAGCTGGTGCGTCAAGGCTTCAAGAGCCTCCACACACAGATGTATCCATGTGTCTAACCACTCCTGAACCGGAGACAACGTCAGAGGTGTCTTACCTGGGCAAAGGACAAAAAGGACTGGAATGTTGCTCAGTGGGCCAAAGTCGTCTTTTCATATGAAATGAAAGAAAATGTAGCATAATTTTTGGAAATTAAGGTCCCAGAGTCTGGAAGAAGAGAGGAGAGGCACAGAATCCATGTTGCTTGAGGTCCAGTGTAAAGTTTGCACAGTCAGTGGTGGTTTGGGGAGTCGTGTGTGGAAGGAAATAAGGAAATCTAATAAATTGAATAAATAATTAAATAGGCACAAATTCAACTGATTAAATAAATACATGAGAAAAATTTAATTAAAGAGTTCACCTTTGTTAGACCTCATTTAAGTAATACAGATGTATATATAAGTGTGTGTGTGTGTGTGTGTGTGTATTTTTAACTTTAAATATGGAATTTTTTAAAGATATGTTCTTACCTGTTATATTTCAGCATGTCTGCGTTCATGCATTTAAGAAACATCCAAGATATTTATTTGTTCAATTTAATTTTTTTTCATAAATAAATTAATTCCTTCTGATTTTTATTCATTCATTAATAAATTGATATATGGAATTGTCAGGAATTTCTCCTTTTAAAAGAAATTCCTGATGCTGTACATATAACAACAGGCATCAAAAGAATTCATAGCGCTAGAATGTCATAAAAATGTTGGCGATGGCAGGAAGTGGCAGCAAAAGATCTAAATCTGAGTTAGTCATTTGTAGAAGGTAGTCTAAAGAAAAATACATGAATATACGTTTATTTTGGCATCTAAGTCAGATTGGATGATTTTTTTTTCTTGAAACAAGTGCAACAGCACCACCTCTGGTTGTAAGAAAAAGCACAGAATGATATGCTGAAATATAGCTGCGGCTGATTTCCTTCTAGCCCAGACTGTAGATCATGCAGTGACTATCATGTACCAGGTGATTATGAGTTCATATTTATTTAGTCTCAGTCAAACTTCAGTCTTTAGACTAAATTTAATTTAGTCACAGTGTTCACATCACATTCATTACCTCTAATTGAGCAGATCAATTTGATATTCTGTGTAATATATAATTTATAAAATGTATAATACGCTTAAATGTCTTTGGAGGTGAAATGAAAAGTTAATAGGAGAGACATTATCTAATAAAAGAACAGACCACAGGATTGCAAACGTATAGTTACTCCTTTTTCAATGAAAGGATTTGTGTTTAAAAGAAACATGGCATGAATTCAGGAGCGCATTAAAAAATTGGAACACGGACAAAACTCATAAATTCAGACGTCTATCTGTCTACCATTGTGCCCCATATCATTCATATCCACTCATCGATGGCACCTTGTGATCTATTGCGCCGCTCAACCCTCCTCATTTCTTTCTCAAGCTTTTCATAGACATTAGAGTTCAGATTTCATCTAATCCAATGTGTGTGTCCAAAAAACCCTGTGCCAAGTCATACAACATTTACCGGCTTGCCAGGGTGAGCTCCTGTGTTTGAGTTTGTTTTTCCTCTTCTATTTTTCTGTTCTTTACAAACTCATCTACAGTACTGACTAGTTCATTATTAAAAACGTGTGTTTCACCAACATCCACTGGAAGGCAATAACGGATTTTGTGCAATGATTACTTTGGAATTGACTAGAGAAAAATAGAGGCGTGCTCAATGCAGAAAGGCGCTAAATCCCGCCTGCTGGCTATTTGTTTGCTAGAAGGAAATGACAGATGTTCTCCTTCCTATTGAGTGCTAATCACAAACCATTCTCAATGTGGGTCCTGGCACAATTATAAGAAATTGAGATTAGGGCTGCAGTGTGAATTGAGCTATGCAGAACATACTCTTCACCATTTCCTTCAAAGGATGTAGAAAACGATTGTCCTCTCACGGAAAAGAAACTCGTACATTCGCGCGTTTAGTTGTTGTGCACTAAATGCAAACGACGAATCACTAACATGTAACCTCATGTCACTGAGTCATGATAAATTATTTACTACTATATATATTGGCAGCTATATGTTCCCTGGTGGTCTAGTGGTTAGGATGCGGCGCTTTCACCCTCGTTTACCCCGGTGAGGGAACCAACCCCAGCCATTAGGGTTGCACAAGCCTTAGTGGTGGTCCCAAGCCCGGATAAATGGGGAGGGTTGCGTTAGTAAGGGCATCCAACGTAAAAACATGAGCCAAATCAAACATCCGGATGGTCCGCTGTGGCGACCCCTAACGGGAGAAGCCGAAAGAAAGTTATATATTGGAAGCTATGAACAGATGCTAATCATGTAGGAAATTTGTAATGCAGCAAATCTTGCCTGAATATTGAACAGAAAAGACCATCTTAAATAATACAATTGTATATGTCTGGAAATTCATTGGTTTAGGTGGAATAAAATCGATTTTTGGCTACACATTGTCATACTAGCATTTTTTTTTTTTTACTTTATATTCTGCCATCGTTTCTCAGCATCTCGTAGCTTGTGGCAGCAAAGTTATAATTACCAGCATCCAATATTTTATGTTCAAGAGTGTCAGAAGAACAATTGAAGCATTTGATCTTTTCCTTTCCTTCGGCTGGTTTGTATTGATGATGATGATGAGGATGAAGAGGTTTCGGGTGGGTTTTTATTTGGTTGATTAATACTGTGATATCCAACGCCAGCGATAACAATGACAACAAAAGCGAGTCACTCAAGCAGCTTTATTGACAGCTTCTCTTGTGAAAGGAAAACACTGTTAAAAAATTAGCATGAGGCCTTTACTTGCTTTCTTCTATCATTTTTTTACTGAAGTATATAAAAGAAAACATACGAGCAAAATCAAAGTTAAACGCCGTCTCAGGAAATAAACTCCAACTCTTGTGCTTTTTTAAAATAAAAGTGTTAAAATCTGACTTAAGTTTGGATGCACAAGCTGGATTTTACTGAATATTTATTATTATTTATTATTAATACACTATATGGACAAAAGTATTGGGACTGATTTTTTTTCCAGCCATATGTGGTTCTTTCACAAACAGTTTCCGTCACTGTTAAAGTCACAAAATTGTCTTTGAATGTGGTAGCATTTAATTTCACTTGAATTTGGAGACCCAGACCTGTTCCAGCATGACAGTACAGTGGAACCTCGGTTTACACACTCCCTGGGGTACGTATATTTTTATTTACGTACAAGAATATTCATGAAATTTTGTCTTGTTGTACGTATGAAGCAACCAATAAGTTTTATTAGATCGGTGTTTAATAAACGTTGAAAAGAAAATAGATTTAAGGGAGTCAAAAATTGAAAGTGTAAAGAAAACCCATAGTCCGACATCATAATGGAAGGGGATTCCCCTCCTTTCCAGCAGTAACCCCCATCCTCCACTCCGCCTCGTCTCCCGCACACCAGCACTCTCCTAATTTTAGTTTATTATTACTACAATATACAGTAATACAACAAATATCACTTATAAATGTATCATTATATTGTATTACTATATATTGTAATTTATTTATAATTTTATATGAATTTTTTTGGGGGGTCCTGGAACGCATTATCGGAATTTACATTATTTCTTATATGGATTTTCTCTTCATTATACTTATAATTTGGTTTGAGTGTACTTATCTGGAACGAATTACCCAAATGCAGCTTCATGAAGAACTGCTTTACATGGGTTGGAGTGAAAGATCTCAAGTAGCCTGCTATAAAGCGCTGACCTCAACTTTATTAAACACTATTGTCTTTTGACTGCACCCCAGGTCTCATCACCTCACCTACATCAGCACCTGACTTTACTAACGCCCTCGTATCTAAATGAGCACATATCTACAAAAAAAAAACTACTACTGGAGCATCTTCCCAGAATCGTGGAGGATATTATAATTTGCGAAAGAGGACTAAATGTGGAACGGGATTTTCAAAAAGCACACAAATCTTATGTCCGGGTGTCCAAACTTTTGTCCATATAGTGTATATCAGAAGGTGGGTTTTTATTTGGTTGATTAATACCGTGATATCCAACGCCAGCGATAACAATGACAACAAAAGCGAGTCACTCAAGCAGCTTTATTGACAGCTTCTCTTGTGAAAGGAAAACACTGTTAAAAAATTAGCATGAGGCCTTTACTTGCTTTCTTCTATCATTTTTTTACTGAAGTATATAAAAGAAAACATACGAGCAAAATCAAAGTTAAACGCCGTCTCAGGAAATAAACTCCAACTCTTGTGCTTTTTTAAAATAAAAGTGTTAAAATCTGACTTAAGTTTGGATGCACAAGCTGGATTTTACTGAATATTTATTATTATTTATTATTAATACACTATATGGACAAAAGTATTGGGACTGATTTTTTTTCCAGCCATATGTGGTTCTTTTACAAACGGTTTCTGTTAAAGTCACAAAATTGTCTTTGGATGTGGTAGCATTTAATTTCACTTGAATTTGGAGACCCAGACCTGTTCCAGCATAACAGTACAGTGGAACCTCGGTTTACACACTCCCTGGTGTACGTATATTTTTATTTACGTACAAGAATATTCATGAAATTTTGTCTTGTTATACGTATGAAGCAACCAATAAGTTTTATTAGATCGGTTTTTAATAAACGTTGAAAAGAAAATAGATTTAAGGGAGTCAAAAATTGAAAGTGTGTAAAAAAAAACCATAGTCCGAAATCATAATTGAAGGGGATTCCCCTCCTTTCCAGCAGTAACCCCCATCCTCCACTCCGCCTCGTCTCCCGCACACCAGCACAAACTCTCCTAATCAGTAGGAGAATGCTGAGAATGGAGCCACCAGGAAGGTGGCTCCATTCTCTTTGTTTTTTTGTTTTTTGCTTTTTTTTGTTTCCCCTTTTTGAATCGGAGGAGACCGAAAGCAAGGCAAAAAAAAAAGGGCCTTTTTACCCTAGTCTCCCTAAGAAATACTGTATCTCTGTTTCTTTAACCAATCAGATTTCATATTTGTCTTACAGGGCAGCTAGCTGGCCCAGAATAGCGTCAGCACTTTCCGTCCTCTGATTGGTTGGTCAGAGGGAAACTGTTAAAGCCAAGTTCGCCACTTCCAGACCAGTGAATACGAGCGGTACCACTGGATAACAGCCTCTGAGGAGCGGTGCAAATTATGAGTCTGCATCTCTGGTGAGTGGGTTGTATTTAATTAAATTATTTATGTTTTTGTCATGCAAATATTGATTCTGAACTGCACCAGATTATGTAGGTGGCACAGTTGTGGTTGTACAGTAGAGGTTTGGGGTCTTAACTGGGTTTCTTGCTTTAGTAAAATGGTATTCACCCTCCATATGTGAAATGCCTCTCTCTCTGTAATGCCACGTGTTGTTATATTGCGTTTTTGTATATTATTGATGGTTTCTACAATTGCGACGTGATAGTGGTGGTATAAAAAGGGTCCCCAACTGAAGGCACAGGTACCAA
This sequence comes from Silurus asotus, assembly GCA_024362625.1. Classification (NCBI taxonomy): domain Eukaryota; kingdom Metazoa; phylum Chordata; class Actinopteri; order Siluriformes; family Siluridae; genus Silurus; species Silurus asotus. The sequence continues at coordinate 3,101,631 of MU558692.1, read as the reverse complement.
ATCCACAACTGAGTGCATTATATCACATTGCAGTTACAGTAATTAAGAGTTTCTGCATTGTGCAGGTGTCACCATCAGAAGGAGTCTTTGTTAAACTCATAATTACCACCGATATACTCTGTAATTTGTAAAAGTGAAAGAATGGATGGTAACACATTCAAATCACACAAGCCTGAAAAAACCTGCAATGTTTACACGACTTAACGTTGTGTTTTATATTATTCAGAATAAATATATTAAAAAAAACGAATCAGATAATAGATTCGAATGGGACATTTCCTAAAGAAAATGTGATTGGTGACTGCCGATGGAAAATTTGGCACCAGATGTGCATCGTTCTTCGTGCGAAATGTGTGAGACGAGCCTTCTAAAACGTCACGTGGCTGCCGTTTGCTTTTTGCCAAGGGGCGGAGCCGATGACATCAGGTAAGGTCACCACATTACCAGGTCACCAACTTCCCTCGCCGTGCTGAGTGTTTAGAGGTGTCACACGCTGGTTTGGCAACTTCACGCATTTTGTAGGTTTACGCCGTCAATACACCACCAACTGGCGAATCCCCTGACGGTGCCGAGCGGTTAGAAGCGTCACACGTATGGGTTCGGTGTGAGCTTAGCAACGTCGTGGGCTAAAGCTGTCCTGTGGGCGAGGCCTATGATGTCACATGATGTCTCTCAGAACACTAAACACTATGTATGTGAATTATATATAAAAAGCAATTTTCAGATTAAATACCTTCTTTTTTTACTTTGGTTAAGAATATGGTTTGTATTTTCTACACATAAAAATGTGATGCATTCGATTGTGCAAAAATGTCTTCATAAAAAGCTCAATGTTTTATTTCCTATACAGTCGCTGAAGAGTTTGCATGAGGCCCAGATGAAATTAATACACTGCCGTGCTTCTTGCGTCCTCACAGTCCCTATATCTCAAGTTTCCAATCCCGATGAAGGCGAGTCCACATCTATGTGAATCTCGCTGCTGGGACGTGCAGCGCGGACGTGAATTATGCCTGAAAATGCAATTTCATTCATGACTAAGAGCAGGGATCTCTTGACATCAGGTGCAGCGATAAAAAAAAAAAACACCTCTCGCGGCACGCTGCAATATGTTTCTGAGTAAGAGAGTCCCAAAGTCACCCGGAGCGAGCGATTCACGCCAGCTGCAACAGCAAACAGGAAAATGTGCCCGGAATAAGCAAATAATATCTCTGCGGTTTGCACTTCCCTCTCGCAGGAGACAGCAATAAATAAAAGGCTGTCACGCTCGCTATGCGTTTCATCTAACCGGAGACAAACGAGGGCCGTGTACAGATTCTTCTGCCTGACCTTTAGGCAGCAGTTACACTGCACGATGATTGCGTGATGTCCTCACGGAGACCAAGACACTGACAAATGATGCTGGATGTCATCTAATTTTCTTTTTCAACCCTTACGCTTGAAACACTTTGCTTAATTAAGCTCTCTCTCTGCTACCCTGCTGTGGGGTTCTTCCACACATAGAACACGGGGGGAATAAAACACTGTATCTGCTACATATTTCAAAAGAACGAAACACAACGGAGACACGGGTACAGAGAAGTTGACAATTTTTCAATTACAGCACATCCCAACATGAACTATTCATCTCGTGTACTGTAACATTAATTTGCCGACACTAGGCATTTGAATGAATTAAGAATTGACGCCTCGTTCCGTTGATCTATTTATTATGATAACAAGACGTTGTGGAACGTCCCTGCAACCTGTTAGCGCCAGTTATCAACTACTGTATAATATAGAGGCTGTAAGCAATCATTTCCTCACCAGCCTCCTTTATATATAAAATAAATACTTGACTTTTTACTGTTAGAAAATGCTGACACTCGAAACTCTCTCTATAAAAGCTAAACACGCCCTGACCGAAAACGTCACCATGTCAATATGCCATATAAATCCATGTGATTAAGCTAATAATGTAACATAAACCCGAGAGTGCGATTACAACCAAATGTACTTCTGATGTGATATAATACCTTCTAACCAATCATATTAAGGAAATTCAACAATGCGCGAATCTGATTGATCAGAATATGTGCATTCATTTCATAAGTCGTCTTCTTCTTTCGGCTGCTCCCGTTAGGCGTCGCCGCAGCATACCATCCGTCTCCATACCCCCCTGTCCTCTACATCTGCCTCTTTCAAACCGACTACCTGCATGTCTTCCCCATACCACATCCATAAACCTCCTCCTTGGTCTTCCTCTTTTCCTCCTTCCTGGTGGCTCCATTCTCAGCATTCTCCTACTGATATACCCCGTGTTCCTCCTCTGCACATGTCCAAACCATCTCAATCTCACCTCCATAATCTTGTCTCCAAAACGTCCTACATGCGCCGACCCTCTAATAAACTCATTCCTAATCCTGTCCATCGTCGTCACTCCCAACGAAAACCCCAACATCTTCAGCTCTGCTACCTCCAGCTCCACCTCCTGTCTTTTACTCAATGCCACTGTCTCTAAACCGTACATGAATGATATGTTAATGTATTTTCTTCTATTGCACAGTTCACGTACAAATCAAATTCTGTTTTATACAGTAAATCTTCTAATCCTTGTAATGAAGTTTTGTGAAAGGAAAAACTTCTGAAAGAGAGAACAAGAGTAAAAGAGATTAGAAACTGAGATCCGTGAGTCTGGTGAGGGAATGACTGTTCATCGAGGTCAGAACAGGAAGTAACTTGACACTCGACATCAAAACCCTCACTATTATGCAACGACATGTCAGTCATTTTAAACACGAATCAATGTAATCATTGGGAACTCACTGAGGTCATGTGACAGTCCATATATAAATGATGCTTTGTGTGTAACGTACTGTATACAGTGTCCACAATAGTAGTATTAATAAACCTAATAATCCCTACATGTATTGGATGCTGTATGTTAATTTCACAATTGTATGTAAATGTGTGTTCATTTCACAAAAATGTGTGTTTTTTTGGGGGTTGCTATTGTTGGAATTGTGCTGACGAACTCTAAACAAGCACAGCACTTCACCTTGGATGCTATTTAGGACTAGAGCTTTTAAAGAAGTCGTGTAAGATCCTGAAAAAAACCCCACCATGAATTATTAATCCAATTTATTAAAGCAGGTATAGATAGTGCTAGGTATATATCTTTAGCGACTGGCACCATACTAAACGGTTGCGTTTGACCGCTTTTTATGTTCGTTTAATGATGTTAATGCAGGCAATTCACCACAGTGTCGGCAGGCGTGCGTCCGAATGGCTATTTTTTTTTTATGCGGTTTTACCAAACTGTCCCTTTTAAACAAGCCTTATCGAGGACAGAGTGGTTATATAACCAGACACCTCCGGTCAGGGGAAGGAAGATAATTGTGCTTAAAATATCTTGGCTGTTTCAAGGGCCATTGAGATGTGTGAATTTAGCTCTTTAGATTGAGAGTCATTATGTCATGTGTTAGTTTTAATGACCTCTGTGACGTTTTTTAAGTTCAGATACTTCAAATCATTAGGGAGCGTTTTTGTACGTGGCCAGCATGTATGATATATACATATGTATGACGTGCATTCCCTTTTTAAGTCACGTTTCGGTTTAATTTCCGTATGGTTATAGGGGAAGAAATGCAAAATATAAAACTTTGTTGTTTTATAATCTTCTTCTTTTTCTTTCAGCTTCTCCCATAAGGGGTCGACACAGACGATCATCTGCCTCCATACCCCCCTGTCCTCTTTTATATATATATGGACAAATGACAAATGTCTGTGGACACCTAGGATTTGTACGTGTCTGTTGAATATCTCATTCCATGTTTAGTCCCCTTTAGCTGGTATAATTACCTTCACTCTTCTGGGAAGATGCTCTACTAGATTTTGGAGTGTCCTTGTAGAGATTTGGGGTGATTCAGCCACAAGAGTGTACTTATGTAGGGTGAAAAGATCTGGGGTACAGTCAATATCCCAGTTTAACCCAAAAGGTGTTCAGTAATGGTAAGGTCAGAGCTTTATAGCAGGCCAAGCAAGATCTTTCATTCCAACCAATGTAAGATATATTTTCTCTAAGCAGGCGTCCTGCTGGAACCGGTCTGCATGAATGAAAAATTTAATGCAACCACATCCAAGGACATTCTGTCCAACTTTGTGGTAGCATTTTGAGGAGGAACCATGTATGGCTGGAAAAGTCAGTTGCACAACCCATAAAACTGCACTATATAGCTTAAAGTGATGATGGCCATTACGCCAACGTATGACAGTTGTATATCCCATTTAAAAACAGTAACAACATGGAGTCCATTCCAGCAGCTGAGAAGGCATTCTAGGAAATTGTAAAGCATGGATGTGTCCAATAAATCTTCTACAGCAGGTAAAGACATTGTATCAACAATTTGGGCAAAACCAGATAAAGCATAGCACAAGTAACCGCGACACGTCTCTGGAACTGTACTGAGTGGATGAAGATCATTCTTACGAAAGATATGCTGGTTGGTGTTCTAATGATAACGATATATAGTGCTGTCCAAATTTTCCCTAAGTGTTCAAGAGGGTTTAAATCTGGTAGCTGTGAAGGCCACTGCATATGATTTACAACATTAATATACTCAACAAATCATTCAGTAATCCCTTGTGCACGGTGGATGGGGGGGGTAGGGAAACCATAAAAGAGACCACTCCTGCCAGGAGTGTGAAGGGAATGAATAATTGCCTCTCATAGCAGAACAAGACCACCCATTTATGCCTTTTGTCACCTAGGCTGTATACATACTGTATATATATAATACTGTAAATATTTTAGTTACATTTTATCTTAAATATTAGTTTTCTGCTTTAAATGACAATGCAGCCAGTGCGCTCATAAAATTGCAAAGCTGTGTACATAAGAGAGGTGAAACAGTTTTAAAAAGCAAAAGATGGACCTGTTTACTCTTTTCCGCATCTACACCTGTGCCAAGCATCAATCCGTACGACCGCATGTGGCAAAACTATTTATTCTGCACACCCAATGTTCAAACATTAAAAACGCATTTGCTTGTTGTCTGAAGCAAGAAGAAAAAAAAAAAAAAATGCAAATGCAGCGTTTTAACCGAAACCAATTTTGTAGAATTTGCCTTTTGGTTGGATGCGAGGTGGAGAGTAAATTAATAATACATGCGTTCCGGGGTGGGAGGGGCGACGCTGTTCGGCAGCGGCAGGCCTGTGAGTTCATACTGTCAAACAAAAATGCAATAATGCATAAAAATGTCATCTGAATAATGCAAAGGGCGGAATGCATAAATAGTAGATTAGGTCTGATTTAATTACGCTGCCACGAAAGCCAAGCTTGGCATTAAACAAACAAGTGCAGGCAAGCGGAATGAGTCGGTTCAGTGTACACATGGCCTGGTGCAGGAGCCAAGAGGAGGTTAACACTCTGATCAAATGGAGCACCGTGTGCACAAACCTATTTTGTTCTGCAGCCTTCGAGCCACTGTTTGTGGACACGTCGCTGCTAAAAACACACTGTGCTAGAGAGGGCTTTGTTTTAATTCTTCACATGTCAATGCTAGACGGTAGAGGGTCTTATAAGCTGGTTCGCTCAATTTGTATGAATATTCTAATAAACTCACGAGTGCCCTTAATTCCGAACGTCACACACCACCATTTTACCCAGAAGTACAGAATGAATGCCATCTCCTTCCATTACAGCAAATACACCGAATTATGTGCAAGCTACACGCTAACGTTTAGGTTCTGTCTCTCAATGCTTTCCTGAGAGACCTAAAAGGATCAGAGAGTTAAACAAGCAGGGAATAAAACATCAACTCGAACGAGACCAAAAGAATCCACCCAAAAGCAAAGCAAATAGAAAGCAGAAGCGGTACTTCTCCTTGTTCCTTAAACAAACAGAAGAAACCAAACAATGTAGATACATGGCTTTACAGTTTGTCTCATTTCTTACATCTAATATGAATAGTTGTGGGTTTAGTTCACTTAAAGCATCGTAACATTTAGATTAAACCTTAAAAAGCACGATCAATATTGTGCGTGCTCTGCTATTTACGGATTTCGAGTCTAGGTAAGCTGTGGCAATTTGTACATGAAGTTGTGATAAAGTTGGAAGAGTTACAATATTTGACAAGTCATGCATGATTATCTCCTTATTTCAAGACAGTATCTTATTATATTAAATGAATAACCCATTATTTCAACTTCGCCTCATTATTTCAAAATATTATGCCCATATCTCATTATTTCACTGTAACTGGATATGTCAGGATACACTATATGGACGAAAGTTGGTGGACACCTGACCATACGATTTAAATCTATTTTATAAACATCCCATTTCACATTTCCAATCTGCTGTTATAATAATCTTCACTCTTCTGGGAAGGTGTTACACACGATTTTGGAGAGTGCTTGAGGAGATTTGTGCTTATTTGGCCACAAAGGCATTAGTGAAGTCAGGTACTGATGTCGGGTGAGGAGGTCTGGGGTGCAGTCAGCGTTCCAATTCATTCCAAAGGTGGTCAATGTAGGAGGCCAGTCACAAGATCTTCCACTCCAACCCATTTAAACGATATATTATCTCAGCTTGTTGTGTGCACAGGGGCTCTGCCATGGAACAGAATTCGGTCTCAGAGTTCAAATGACGGAAAACGCTTCTGCGTCCGAATACATCCTATCCAACTGTGTACTTTTTAACTTTGTGTTAACAGTTTGGAGCCATATATGGCTGGAAAAGTCAGGTGTCCCAATACTTTTGATGAGTAGTAAATAAAAAGAAAATGGCATAAGGCATTTTACTTGTCTGCCAATTAAAACTGTTACTGAAGCAGCATACACTGATAAACTCCTAATCAGACAGATGAATAGAAATAAAGGATATAAGATTTGCATTAAATACTGTAAATGAACCTGATAAAATACCTGATAAAATACCGTATGAACCTGAAACATGAACCTCAATGGGTTTCCTTCCAGTCCTATCCATATATATATATATATATATATATATAAATCACAATTCCGGTTCAAGGGCATGATTTTAACCCACAATTTGTCTAAAAGCCCACTTGATGAAAATATAATGGAGAGATAAGAGTAGAAAGGCCACTATGAATACAGTGAATAAAGTTTAGGGCTTTTGTTTTACATAATGGTCTCGAAATTTCATGTCTAGTAATTATTTTATTACCTGTCGAAGTCGGCAAGGTTTTTGGGGGATTTTTACGAAACATGTCTGAAGCAATTTCCTAAACAGTAGAAAAGTAGATCATTAATATTATTACTATTTGCATATTTTCTTTTAACTGCAATGAGCATTTGGTCAACACACTGCCTATGTCATGCTGCATTGCATTTATTTAACCTTCATTTCTTTTCGGCTTCTGTATTAGCTATAAGCATAACAGCTGCATTACCATAAAACTAGCGTGTGGCATTTTATACGCAGGTGTTATTAACAACTTTGGTAGCCTGAAAACCCATAATCCAATTTGGTAGCTGAAAATTGAGCTCTCCGAGTCGTTGTGCCTGTTTTTTTTTCAGCTCTGACCTGCTTTGCTGTTCATCTCAGGGAACATATTTTAAGCGCCCAGGCAGAGTGGGTGCAGGTTCGGCGGGGCGGCTAGCATGAGAAACGCGATCTGATTGCGGCCTCTTTGTGAGCGCCGAAATTCAATAGGAAAGCCTTAATCTTGCTCCTGCACCAGGCTCTGGTGAGAGTCGGAAGAAAAGAAAGGGAGCACACTGTGTTTCCCAGGCTCTAGCTAGCACTAGAGAACACCTTTGAAAGTGATATTCTGATGCTAGGCCTGGCGTGGAACACCATCATGCGAGCAAAAAAGCAACCGTAGAACGCAGCTGACCTCTGCTTTACCTTTCCACCGAAGAATCAACGTTACAAATTCGATACAGATATCAGACATGAAACAGACACCAACATAGGGCCCAGTGTTAGGGCCCAGTGACACCATTTAAAGAGCTCCAAATTCTCATGACCCTGCCTGAACACTGAGTTCCAAATATAAGTGCAAATGGTAAGTCAGATAAGTCAAAAATTGCATTTCAAACAATATTTTCATTTCATTTTCAACCCATTTGCAAACCAGCCCACATATAATGGGCATGGAGAATTTATTTACATGTTTTTCTGCCTTTAGTGCTTCTATACTCTGTGGTATTGGATTTAAACCAATGTCAGTGTGCTCGGTAGATTATGAGCGTTCCCAAATATAAGCTGCACGCACTGAATTTTACAAAGATTTTTATTTTGAACATAAATACACCACACCTGTCTATAAGCCGCATGTCTACACTGAAACTAATGAACTTTACACAGGCTTTAAATAAAGACAGTGTCTGTTACACGGCTTTTATCTAAACAGTAGCCTACCAAGAAAGTCGTTGTTCACTGTCTTCCTCCTTCCTTTCACAACTATTTTTCTCGGGAGTTTATCTTTTGGGATGGTCGTGTGTTTTTAAAAATCACCATCGGTGAAGCTTTTCTCCCGATGCCGTGCAGCTCAGAACACAGGTGAAGTGTGTTTTCATGCCCGGTTGTTTTCAGCGGGACGAATGATTCGCATTTCCTGTAGACAGTCCGAGTGAGCGGCAGGTCAAACGTCAGAGGAACATCATCCATATTTATCCATCTGATTTAATATAAAGAGTTTCATTGGTTCACCTGAACCCGTTCGGCAATTTCATTGGTCTAATGTTATTGGGCTCAGTTTTTTTGTGGCAGGAAGCTTATGAAACCGGGAAAAACACATTAAAAAATCCATATATTAGCCGCTTCGATGTTTAAGCTGCGGGATTCCAAGCGTAGGAAAAAAGTAGCCGCTTATAGTCCGGAAAATACGGTATATATATATATATATATGTAATATTCCTATTAAACATTTACATGCCAATGCCTGGTGTGAAGGGCGTTTTGATAACATTACAGAATTATAGATGTGGTGCTGCTGTGGTCTAGTGTAAAACAGGATTTATCTAAACTGCATGAATACTAATGAAATTTTAATAATAGTTTTATTCATTATTTAAAAAAATTCTAAATCCAGTTTTTGCAAACCCCACCGGCATCTCAGAAGATCTCAAACTATGTTTTTCTTTAGAAGAATTCTCCCATTTTTTAAGGAAACCAGAGCGTGTGTATTTGTATCATGTACTTTTGCCTTTTAGAAAAGGACCTGCTCTTTATAAAGGGATGAGTATGAAATGCTGTGAGATCTGAGATGTGAAGCACCCAGAAGCTGCAACTATGGCACTTGCAAAGTGCTAACACAGCATGTGGAGGGAGGGAAAGAGAGAAGGAGGGAAGGGGAACCGAGCCAAACTGTAAAGAGCAAAAGTGCAAGTTTGAAAGGGAAAAGAAGAGGAAAGTGAGACAAAGCCCAGAGTGGAATCGGATAGGAAGCCTGGAGGAAAAAAATTGCAAGATTCGCACACAGTCACAAGGGTAATGACTTGCGCTGGAGGTTCTGCAGTGGTTTAATGAGGCCCGTGAATAGACAGTAATTATTTCTGCGGTAAAGCCAAATGTTTTGTGGTAAAAAACGAAAGAGAACGGTAAGCACTGGCCTTCCCCGTGGCTGACTCATCGCTGATATTAGACACAGAAAACATGTTTCTATATTAGATCCGCTCTCATGAGAATAAGGCATGCCATTACTGTACGTTTATTAAAAGTAAACATGATGCGACTCGCAGGCTGCCGAGAACGACACGGGAAAACCAAGACACGTCGTTCATTAATATTTCTAGGTTCAGATGCATATTCATTAGGTGCCCACCTTTCATTAACTGCAGCTATTTATTTCCATGCAATCCGACTCATCCATTATGCATTCCATAATCCATTGACATGTCCACTTACTCACTCATGCATTCACTTACTCGTTCATTACACATTCTTTCATTTGGTCGAACATGCAAAGACGTCAATGTCACATCATTGGCTTTGTTCCAGTCCGAAAAAAAACCCCGTTTGGAGCCACGCTTTATAATTCCTATAAACCAAAAGCTCGAATTAAAGATCCATCTCAGAGCATCATCATTCACCGAGACGTTGTTCTTTAAGTACTATAAGCCTAAGATCACCAGAAATAAAGACCTTCTCCTGGCAAACATTCACAGTATTGTGAACGGCCATGTGAAGAGCTCTTCAGTTCAACAGCGCCTCATTCTCCAGAAGGAACGTGTCAATCCCGAGATTCGACTCAATTATTCGCTTAAACGGAACATCATGTAGGAACAAAACACTTCATTAGACATCCGTTCGTATCTGCTAATGACAGGCTTTAAGGCATGCATACTTCTGATTATGCATGGAGATTTCCTGGTACCGTTGATATAAGGGACATAAAGTTTATTATTCTGACATTATAGATAGAGGGGGGAAAAAAGAATAGTGAACATAACCCAGGAAGCTGATTATTTCTGTATTCACTGTATATGCATAACCCTGTCTGACACATTCTGTTTCACTTCTTTAAGTTTCCTGCACTCTGCTGCTTTCACTGCAACCTTCACTCGTTTGGGAAAGCTTGTCACTAGGGTTTGGAGTGTGGCTGTGGAGATTTGTGGAGTTTGTGAAGGTTGAGCACTGATGCCGGGTGAGGAGGCCTGGGGAATTTCATCCCAAAGGTGTTCAGTGGGGTTGGGATCAGAGCTCTGTGTAGACCACTTGAGGGTTAGGGTTGGATGCCCTTCCTAACGCAACCCTCCCCATTTATCCGGGCTTGGAACAGGGACTAAGAGTGGCTGGGATTGGTCCCCTGACCGGGGATCGAACCCAGGCCGCAGCGGTGAGAGCGCCGCATCCTACCCACTAGACCACTAGGGACCCTAGTTAAGTAAAAGTAGAGATACACTGGGTAAAATGTTACTCCGGTAAATGTGCTCGCTTTAAATTTTCACTTGAGTAAAAAAATTCAATTATTTGCCTTTGAATGTAATTAAATATCCAAAGTACTATGATTTATTATGGCTGTAATGTTCCTCTTATCAACTCAGTTTATGTGAAAAGAGTCTAATGCTACTCTTAGCGCCCCGATCTATTAATAGAATGATATCAATGAGTCAAACACTAATTGAAATTTATTTAAATGATCTATTGATATCTATTCAAATAATCATGAGCCCAAAACCTACTTAACTACTTTAAAAAATCACGCAAATAGGACCACGATACAGGATTCATTTATCTGAATCAGCGCATACCAGTTAGTGAGAATCTTTATATGGTCCTTCGAGTAAGATAAGAAAACCCCTCCAGCATTGGTCCTTCGAGCTAGACAGGAAAACTTCTCAACAACGGGTGTTGTGGAAATTTAGAGTCAGGAGTTTCTTCCATCATTAATTCCTCTCAAAATGTTTAAATGATAAATAGATACCACTAAGCGGCGATCGGAAGGTCAAAACGGATCGCGTGCTCTAAACCGATTGGTTGTTTGCTGTGTGTTTGACCGGTTACGTTTTTAATCCATTCGTATATAAACAGGAACGACTGATTTTGCAAAATTTAGTTGAGTAAAAGTACAATATTTGACTTTGAAATGCAGTGAAGATAAAGTCTCTTTAATTGGAAATTCTTGAGTAAAGTACAGATACGTCAAAATGCTACTTAAATACAGTAACAAATTATATCTACCTTCTCACTGTCCACCGCTGATCATGGACAACTATGTGATTCAAATTGTGTGCTATTGAACATGTGCGATTCCTAACAGCTGTATCCCCAGAGACTCTGGACAATCACTGTGACTCTCTACTAATCAATTTGTCTTTCTTTCATCCTGCCTTTTCAGTTTACTCCCGTATCCCATCATGCAAAACATACTGGCCACCAGTTAGAACGCCTCAAAAGAGAGATCGGCCTGACAGACACATACTAAGATCATAGTCTATGGTACAAAGAGGCACTTAAGAAAGCCAAGAATACATATTACACCACTGCCTGCAGTAATGACCGGGGAAACCCTAGAGCCTTTTCTACTTTCACGTATTGCGACTCCTTTATTTGCCCGAACTGTGCTGTAAATTTCCAAAGGTTTTTAATGAGAAAAATATCTAAACGCAGTTTCAGCATAACTCCATCCATGCAGATGAGTTATTTCACCTTCCCCTACTGTTAATGGACAATTCTCTAGTTTTATTCTTCTGCCATTTGCCACCTGGATACTATGTCTGCTCCTCCAGTCATGTTTTCCTTCAGAGTGATCACTTATAACTTATCTGGCTTCACTGTCTAAAAACCTGAACCTGGCCGCAATTACCCAAGTTCTTAAAAAAACAGGACTTGACCATAAGTCATTTCAGGCCCATTTATAGCTTGCCTTTTTTTTTTTGGCAAACTACTCTATCATACAGCAGCCGCTTAGCACAAAGAGCATTTAGCCTTCAGTGACCTGTACAAGTAGTTCAGTCTTGGGTAAAACAAACCACATCACTGGAAGTGCACCTGTCAGGGTTACAAATGACTTGTTGGTTGTGGCTGATCATGAGTTGCTGAATTTGTTCTGCTGGTTGGCCATAGTACAGTTGTACATAGGACGGTCCTCTCATGGATTCAATCTTATCGCTCTAAAAGTCTGGGTCAGTTGAGGTCAGACCTTTACATTTGGTTTTCAGTGTTTCTCAAAGCTCATATCAAGGCCTTATATTATACCTTTTAAACATGCCCTCTTTTGGAAATAACATTAGGCATGGGCTAATATAAAGATGAGGTGGGGAGGTGATAGCTTAGTGGTTAAGGCATTGAACTTCGATTGGAAGGATTGGAAGGACTGGATCTGAAACTTGTGAGTTCACATCTCAGCCACACCAAGCCACACACTACTGGGCCACCATAAGACAAATAACACAGTGACTAAAAAGTACATTGTCCATTTACTAATAAATACTGTAGATTTGGTGATTTAGCAGCATCCATTCCCTTTGTATTAAGTCATTCAATTGTTTGAGGAAAGAAGCTATTGCAAAGGCTGTACATGATGCCTCGAAAGCTTTAGAACCTTTTTTTAGATGGTAGGAGGGTAAAAATTGTTTGTTTGTGTGTGTGGTCAGTCACAATGCTGGTGTCTTTGCAGATACAGCGTGTGGCAATGAGTATGCCTGACTTTATTACATTCCCCACAGCTCAGGCTCAAATCATTGCTGTCACTGTAGACACCACACAGTCTTTTAATTCACATTTGAAAAGCAACACTAAACAACTCTGTCACACTTCCTTTCTTCAGACATGCATCTGTTTTTTGTTGGTTTTTTTTTCAAATTTGGATTTGTGTGTCTTGCTGCATTCGTACTCACTAGAACATTCACTCAGATCTTCTGAAACAGTTGCAAACCTGCAGTTGCAAGTGTTTCCTGTTTTAAAATAAAAACACAGCTGCTTTTCCTCTTAACTAAGTACTCCGTATATTTTTATTTTATATATATTTATATATAGTATATTTTTCCAGATTTCTTAATATCAATGATTCAGAAATGTATATGGAATGTTACAGATTCAGAGAAACACTGATCCAAAGGCAAATCCCATATATATATAGCACAAGGCAAGAAAAGTCAGGCAGCATTATTCAAGGCCCTGAACTTACTCGAATGCAACGGTTGTCAAGACTTCACAATGAATGCGTATCCATGAGCTGAAAAACCAGGAAGCAACCTGAAGAAGAAGTGTTGCAGCGGTCACGCTAGGACTCGGGTGAACATGATGTCTGAAAGAAGAAAGGTACTCGTCTTTCTTTTATGCTGAATGATTACTGCATATTTGAATCACATTTTCAATGCCAGAGCATAGTCTACGATTAATAACTGGTTGTTTACCTGTTTGTCTGGCACTAATATTTCGTAGTTTTCTTGTTGAGAAACAACAGCGTCAGGCTCCGTATGCAAATGCCAAAATGTTGATCTCTAGAGCTTGTGAACTAATAATACAACACACTCCTGGCTAATTAGCCACTTGTTCATAATCCTCTAAAATGGAAATGCTAAGTATTAAAAAGTCGCCTCTCTTTACGGTTCACCAAAACCATTACACACTGTAGTAATACACTTATTTTTCCAAATGTGCTGGATTAAAGAGGCAAAATATAACTGTGTCTCTGACTAGTTACTTACAGAACCCATGTTTAACTACGGCAGTATATATGTTTTATACGTGAGCTTGAGCATGTGTATGTGGATACAGGTACAGGTTTGGTCTTAATCATGTCCCTTGTGACAGTGTGTCGGTGGAGGTGGAAGGATTGTGAGAATGAGAGCAGCTCCTGTTTTGGCTCTCCAGAGACAGTCTAGTCCAGCGAAAGCAGCTGAGTAATAGTATCCGAATCCTGCTTTACTGTACTGACATAAGGACCTGCCATCTGCTTCACGGTCAGCGTTAAACTCGGCTTCAGCAGGGGAGCGAGGTTTATGTACGCTGTGTTCATTTGGCATTTTGTATAGAAATGATTTTAGAACTTTAGTTGGAACGTGCTCACTAATCTTTATTATTACTGACGACGTCCATACTGTAGTAATGAGCAAGTCATGATGATAAGGATACTCCAGCAGATTGAATTCACAAGTCTAGAAAAAACATTCTGTCTGCCAAGTCATACAATCTGACTGGGAGGAAGTTTGTCATGCAGCAAGGCAAGGACTGAAAACACACTGCCAGCACAACAAAGAAAAAAAAAAGAAAGCTTTGAGACGGGCCAAATCAATCACCAGACTTTAATCCAGTTGAACAGCATTTTGTGAGAGAAAACGCTCAAAGAAACTGAAAGAAGCTGCAACACAAAGCCTGGATATCGGTACAGTTTAGTGATCAGTTGGTCAGCAGTGGATATGTTTCCAAATATTAAGTAATTTACATTATGACAATACTTATTACATGTTTCTATACTTTTGCTCACCTAATATTTGGATGGTCTGCCCCCAAAAGTGCCAGTTTCTATATTGTTTATTGGCTAGATGTAAATATCAGCAAATGATAATCGAATATAATCATCTAGCCTGCGAAAATCATGTGTTGAGTGAAAAAAGCTGGTCTTTTAGTATTAATGACCCAATTAGCCAGTAAGGAGGAGTCTTTCTATGAGTTCCCACAGACCCAAGGGTCATCCTTTGTCCATGGTCCCACTTTAATAAGGCTAATTGCTTTACCTCTACGGATGTGCAGGTCTATTAGTGAGGCCACATTACATCTTGATTTCAAGATAAAATTCTGGCTGTGTAGGAAAAAAAGAAAAAAAAAAGAAATTAAAGAAGTGTGTGAATTAGTGTTACGTGATCATGCACTTTGTTTTACAATAAGCCAGGATTATGTGATAGAGTGATATAGAAGGGAATAGAGAGAAGGATTCCCTCACAAAGCGCTCTTCTTGCTGAAGGAATGCACAGGGGTTGAGTAGAAAAGTTCCAGCAAATCAGTTTATGGCGTAATGGCATAATGGTTCGGCTTTGTTTGACTGGGATAATGAAGAAGGATGACACTTTAGAAGAGAGGTTTGACAGAGCAAACAGTAGCGTCTCAGTTTACCCAGAGAATGTAAGGATAATTAGGAAACACGGTGATAGATCCTACGATGGGTTCCGTGCCTCGACGTGCCGCGCAGCGGAGATCAGCTGTGAAACGTTACACAAAAACATAGTCTCCAGAGTCCATTAAACCCATGCAATGAAACTAAGCCTATTTCGTTCGTTTATTATTAACATTAGACGAGTCATTACGAGGGTTTTTTTCTGAAAATCTCCTTAGACAAGAATGCAAAAAAACAAGGTCAAGCAGGAGGGTAAGTCATTCTGTAATGAATCAGGTTCTTGGGCATGTACAAAAGAAAAGCTCTGTACAAAGTCAAATTAAATCAGATAGTAAGGCAATTTCAGCTTTGAGCCTCCAATGGGATAGATGAGGCTGCTTGGAGCCTGTGGTAGGACGACAGATTTTTGTCTCTTCTTCCCCTGTTATTCAAATCGCTCAATAAATGTCTTCTCTGCCAACACGCTAAACTTAATGGCAATGTGTGTGTGTGTGTGTGTGTGTATGTGTGTGTTGAAGTGCAAAAAAGTACACTCCCTCCCTCGCTTACGTCCTCTCAGTACTTGCTGATCTCTCTACAAATATCCATTTATTCCAAACCCAATTTCCCAGACAGACAGAGGGATACAGATTGAGAGACAAAGCCAGAGAATATTCAGGCAGCAGTCCAGTAAAATCTCTAAGGCCCAAGATTCAGTCAGAGGGCACCAACATGCTCAGCCATGATGTTCTGGAATTAGTCCAGAGAAACACTCAAAACAGCCTGAACGCAGCATCAGAAAAGAAGGTGAAGATGAAGCGGACCGTGATGCAATCGTACCTACTGATTATCACGGCGAAAGCAAAACCGTGTCCACGTGGGCCCGCTGTAAATATTGGTTATGATCTGCTCTGTCGAGCAGGGGACTTCTAATAGGCAGTGAGTTATAGCAATAATAACGTGGCTCTTCATAAGTGGGTAATCTATTCAATCTTCTGCCAATTGTCTCAGACAAGCTCTGCATCCTTGATCCCAACAGGACGTAATTGAAGATTTCTGCCACTATTTGATGTATGGACTCGAATCACTCTTTGTGTTTTGTTATTGACTGTTTGGACGTTTAAGACGAACAGGACCACACTAATGGCAGATCTGCCGTTTTTCTCCTGACCACTGCCGAAGTTGGGCGTATTAAATTTGATTCGATTAAAACTTGATTCATTACACGTATTAACTAGCAACACAAAGCTTCATTGCGCTGCCCAGTCCTGTGTTTTGGAAACCCAGAACCACAACAGACTGAAAAAATGGGTGACTAGCATAATAAGCTAGCTAGCTAATAATTTTTGACGCTACGTCTACAGTAATGAGGAAAAATTTGAGAGTTTTCGGCTCACGATTTCGTTTTTCAGTTGTTTCCCACAAGTTGCTTATCCGCACTTAAACGTCTAAAAAACGCTACCGGCGTTTCCGCCTAGCCTTTATTTACGCTCTGGCTCTTTGAAACGTTGCGCCAATGATCCGAAACGCATCATCGTTTTTCCACACTGCGACGCAAAAACACAGTTTTTTAATTAATTCTTTTTTGTTAATTAGTTTTTGTTGACTGAAAATGCCATCTCAGTGTTTACCCCAGGCCTTAATAGAGAGAAAAATATACGTTTCCAAATGAAAGCGTATTAGTGTGAAAGCGTATTAAGTGCATTCATACGGACTATGTCAAATAAATGAGTATACTATATAAATTTTCCTATTCGCAGTAACATTTTGTGTGTATAATGATATACTGAAAGAAGTACACCTGGGACACCTGTCTTTTCCAGCCATTTGTGGTTGTTCCCCAAACTGTTACTAAAAAGTTGGAGCCCCATACCTGTTTCAGCATGACAACGCCCCTGTTGAAACATTTTTTGTAGAGCTCTGATCTTAACCATACTGAACACCTTTGGGATGAACTGGAACACTGACTGCACCCCAGGGCGCCTCATACTACAACAGTACTTTTCTAACACCCCTATGGCTGAATAAGCACAAATGTCCACAAGCACACTCCAAAATCTAGTTGAAGAGTGGAGGATATTGTCTCAAAGCAGCTAAAGCTATAACTTTAGTGATGATAAATTAGTTCCTTATCATTTATCCCTAATGGGGCCTCCTAAATGAGGACTATGTGGAATGAGATGTTCAGAAAGCACATACAAATCTTGTGCTCCAAAAACCTTTGTCCATACAGTGTATATTACAACTTTATTAAGCAAAGTTTGCTCAGTTCCTAATCCACCTAGCCAAAGCCTTACCAACAGATCAGTGTGGCAGATCATGCCCCAGTTGATGTGGATCAGTATGCAGGTTTAAAGAGAGTAGAGAAAGGCATAATAATATGGATTGGCTGTTCAGACAGGGGCTGCTTCCTGACAGCTGCCGCCACAAGAACTCAGCTGTGCAAATCATTCCAGATTAATTAGGTGTAGTTTTGAGTGATAACGTGTACGATTAAATCATCGTATTGCACAAGCCTGATTCAGGAGTGGTTTTTGACGTGTCACAATATGATGGAGTGTATTAAGCCTAAAAATACAACATTCTCTGGAAATGGTATGTGTTTTCTTTCCCTATTTGTTGGACATGCTTGTCCAGTGTGCAACCACAATTAGAAATTGGTAGCGTGTCTTAGTCCAAGCGTGTCTTAGTCTAATAATGTCCCATTTCCGCGCCCAAGACTCACAGATGCCATCGTTTAGTAAAGCGTAAATGCAACATCCTGGTTTCTAATCTTCCCAATACCCCATCTTTCGCTGATTTTTTTTTCTCCTCATAACTGCATATGCATGAAGCAGTGAAGCTGTTTTGAGGTGCAAGGAACCCAACCCTTAAAGTGTCAATGTGGATGTAGATTTTTATTCACACCTGGCAGAACACAAGATGGTTTATATTAATGTTAATAGAATTTAAAGATATCTTAAAAAAAACATACATTAGATTTGGACTCGGAATTGACAGATACTAAATAATGAATAAAATCTGACTCTATTCAGGAAGAGTAAGTTCGATGTTGTGTAAAGGCTTACTGTAGAAAATAGGTTTTTTGTGTATAGATGGGTATTTCCACCAAAAAAAAATGTTGTAAAAAAAGACAACAAAGGGATGCGTACTCAGTGGGTCAGAGCTTCATCCATCATTACAGTTCTCTATAGGTATTGCTATTATTTGGCGGGGATTCCAGTTTGCTTAAGAAAAGAAGGAGAGAGATTTTTTTTTGACCAATAGGATTCAGTCTGCTTCATCATAATAACTGATAAAGAGTAAATCCACAGCACAGAAGCACAGAAATCAATGCAGTGTATGCTAAAATATACGTAGACTAATATATACAATATAAAATATACTGTTTACACTACTATATACAATATACAATACATATATACTAATATATACAATATAAAATATACACTACTATATACAATATATATTACATATAGACTAATATATACAATATACTATATACTGTACACTAATATAAAATATACACTAATACATCTATGTTTGTAATGCTGAATCATTTCTTCATGAAAAAAGATAACAATAATAAGAATAGTAATCATAAAATAAGTATGGATAATATTTCACCCATTAATCAGTAGTAATATATTTAAGTTCAAATAATTATTCTAACAAAAGCAAAAAAAATATTATGGACTGAACACATGAGTTGAGCGTAAATAAAAATACACAGTTTATCCCCAATTTTTCCAAAATATATGTATTTTTATTTTTTTTTATAAAAGTGAAGGAAACATGTGGCATGTGATAAATGGAACAAATTGGTAATCAGTCCCAATGCCATGTGTCCAATCCAATGATATACAAATTGAGTGGAATTTCTAACCAGGTAGAATGACATCATTGGTTATGTAACAAATAAACTTTTAACCCTGGTCATGTTTTGTCACGTATTTTGTCCATACAGAGACCATACAGAGGTTCTCAGGGAGTGTAAACACTCTGAGTCCAAACCCGGAATCAATTCCTAACCAAATCTTCTTTTTCGGAAAAGGACAATAATCGCAGGTTTGCTTTCAAGACCCCCGGACTCAAAACACCATTTTCAAGAGGACAAGGGATCAGTTATCTAGACATGGAATCAGTAAAAACAACCACACTTTCAGTCCTAAGTCCTCCACATTGCACTTTTTCTCTAACACTCTTTTTCGCTGCTCTAACATGCCATATTTCCAGCTTTAACACACCATTTTCCCTGTTCTAACACACCCCGATGTCCTGAAGGGTTCAATAAATGTGTAATGAATTCAGGCAGGTGCGGTAAAGCGAAAAAGACCATGGAGATGTTGAGTGAGAAGCAGAAAATATGCTGCGAAAGGGGCAAAAGAACCGTAGAAACGACACTCGGACAAGGAAAGCTGAATCGATCGCGAACTCGCAAAAATCTGTGATTCTGTGCCGAAGAGAAAGAACACAGATTAGATCAAACCTATAATCAAAGCTCACTGCACCTCACCAGGATATCCAAGGCCAGCGTGGAGGTCTGAGTGAGGGAAAATCGATACGGATGAAGTGATATTAATGTGTGCTCCTGGCCAATTTGAATGAAATCATGCAGAACAAGAAGGGGACCTCATTCTAACGTTAATGTACATTAGAATCATGGGGTCATCTATTCTCCATGGTTTAGCATGAGGAAGAGTCGGTGTTGATTTGGGAATTCTGGACGCAACCAGAATCTTGGTTTATGAACCAAACAAAATTATCACCTGCTTTTATTGAGAGAAATCAATTACATTTCGACCAGGAAACCCTTTACACATGACATTACAATTTTCATTTCTCACTAATGGAGCCAAATATTCCATTTTCTGATCTATTTCCATTACTAAACTGATATTCACCGACTTCCAACCCTGCCAGGGGGAAACCAGGATCCCCTTACTTATAGGCAGAGGAAATTTCATTTACAGCAGGAAGTGCTTGACCACTTTAAGTTATTTCCTTTCAGCTGCGTGCATCTATCAAGCAGTCGTGAAACAGGCCTGGGATACAGAGCAGGCTGATGGATAGAGCAGAAGATTGTTGCTGGCACTTTATAGATCCGACTGCTAGCAGACACTGTCTGTACAAACTGTGATGCCACTTCCTGCCATGTACGCCTGTTTAAAACATACCCCTAAACCATTTCTGACTGTAAGCACTGAAATTAATTAGCTATGGGTGTGTTTCGAAACCGGACCAAACAAAAAACTTGCTTCTTTTGTTGTAGAACTTCTAGAGGACTTTTTTTTTCAATAGAGCTCCAAAAGTAAGATTGTTTGAAAAGATGACTGCATGGTGGAAACGCTTTTAGAATGAAGAAGACAAAAAGCATTCAAGTCTACCAACCATTCAGCTTAATGAAAAAATGAAAAAAAATGCAGTACGTTTGTGTTTCTAAAGAACTCATAAATTAATGTTCTTTCTTTTTTTTCCTTTTCGTTCTCCGACATCAACCGTTATAATAATTGTTTGCATATTTGATGATTCAGCTTTAAGATTATGGAATGTATAGAAATTCTGTGACTCACCATTAAAAAAGAAAAAAAAAAACCCTGATTTTTTTTCAACTCTATTGTTGTTTGGGTCTATTCAGGCTATATGCCAGAACAATGCATTGCTCCAAACTCTTTCAAGACAAATGATGCAAGAAGTGCTTCAGGCAGGTTGGAAAATAATACCACTTATCTCACCATTACAATTCGATTGTTGGAAAATACTTTTCACAACACAACTTTTTAGACAGTACTAAGATTATTGAATAATACAACAGACACTTTTTTGGACCAGAAACACACAAAAGAGTACGGTGGTCTGCGGGATTTTATGGCTGCTCTATCAATATTAAAAAAAGGTCCTAAGCACGGAACACACTATACAAAGCAATGTCAATTATCAATCAGATAAAACGTTGAAGAAATTTTGAGTGTGGGTTAATTCTCATTTACAGCAAATAGTGTGTTGACAAATGTGAGTCTGTTAAAGAATTGACTTTTTATCTCATTCACGCTCAAGGGCCAGCAGTAGCAGCTTTGTGGATCTAGAATTTGAACTCGCAACCTTACGATGAGAAGTTTGGTGACTTAACCACTAAGCTCTTTGGTTACATTTGTTACAGTGGCTACAGTGGTGAAAAAGCCAAAGTCCAAAATTCAAAAACTTTCATATCAGGAAAACACTAACTTCTAAGAAATAGAAATAAAACCCATCACCCCAATCTACTACAAAACCCATGGAAAACCAATGACGATGTTACAGAAAAGTATTCCCCCCACCATTTGGGATACTGTGGATTTCCATGGCTAGGCTACAGGGCTACAGTTACCAAATGGCCAGTCCAAGACAGCTACAATTCTCAAGATGTTGAAGAGGTTAGATAGCATTTTCTTCTGAGTGTGTTTAGATGTATGGAGATGTAGCTACTGCTTGATCAGGAACAGCTACCTTGTAGATGGAAATTGAAAGATGACCAATATAGGTTTAAAAACTTTTAATAATATCCATCTCATTAATCTGAACTTTGGAAGAACTGTATATTAGCTGGCCAAACTCCTGCCTATGATTCTAACTGCGGTTTAATCAAAAATTATGAAAAGAAGGGGAAAAAAGTCAGTCACACAGGCACTGGTGGCTCAGTGGTGGGTTTCGGGCAACTGATCAGAAAGTTCAAATATTGGCACCTCCGAACTTTAAGGTTCTTCACCCAGTCTCTTACATCTGCTCAGCTCTATGAAGTAAGTCATTTTGGATAAATCCAAATATGTAAATGTAACCACAATCCAACACCGGGTGAGTAGTTGAGTAGCCCGAGCTAGCGCCCAAAGGGTTGATACAACAAAATTGTGCAGCACAAGGATTTCTAACCTTAGTGTTTGTTGCCCTTGTATGCACTTAAGGGAAACTATTCAAGCCTAAAGGTTTAAAGGAGACTTATAATCCAACCTTCTGCATCCATGGACTACACAGTGAACAAGTGTCGCGTCGTGATCGTGAACGGTCCTTTGAAGCGATTAGAGACGAAGTATTTTTTATTCGTATTTCCCAGGAGAAGCTCTTGAGATGAAAGGTGACGTCTGGCCTGGTCAACAGTTTGGAAAGCACTGAAAGATGCATCCCTTTAAAAATCAGTCTCATTTTGACAAAAGGGTTCATCCCTTTGATATTTCTATCTGTCACTCTTAAGTACTAGATATTGCTTTATGGCTCATATGGCAGTGTTTATGAAAATGAAGTACAGCATATTTTCTTCCCTTTAGCAGGCATTAAGAAGATGGATTAATATTGGTTCCAGTAAAACTTACAGTACCATGATATTTATCAGCTTCTCTTTATTCCTTTTTGAGTAGGAATTTGTACTGAGGAGAAATGATGCTCGAAGATTAATCATTGAACAGCCATTCAGGAATTTCTGTAGATAATCTTAAAAATGTATGTATTTTACTTTATATATTGTTCTTTTGTTGCTAACTTTAAATATACCTTTTATAATATGTCGTATAATATTTTCTGTTGTATAATGTCTTCTTTAAACAACCAAACCTGTTTAAAATCAGCATCAGTTTGTCGTATTCAGAACTGACTGATCACAGGCTTATGGAGAAAGGTGGGACAGGTCTTATAAATAGTAATATTAATACAAATAAAAAGGTTTAATCATCAGAAATAGATCAATCATATAAACATCACTTGGTAGAATCTGCAAAACAAATGCCTTTGCTCTTGTTGTAGGTTTTTTGTATTCCTGGTATTATTTATATACCTGAATAACAGCGTAGTATTTACAACATGAATACAAATGTCTAGACCCAAAAACAAATGCCTTATACAGTATATTAGCAGAGCACTAGCAGGCCACTCAAATCACTGAGAATGACATGAATAGCCAGAGGATAAATGCGCTGTAACACAACCTTCCATAATCAATACATAAGAACTCATAGTCATGTGTCGATGGAAACCAGGAAATGATCGTATCAGAAAACTCCAACATCAAGTGAAAATCCACAATATGGAACGCTTCTGTGAAACACAATGGAGCCGGAGATACTTCGAATTGACAGCCGGTAGACACAGTAGTTAAATAAATTGTGCATGTTCCACTCAGCTGATATTTGCAATCTATTAAATGTCGTAAAGCTGTTTTGGGACGATGTCCGTTGTTAAAAGCACTATAGAAATAAAAATTGAATTGGATTGAATATGGGCAGGCAGAGAACTGCAAGCATTCCATGCATACAAAATGTAGATGTTTTTCATCAAACAGCAAAAAACAGATCATTTCTGAAACAAATATTAGAACCGAAAACTTAACGAATGCTCTAAGTCGTCATAATTCTATAGACATGGAAGGAATCTCAAGTATAAATTACATGACCATTTCAGATGCCATGCAAGTACAACCTTGTTAGGAAACATGAGAGAAGCTGCTGGCTGATTTATTTTGCCACGTGTCCCCTCTGGCAGACTATGCGACCCACCCACATGTTATACAGCAGGCATATCTGAGCTGACCATCTCCACCGGGCTTGTGCACAGATGGATGGACATTTAGAAAAGGAAAAGCTAAGGAACACAGGCTGGAACAATAAACTGTCATAACACACAACCGGGAGCCCTCCGGCCCCCTTTTTGGTTCCTGCTGTTACTGCGGCATGAAACAGAAGTAAATGTGGTCAAGCGGTTAGCACTGGATGCTGCAAGAACAACACTGTTGAAGCAGAAGCTGTAATTTAGTGCACACGCTGTAATACGAAGGCTTATGAATCTATGTAAATGTCCATTTCTAAGAAAAAAAATCCTTGGAGTATTTGTGCTTGATTACTGCCTTCAAATGAATTCTTTCTTCCTTCCTAATCCAGAGACATATCTAGAATTTTCCTACCATCCATTTCAACATCCCTGAGATTGGCTGATGTAGATCTAGTCACCAGGGAAAAGTAAAATGCTGCCTTTTTTTTTTTTTTTTACCTCAGAAAGCAGAACTAGACGCTTTTTGGTGATGGCCTTATACAGATCCAAACAATGATCTAAAATTGAGTGCATGTTTTTCTTTTTTTTTTGTGCCACTCAGGAGACTGCACCACTTTAAATTAAAGCTGAGTGCAGTTGTTTTTGCCAACAATATAACGGTTTAGATTCTAGATCCAGACACAAGGTGTAGATATCGATTTTCTAGACAATACAATATAAAATAAAACACGTGCACTCACAGGCCATTTAGCTAGAAACACACGTAAACCTGTTCATTGATACAAATATCCAATCAACCAATCGTGTGGCTTTGCATCATGGAGATTGATTAATCCCATAACCGGTGCACCAGATGGGCTGGTCTGAGAATTTGGAAAGTGACAAGTAGGAAAGTGAGACTGTGTTGTTTCTGGCGCTGACTTTTGAAGATCGGTGCTCCCTGTGACTGTGCGTGCAGCCTTGTGCTGCCATCTGTTGGCGTGTTACAAAACTAGTCTCAAAAATGTTTGATACAGGTATAGGTTGAACCTTGAGGGAAGACCACATCAGGTTCTACTGTTGTCAGCCAAGAATAGGAATTCGAGTGAGCAGAGGTTCACAGGTGATAAGCAACTGGAGATTTGACAAAAAATATTTAGCAATTAAAACGTATTTATACATTCCACTAACTGTTATTTGTATATGTTGTAGTAGTGTTAATTGATGGTATCATTACTCGATTCTATTCTAAAAACAGGATCATTGCAAACTCATTAATTTATATCAAATGCAAACCTTGTGAGGAAAAAAAAAATGTTTGAGAGAGTTGGGTAGAGTAGCAGCTGCTTCAGTGAGAATGCATTAAGGAAATTGCATAGCACAAAAGCACACACGGTGAATGAGACTGATCTGATTCGCTCTAATGTGTATTAGTAGCCTCGACTGAATCATAAAGTTTAGGAGTTAACTCTTAAACCTAGAACAGACCCTAGAAATCAAACCGGGATTCGAATTCTTCCATACGATCGATAATACGGCAACTCTGGCGAAATGAAAGCTTTGGTTTAAAAGCCGTCTCTGTGCAAATATGAACTAATGGCATGTTTGTGTTTTAATACGGGTCTTGTTTACATGCTAATCGAATGAACACCTCTCAGATTTCAGTCAATTAAATAAAACAAATTTACAGTATGTTTAGCGTTCATTATGCTTTTTTCCCTGTCGAACGGCTTCATCCTCGAGCTCTTCCGTCTACCGTTTCTATAGCAACGGTCTACAATTCCACCAACCTCGAAAAAAGCAGGATTGCTGTGTATTAAAGCAGTTTTACTCCTATTTGTTTGTTGAATCTAAATCATCAAATTCTGGCGTTACTTTTTTTATTTTTATTTGTTGGTTCGGTAATCAATCATTTGTTTGCACGTTCGTCGGAATTTCTCACATACGGTAATTACCGCTGGTTAGTTTAAGAAACGGGATGAATGTTTTAAAAAGAATAAAAAAGAATTCGAGTCCGTTTGCTAGACCGGTTAAGATAAATTTGTGCAAAGCAACAGCTGGCGCGAGTTGATACGGAGGCGAGAAGAGGCAGCTCGATGGCATGTGTTGAAACTCTCAAGGACGACGACATTTATCTAATTCGCTTTGTTCCTAAAATAACCAATTGTGTTAGGCTGCAGATGTGCTTCCTTTCCTGTTCTCACTCTGTTTCTGTCTGCCAGGGGGGGGGGGAATAGCTTTTTTTCCCAACCCTACCATTTCTAACATGCTCTTTAGGCAGTCTTTGACATTACCGTGACTTTTTTTTCACGCGGTGCCGTCAGAAACAACAATTTCGGCTTTTTTCCCTATCGCTATCGCTGTTTCATCCGAAAATGGCAGTGTGTTAGCTAAACAAATATCCATGTGCTTAGGGTCTCAGCGTTTTGACATTACCGTGACTTTTTTTCACGCGGTGCCGTCAGAAACAACAATTTCGGCTTTTTTCCCTATCGCTATCGCTGTTTCATCCGAAAATGGCAGTGTGTTAGCTAAACAAATATCCATGTGCTTAGGGTCTCAGCGTTCCCTGCTCCTGTTCACATCAAAAAAGGATTCTCACGGAGATGTGCAAATGATGAGGCTCATTATAAGAACATCTGGTGAGACACTGGGCCCAAAGCTGAAGCGGTGAAGCGGCCTCTGCTCTTTAATTTTGTGCTGTCAAACAATGTTTTCTGAGTGAACTGCTGTGTCTCAGCAAGTCCATACCTACCTAGCATATAGACAGCCTTCTCTAATGACCCTCTACTAAATGCACACACACACACACACACTCCACTAACAGAACGAAATAGCAGACATCCAGAAGTGATAATTTCCTCTTCAACATGACACCACAGTTGCCAAGCGATCTCTTCATTATCATTTCAGATATTTATTTTCACATATTTATTTTGATATGTGATGTTGCCACACGAGTCACACAAATGAGCCAGGCTGCGGAGGTGAGAAGTTTCACAGCTGTCACCTTTCCAACTTTAACAGCGACCTATTGTACCATTAATTTAATGCTAAATGTGAGTCAGGGTGTTGGACCTGACTGCTTTTCACCTGTAGAACAGAACTGGCATGTAATGAGGTTATATTTATACATATACATACAGCATCGACGCATTAACTACACCATTTCTGCTGTACTGAAACATCTTCCAGGTTCAGCAGATGCTTTCTTCAGACCTAGCTGCATCCATAGTGAACACATATCTCAGGAAAGGTTACTAATAGAAAGAAAAAAAATGCCAGTATTTCACTCCACTGTTTAAGCAAAAAAAGGGGGGTTTTACTCTGCAAAACTTCTGGAATAGATTCGATCTGAAATTACTATTCTGTACGAGCCCAACATTTGAAATCGGGATCCAGAAGCCCTAATGCACCTCAAAGTTTTTTTTTTTTTTACCAAGGTTATTGAGGTTTTTTGGGCCTGCCGGAATAATTCTGTACAAGCGAGGGTTTTTTTTACCACCTGGCTGAATAGTAATAGAGGTATTCCATTTGGGGGTCTTTAATTAATTCTAAGCAGAACTTTCAGAGAGTTTCTCTAAAATATTCGACATTGTACTTAACGAGTTTACAACCATGCAGTAGACAATCGGCATATTATATGGTTCCATCTTCCATCTCATCGACTGGACATTATGGTATGTGACTTTACTTAATCTAAACCCAATTGTTACTTCATTACTTACATAACAGCGGTTCTGTGACTAAGTGGAGACTGCCAGTACGGTTCCTTTTTAAAAAAAGCGCCAGAGTACTAACTCCAAAATCACCTTGTATCTGTGACCTAACACATTGAAGTCTCCCAATATTACACTTATTGTACACTCTGACCATTTTTATCCTCTCTTGTGACCCAGATGGTCTGCAATGGTTTTATATAGTTTGGTTACAAATGTTACTTCCGGATGGGATAATGCAAGTGTGATGCTGTTCATTATTGAGATTAGATTCATATCACTGAAGCACTAATACCGTTTCTACTGGGGAAAAGATTCGCAATTAAATTAATACTGTACTCTACAGAGAATGTCACTGTTACCCAGGAAGCACCTATAGACTGTGTTAAATGGCATGTGATGGCTTTAGCCTGAGCCTTCAGGACACAGCACACGTAGGTTAGCAGCAGTCACTTTATATTACAGTCTTTTATTTGTGGGTATGGAATGTTTCCACTGTGGGACCAGCGCAATGCCTGTAATTCTACACATTGAAGAAAATCCATGCAAAGCTCTCTCTGATTCCTTGTATACTCTATTTGATTTTATGAACATCCCCCTATGTTTAATTCAAATTTCTATCACTTCCTTCACTCTTCTTAAAAGATGTTTCACTAGATTTTGGTGTGTTTATGGAGATTTGTGTTCATTTCACCACAAGGATGCTAGTAAATTCAGGTACTGACGTAGGTATGGAATCGTGAGGCGCAGTCAGCGTTCCGATTCATCCCAAAGGCGTTCAGTAGGGTTGAAGTCAGAGCCACTCAAGACCCTCCATTCTTACCCATATACACCATACAGTATCTTTAAGGAGCTCACTTTGTGCACAGCGGCATCGTCACGCTGGAACGGGTTCAGGTTTCCCAGCTTGAAGTGACCAGAAGATTTTATACTACAGCATCCTGTATAATCCTGTATAATTGTGTGAGTCAAACACTGTGGTAACAGTTTGAAGAACCGCATGGCTGGAAAAAAAGTCAGATTTCTTAGTACTTGTCCAAAAAATGTGTGCAGAGTAAACAAATTGGAAAATGTTTAACAGCTTCCTGATAAGAATTGATCGCTTATTGTTATAAAAAACGACAGTACACTTCACTAATCATCATATAATGTGAATGATAAATACATTTCAATCCTGATCATGCAAGTTTGCCATAACAATATAACAATGTGGAATGGAAAGAAGTTTTTAGTGTCAACCGAAGATGCCAAATTATTGTTTTTATAGAAAGAATTGTATAGTCAGGTGACACTACATGATATTAAATAACTTTTCAGTAATGTACATTATTACATATATGCAGTACTACATGTGCTCAGGTTCACTCCGGTACTACCATATCATTATATAATTATGGACCGCATATGCTTCTGTGTGTGTGTGTGTTGTGTGTGTGTGTGTGTGTGTGTGCGCTGTGGTCAAATTGCACTGCTGCACCTCTGGACATTTGGACATTTTTGTCACCTGCTGCATTTGCCATCTACAGTGTCTTTCAAGATGCTGCGGGTAAAGACATGCGATGCTTTTAATGATGCTTTTACTGCTCGGTTGCAGCAATGCGTGGGCATGACCCGGTAAGAGCAAGAGCTCTTTCCATGAACGCACTCTGCTGCTCTTTTGCCTTTCTTCTGTTCGAATTCTGTGCATATTTACAAATGTTTTCTCTATGTATTCTGCTTTGCATGAGATTGTAGGAGCACCTGGTAAAACAGAACACGTTCAAGCATTCGGAGCTACGGTGCGTAGGGGGTTTGGTTGTTAAAAAAAATGAAAAATGAAGGGAAACAAACAAACAAAACTTATGGCAAAAAAAAAACAAAAAAAAACAAAAGCCCTTCCTAAGCTGTTTGAGTCTCCCTGGAAATGCAGTAATAGCAATTCACAGCCAGAGCTTTCTGGTTTAAAGTGGCACAGGAAATTTCAAACACACGTCATACGCCATGAAAAGGCCATTTTACACCCCGTGGTACAGCCGCGTCATGCCATTTTTCATTTTACACCAGGCTTGGCTCATGCATGTTTAGTATTCTGGGAGCAGAGCATCGTTTCTGTGCTTTTCTGCACTGGTTTTGTCAATACTCTATAATGCGCATTTATACTGTATATACTGATGTTCATATCTTTATAAAACTGCATTAAGTCTGTAAATAATCCAATAATCCAATAAGAATTTTGACATTTTTTATTCATTAATATGTGAGTGTACTGTGGTAGATTATTAGCTGTACACGCTAAGCTTTATCGACATCAATCTGTTAATGACATCATTCCGCTGACATAAACAAAAAAACCTGGATACGTTTTTTAGTTTAAGAATTAAAATAAATACATCCTGTGAGTGAAAAGTCTACAGCAGCAGCAACACCGTGTTAAAAAGAAATACTGGAAAAACGTAGATCACAGCAAACCAAGCATTAACCAATCCAGAATCAGGATTATTGGCCAAGTGTGCTGACTCATCAGGAATTTGGTTCCAGCTGTTTGGTGCCTCTCAAAAGTACAGACGTAAATAACAACACTATACATTTAGCTTATAGGCAAGACTATACACACAATACAGACTCTACAAGACTTTACAGAGTATATGACAGATCAGTAATGTACATAAAGTGTGAGTGTGTAACTTAAGTGATAAGTGGCTTTTCTTACATTGCAGTACTTGGAGATATGAAGCAGGGCATATAATGAAGGTCAGTTGTTAATGAAAATGTTTACCTGAGGTAAAAAACGTTGTGTTCCTGGCGGTTTTCGTGAACAAATTTGACTTAACTTCATTGTGTGTCAAAATCCTGGTGTATCAGCATTTTATGCATGACTCAAACCAGCCCATGTGGTACCAACCTACATGCCACTATCAAGATCATATTCTGATGACTGATCTAAGCTCTTGACCAGTACCCATTATTTTATGCACCGTGCTGCCGTTCCCTCAGTGGCTGATTAGAAATCTTCATGATGGTGCAGCTGTTCCAAATAAAGTGGACAATGAGTGTATATATAATGTCGATCAATTTAATTCCAAACAGCTCAAGCTCCTGTCGGCCCAAATATCCTCTGTTAGCAAAATACAACATTTCAGCCATGAAAGTCTCATTTCCTTCACCGAATCTTTTCATTGTACATCGTAGCTGTTCAAAACACAAAAAATGTCTCACAGCATTTATCTCAGGTCAGAAAAAAAACAGCTTTCAGAAGCCTTGATGTGATTAGCTCCTCACATGTTGATCTTCATGCCTGATTGTAGGTTCACTTAACACCTCACCCATCAAAAGAAAGTGAAATAAAAAGCCAAACGGGAATGTTTTGAAAATCACGCAGAGATGAAGCAAGGTGCTCGGGGAAGATGGATCTTAAAGCTGCTGACATTTGTGACAAAAGAGTGAGGCGTTTTTTTTATTTTTTTAATAACTAATAACTCAACTAAGAGGCGGAAAGGATGAGAGCCGAGCTCATTTATTGTGACTTTGCCCATTACCTTTATCTGCTGCTTGCTCTTTATTTATTTATTTATTTATTTATTTATTTACAGCCATTTATCGCTACCTCTCATTTTATCTCATAGGCCTACGGAAAATAATTATAGTGCTACTGTTCTTACCAAGAGACAAAAAAACTCCTATACACTGCATCCGTCCTGTTTGATCTTTTAACTGAATCGATACCAGAAATTATTATTCCAGTCTAAGCTACATCACTACCATTACTTATTTACGGGACCAAATTTTTTTTATCTGACCTACTACCTGACCCTGATCACAGTCAATATATACAGTAGTGGTCTTTATTTAAAGAAGTTAAACAACCGTTCTTATCTCATGGTGTATGGCAGGTATATGTGGGATATATATAGATACACTACATGCAGTATTGGGACACCTGACCTTTCCTGCCATATGTGGTTCTTCTTCAAACTGTAACACAATTATATAGAATGTCTGCAGTAAATGTTTGCCTTCAGTTAAACTTGGAAAACCAAACCTGTTCCAGCATGGCAGTGTTCCTGTGTACAAAGCGAGATCCTTGAAGATATAGTTTACATGCTTTAGAGAGGAAGATCTTGAGTTGGCCGATATAGAGCTTGATCTCGACCCTATTGAACAAATTTGGGATGAATGTGAACACTGCATCCTCACCTCACTCACATCAGCATTATATATATATATGCATTCTTCCAATCATTGCAGAACAATAAAATGAATTTCAAATGTACTTTCATTATGTAAATCTTTCACACTGAAAGATGAACCATCAGAGTGCATTATTCTTTTTTGGTCAAACTTTTTATCTCAAGTTTCTGCCCTTCTGATCTCCTTTTTTTTTTGCCAATTAACCTTCAGGTCCTCTGCCTATTACTTCCTTCTCCATACCAGTCACTCCAAGGGGGCCACAAAGATCATCAGACAACAGGATACAAGTGACAGTTCCACTAGCTATTTCCCACTAACCATCCTGATTCATTGGAGCTGAAAATAGCCGGCGTCTGGCTGTGAATGCTAGTCCCTGCTTCAGATCAATACGCGTCCCGGCCCCCATGTGCACAGTATCTCTCCTGGACGTCTGGAAGCAATGTTCAGTTCGGCCCACGTTGCTTGACTTTGTGATCCCGATGCACTTTGAAAGGTTGTAGACAGACAAACCATTACACACGCCCTCTTACACATACACAGTGTTAGTCTCTAGTGTGCTATGGAGATAAGGTGTGGGGGGGGGGGACGTGATATAAGGCGAGCTCAAGGTCGCCGTCGCCGTCACGGTCACATGTCCCAGTGATGATACCAAACCCTCCGCCCCGTCCAATGAGATAATGAGAATGGAAAGAGATTGTAAATGGAAAACGATATCTCTCTCTCTGACTTTCATTTTCAGTATGCATACATCATTTCAAACCCATCATCCACTCCATTGGGAGAAAGAGGGTTTTAGCTTGGTCTGACCCTTCGTCGCATTGTGTGTGCACAAAATTCTTTACAGTGATGCTAAAATAACAGAAAAAGGAATCGAGCTTTTTTTTTTACATTCACTCACGTCGTAAACACATTAAATTAAAAGAAAGGCACGCCATTAGGTGTCCATATTCTGAGGCATTCACCCGCTTATTTCTTTCACATTATAAAATTTCATAATCCAGAAAGTACTTTTTGCGTATACCCTGCAACTTTGCTCTTTTTACGACTATTCTATTCCCAGAGGTCATGCATTATAGAAGAGTTCTGAAAATGGGGTGCCAGCCTGAACCTGAGTGAAAAGTGTTTTCAACAACAATGGAGACCAATTTTCATTAATATTTGATTTCCGAGCCGTCAACTGCCGAGGTGCGGTTCATTAATGACGGTCCTAGACTGTGCAAACAGCAGTCCCTTCCTTCCACCATGTTAAAGGCAAAGGAATTCCCGTTCTGTTTGCTTAGATTAATCTCATTGGGGATAAGACTCGTGAGCAACAGGACTCACCAGCCATCAGGGTCATTCAACATGTCTAGACTTAAGTTAGGTTTAGGGCACCAAAGTTTATATTATTTTGTAAAGCAGCATCAGGTAGCAGGTGTTGCTCAGTTTTTATCATTGTGCAGATAGATGTCAAATTACCTACATTTCCCCAAAACAGGAAATGTGTCGATTGTTAATGTTATGAACTGGTTTGGTATAAAATGGTTAGATTACTAAATACAACAAGAACCTCTTACACTCTTTCTGGAAATTTCACACGATGCGGTATGTAGTGTTTTTTATAACTTACCTGGAATCTTAGTGAATTGACATAATGGAATATTTAACAGCTAGTTACCAACCTGTGGATCTCTTGCAACCGTGGAACCGAATGGCTTGGACATGAGGTCGCCCTGATTAGCAAATTCTAGCTAAAGCATTGTGATGATATATAAAATATGTAAGTCTGGATGAGAAAATCATTAACCTAATTTTTTTGTCTGGAGCTCTAACCACAGATTTGAATGGTGTGAAATCAAGATAACAGTAAAACAGAGACTACAGTATTTGTGTATATTTCATGAAAGAGCTGTACTCCAGTATGAAACTGATATGCATACTAAGTGATCTAATTATCATTCAATATATGAATTAAATTAAACGAAACAAAAATCAGCACAAACGTTCACAATGCCTCAAGATACAGCAAGATATGCACCTCATTCTGATTTTTTTTTTTGCTTTCCCTATTTATCAGTATAATTAAACCATTCGAGGCAACAGTTGGAGTGATTATCCGAAGTGGGCGAATACAGCAGCCAGGCCGTTTAGAGAGAATCTTTTTTTCCCTCACGGTAAGATGAGGAGAAAGGGAATCTGTTTAAGTGCGGAATTAAGAGTTCAAAAGCGTTCTTAATCACACGGTTAATGTTGAGGAAATGTGCAGCTTGGAGATGGCTGACAGTGCAAATCACCTTTTATAGCTCATGAAGGATGTGGCGGCAGATGGGGCCGAGCCTCTGCAGTCCGATTTCACCAACTCTCAATGACACAGAGAAAGGGACGAGTGGAAGCAACAAGCTGGTCTTTTGATGAACAGTTTTCATCTCTTTTATCAAAGCGTACAGATCAATCATACTTCGGAACTAGACAAATAATTTTTGGTTAGCCTCTGTGTTTCTCTTTGGCACAGTTAAACGCAGGTTATTAAATCTTTTGTTACATGGGAAAGAATCACACATAAAATAGCTTGTAAATTTTACTACTGCTATAAGCGGTGATTCAGTGAGCATGGTTTCGACTACCAAGTGGAGAAAGACATTTAGAACTCCACCAATACTATAACCTAATTCAGTATATGTATCCAGACATAAACAGAAAGCACACTATTCATTTTTTTTATATAGTAAGCCTACCTGAAAGGTTTCCAGGACATCTGGTTGAGACTAGACACGTGCGCAGATACTGCGATCCCGAAGGACACAAGTTAAAAGTCGTACATTTAAGCAGTCAGATATGAAGCTAGTGGAGCAAAATCATGACTGTTAGAACACTGCCTATCCCAGACTCCAATTTCCAGCGATCACTGTGGCCTTCAAACATTGCCACCATGGGCTCGAACTCCCACTACATTGCACACACTACTGCCAATCTGCTAATTAGGTACACCTGTTTTCAGTTACACAGCCAGAGGACTGCATTTTTACAACATATACGCTCTTGTCTCTGTCGTTACCAAGCCTCTGTATAATTGTTTGCAACATTATTCTAGGTTTTTTCCTCACCGACTTAATTCAATTCTGTTCTTCAACATCCTGTTTGTTGATCAATTGTCCTTTTGCAGGTCCCTGTTTCTGAAGCTGATTATTGATTTTGTACCATTGTGCTTTTTAAAATCTGCCTTGCATCTGTACCGTTCCTCTTACATATGATGATAGATAGATAGATAGATAGATAGATAGATAGATAGATAGATAGATAGATAGATAGATAGATAGATAGAAAGGGATGAAATTTTAGTCATTGCATAATAACGTAATGCAATTTAGCATCTACCAGAAGTGCAAATTGTAGCATTAAGCAAACTGACAATTGCAGATAAATATGTAAATAAATGTACAGCAAATAAAGAAATGACAAATGTGCAGAAGCTGTAGAGCAAGGACATATACAGGGTCCCAGACTGATGGTGTGGATGCATTATGATGACACCATGGTAACTTGTCGAGACATGGCCTAGCCTATCCAGGAGCCTCAAAGAATGTTGATCAGTATAGTGCAAACTTTACAGTATATTTGTATGTGGTAGCTGGTGAGTGGACGGGTGATTTCAGTGTCCGACGGCGCCGATAAAAAGGAGAGAAACAAGACTTAAAAATTGGGCTTGGGATGCACACCTGGCAGCGTCCCAATCTATCGTACGTAAATTTTAATTTCACGCGGATATTAAAATATTTGTACAATTTTCGTCATGGTAAGATAAAAAAATCATAAGTTGGACCACCGTAATTTAAAAACTACCCGTATATATATATTTAAAAATATATATGTTTAATATACATTTAAATAATTTATTCCTGCTTATTGGCTAGTTTAAGTTGACAAGTTTTATTTACGCTACTAGCTTGCTAATATGTTAATTAAACAAACTAAATTTGTTTAATACATTGCTTTGGCAAGTCCAAAAATGATAACATCTTTAGCTAAAACCATTTAAGAATTCAAGTGATGCAGCTGAGGCCAAAGAATCTGCTTTAGCCAGAAATGACCACCGTGCTAGCAACGCTAAATCCAAACCCAAATCCAGATCTGAAAAACACTAAACAGGCACAGATACAGATAATAGCATTATGTTACACCTATACAATAAAGTAAACAGCATGTGCTTTTGAAAATAACAATCAGTTTATTTTTTTTTTTAAGATTTAGCAGCCTTCCTTTATAAATACATGTCTTGCTAAAAGACAGAACAATGTAGCAGGGTTCAAAGTTTAGCTACAGGTTATGCCGACCCTGTTGAAGCTAATGGGTCTAAAATGGAAAACTCACATAAGTGTGGTGAGGAAATAGCAGCGAGGCAGCTAAAGGATTCATTCCAGGGCTACGTGACCTCAAATAGTCATTCAGGGTTGATGCGCTATTATGAAAATAGTGGTGTAGTTTTCCTTCTCACATTCGTTTGGAGCAGCACAACCTCAGAGTTTTGCTTAGACTTCTGGTGGAAATGTGGTCTTTTTTCTGTATTACATTAGGACTTTTTTTTTTCCTTTTAGAGACCGACCTTTATCATCGCACCCCCACCACATTTGATATTCTGTAGGTTTTAAAGAGAGTGCAGGCTACGGAAAATGAGGTTGTTAATAGAGTGAGAAGCTCGACGGCCCAGGAGAGTCTTCGAGTTACTTCACCTCCAAATCCAGAAGGGAAAGTTGAGAAGGTTTGAGATGGAGATCCCAGGACAAACCCAGGACCTGCTGCACAGATTGTATTTCACTTTCTGCTTGGAATTGTCTTGTTTTCCTCAGGAGCAGATGGAGTCTATGGCCTGGGACACAGAAGTCTGACCTTGGAATGAAAAGGGAATGAATGATTGAATGAATGAATGAATGAATGAATAAACTTGCTTGTATTCATTTGCTCAAATCACAAGGCCTAGTAATTTGTAAGGAGAAAGAAAGATGAGTACACAATAAGCCTATTTACATACTAATGTCAGACGAGGGGCAGGGCATTTATTTTTTGCTTGGCACCTAATTTAATAGAAGCGATAACCATCTTTAATTTCTTTATATTTCACAGCTCTGTGAGCTAATGATAAACGAATGCAGTGAGCTATTAATCTTAAGCGTGAGCACGGAAGCCTTCATGAATTGAGACAAAGAAAAGCAGGAATTAAGTGTACGGTGTACCCGGCATGTACCGTACAGTCTCGCGGAACACGCTGTACCGCTGGTTGATTGTTCTAGACTGGCAGAACGTTCTGCATCTAGAACATTCGCACAGAACGGAAAGGAGTTATTACCATAATAACAGAGAGATCCCTCTATCTCCTACCAACAGGGAGCTGTCATTAGGACACCGAAGATGAATAGCTTGCCAAATGAGAATCACAAGCATAGATAATTATGACAAAGAGGTCTGTAAGTGCTACAAAATAATGATGGGTGAAACCGAGTAAATACCTAACAACAAATCTAATGGACTATACGTCTATATGGACTAAATTGGACTTTTTTTCTTCTTTTTTTTTTTCAACGATACTCCCTCCTCCCCTGGAAAGACCCTCGAGAAATCAATACAATGACAGGCGAAAAGAACTTCACCTCTTCTAATCCTGTTCTCCCACAGCAACACAATGCATTATCTAAGATAGAGCAATTAAGCACTTTCGGATAGGAACTGATTCTTGTCAAGAAAGAATGAGGGACAACGCTGAAGCTTCCAGAAACACAAGTATCTTCACCCACAACATCGCAATCACAAAAAAGCGAGGGGTGGTGGGATGTGTGCCCAGTTACCGAAGTTATCTTCCAATATTAACATTATTATCGCAAATTCTATAATACCAAAAGGGAAAAAAACAATGCAGACTGTCATGTTGCCGTGGAAGCACAAAGCCTCAGAAATGTATTTTTTTGCCTTTGGATTTGATGCGTGTTAACAAATATTGCATTTGTACTGTGACGTTACAAACAGAAAGAAATCATACTCTTCACAACAAAGAATATGAAAGTAAGTCAAGTCAAGCCAAGTAAAGGTTATTTCTATAGGGCTTTTCACAACAGACATTGTCTCAAAGCAACTTTACAGTAAGGTTAAGCTGAGCAGCCGTGGCGACTGTGGCAAGAAAAAACTCCCTTAGATGTTATGAGGAAGAAACCTTGAGAGGAACCAGACTCAAAAAGGGGAACGCATCCTCATTTGGGTGACATCAAGAGTGTGATCATAAATTTGTCAACAATACAGAACACTGTAGAGTGAGAACTAACATGAGCACTGGAGTATAAGATTATAAGTGCATGTACATAGCAAATATTGCACCTACACCAATATTAAAATGTAAAAATATGTTAACATTTCGTTAAAAACATCTAAAATTAAAATGACGTAAAAATCTAGTCACAATTTAAATTCATGCTACATTATTATATTGATTATTATATAAATGTGACTGGTGTAACATCAAAAGATGTAATGATCCTGCGAAGTAGCTTCATCTTTTAAATTGTATTAATGTACTCTAGTTGTTGGTTAACTATACTATCGTTAAGGGTGTATCTCAGATCATTCGTTATTGAAGAAAACAATCTTAAGAAATGCTTCCATGTTCAAAAGAGAATCCCGGCTCTTCTAAATGCATATTAAATAAGGATAATGAGAAGAAACATTCATAACTATTAAGACATTAAGCTCACATTTCAAGCTCTTACAGTAGCTCAAGGTGAGCAAGGCTAAGATGTAAATATTTGTATATAGAAAAAGTGCAGGCTTCTGGATGTGGTGGTATGTGGTGATATTCGCGAATCAAATCATGCGATTGTACCGCATTAAGTTCCTCTGCTAGTTGTGTATATTGTTACGCTTCTATCAGCAGCGGTGTAAGGAAGGAAGGTACTACGCTGATCAGGAGATTGTACTCACCCCAGTGTGACAGTAAAAACACTACACGGGATTCAGACCAGTCAAACTTTACTGGGTTTATGGATCTGACCGTGTGGTGTGATGCCTGTTGTCATCTGTCAGATGCTGTTTAAAAGGTATTACGGTGTGGTATGCCTACTGCTGTGCTGTGCGTGCACGGTGATGTAACAGAGATAACTTATCACGAGTGGCACTTCCAATCTTCCTCTAGTGGTGGAGCGTGGAATTACAACCAAAGAGCAAAGCTTTCCTACGAACGATGCTGCCTGATTTCATCCAATCCTAATAAATGTTTGTTGCTCTGCATTCTATTAGTTCATACTGGGATATTAGGCGTACAAACATTCAGCAATGATGCACAAACAGAGCATAACTAAACCGGCTGAGATGACAGTTATGCAGCAGATAACAGCCTCATTGAAATGTTAATAGAACACTTAATGAAGTATATGTTTTATTAATGAGTTTGTAATACGATTACATTCATTTGAGCCATCAGTCTTCCGACGCACGCAGACGGGGAGTCGGCTGTAATGAAAACTGTCAACCGGCAGTTCGGCGGCGGTGTTCAGTCTTAACCCTAACTGCGTATTCACCGGGAAGCATACGGCGAAAGGGTTTATCAAATATGTATGTGAATGTGCTGGAGTTTGTAGAGCTGACGGACGAGACAGAAAGCACACGACCGCATCCATTTAGCAAATTCAGGCGGCGCAGTGTTGATACACCGCCGGTCAATGAGGAGTTAATGGGCCGAGCAACCACCGGCAGGGGCGCGGTAATTACTGCAGTTGCATGGTATTTTGCATTAGTTTGTAAAAAAAAAAGGTCAAAATGTATGATTGTTCTGATTTTTCGAGATACAAATCCAGTCACGTCATCCGGGAAGATCTCAGCAACGTCACCTTATGTTCTCCATTTAAGCTTCGCAAAGAAGCCATTATCTACCAGCGTGGCCGTCTGGACCAATTAAAGCTGAATGGGTTTAAATGTGCGACATTTGGGGATGAAATATTTATGAAATATAACATGGGGACAAGCTGGTTTTAGGAAAACAATCAAAAACAGGGTGGTATGTGAATTGTGTGTGTACTATTTCTCCTACACCACACCAGTGATCTCTTTTTTTTTCTTTTTTTTATATTCATATGTTGAACTTCTGATCAAAAGGTCAGTAGTTAAAATCCCAGCACAAACAAGCTGCCACTGTTGAGCTTTTGAGCAAAGCCCCCAACCCTCAAGGGGCTCGGTTGTTTAAATAAGATTAATGTAAGTTGCTCTGGATAAGGGCGTCGGCCAAATGACATAAATGAAAACGTCATTGATTAAGAACGCTTTGTACATTTAATATATTTATTGTTACATCAATGTTAATGTTAATATCTGCGAAATATCTTCAAAACATTATTCACGTTAGAACATTTGTCTTTCTTTCTCTCTAGAATATAATCCAGCCAATGCCGGATAAAGGTATACTGGAGACTTCCTCTCTAAAAATGCTAAATAAAAGTCTTCTCACTAAAGAAACTCCTCCATATCTACAAATCCACACTTTCCCGGGTCACTGTGCAAGAAATTGCGAAAGAAATGTTGTACTAGAACGGTGCCTTAATATAAACTTGTCAGGGCTGCTGTTATAGGAAATGAATCAACAACTTCTGACCAATCAGATACTCGAACGTCGTCGGGCGTATTAAATGATTAGTATTTTCAGCAGCTCGAAATGCTGAGCCAGACCTTTTCGCAAACACACCGCTCCATCAATACGTGACAAATCGGTTTGAAGCGGCGAATTTATAGACTCCTGTGTGAGGATATGCACGACGGCCCAGTCGACATTAATTATTTCAAAAACAATTTGCAGGAAGTGATTATTAATCCAGAGGCGCAGGTTGGCTTCCAGCGTGGTGCACTTGCGAAAGCTGGATTTATCATGTTGACATTTTGCAGAGTGGACGTGCCGTTCTGCGTGCTGGCGTCTCACACTTCAGCACATACCCCGACTGAGCGCTGCTGCATCTTTACGCCATTTGTTTTGCATTACACTTTATGGTCCAATTTCTGTTTGCCTTACACTGACATGGATATCAAGGTCTCATAGATTTTGTAGATAATTGCTCCTGCCTATTAAAAGGACCTGGAGTAATTATACACTATAAAGACACAAGTTTGTGGACATCTGACCATAAGATTTGTGTGTACTTATTGTACCATTCCAAATTTGGTTCCCATTTGCTGTCATAATAACCTCCACTCTTATGGGAAGATGTTCCACTAGATTTTGGAGTGTGCTTGGTGGAGATTTATTCTCATTCAGCCACAAGATTGTTAGTTAAGTCAGGTCTTGATATTGGGTGAGGAGGTTTGGGGTGCAGTCAATGTTCCCAATTTATACCAAAGGTGGTCAATAAGGTCCAAGCTCAATAGCAGGCCACTCAAGATCTTCCACACCAATCCATGTAAACCAGATCTTCATGATACAGTACAAGAGGATTGTGGGCCTCCAACTTTGTGGTAACAGTTTGTGGGAAAATCAGATCTGCCTAAAAAAGTAATGCATCCCAAAACCTTTTTCCATACAGTGCACATTCTAGACCTTTGCACTAATGCACTAATGCACCAATACATTTTGGCTATTAGACATACATGAAGAAAATGGTCCCATCTCTATTTTCTGATTGGTCAGAAGTTGCTACTTAATTTGCGATTAAGCATTCCCCCCGAATCCTCAGCTATCTAGGTGTTTAGTCTAGTGGTGTTTAGAGTCTTAGACGATATCCTAATTACAAACGTAGCATTCCAGCATAAAGTATGAATTCATGTGTTCTGACTGTCTCTGTCTTATGATAACAAGAACATAAACACACAAAAAAAGTGTCACACTCTTTTCCAAGAAAGACATTTCGAGTTTTCTGCTCAGTCATTAATGTTCCTAATTGCTTTGCGGCTATAAGAACTGAACTTTGGTGGTATGTATCTCAGCTGGGACCTAAAGAAACAATTCAATCAGTCAGGGGAAGGAACAGATTTAGAAACAGGCCAGACAGTTGCATTTACAGCATCCGCTCAAAGCTTGTGTACTCATTTTGAACATTCTGCCTGACCCTGTCCCAGAATTTAAGTGCTATTTGTGTGCCTGTGTGTGTGCCTGTAAGTGTGTGTGTGTGCGTGTGTGAAAGAAGCACAGCGAGACAGAGCAGCTGTGAAGATTTGCCACTTGAGTAATGGGACAAATATCCCCACCTCTCTCTGGAGCTTTTCCTCTCGAACTAGCAGCCTCTGCTCAATTAATCTCCTCTGATCTTAATGACCCTGGAAGGTGACTCGCCAGATAATACACAATTACACTGGAAACTGCTGCTGCCAATTAAGCCTTGAGATTTTTTTTTCCCACCCCCTTCTTCCACTTCTTCTTCGTTCCTCCTCCATCTCCTGAACTCGTTTCCCTGTCCCAGCGCACCAGCCTGTTTGTGATTTCATTAACTGCCTTCTTAAAGGGGACATTAAAAGTGGAGCCCTCAAAAGTCGAGCTTATTGAGGAGATACGATCTTTAAACAATAGTTAATCCACTGATTAAAAGGAAGATTTTTTTGGCTGGAGGAGAAGGTCTGCCGTTTCAACACCTTTATCCTGTGGAGACACGTTTATTTAATGCTTAATTTCTCTATAAACACACTACAATGACGACAGCTAAACCCGACATTCAAAACATATTAAAATACTGTTTATCAAAAAAAAGATTAGATATTGATAATATTTCTAAATGTGGTCCAAGGACATGTTTATTTTGGTTTGGGTGTCCTACTACAGCCTTCAGTTTCACAAACACCTTCCAATGAGTGTCTTCTTAGTTTCATTGTTCTGACTGTTACATAAGATATATAACACCAGGCAGTACGATTATGAAAAATCAATGACACTAGCATGTAAACAAATGCAAAACAGAGCTGTTATTATT
Organism: Silurus asotus; assembly: GCA_024362625.1. Lineage (NCBI taxonomy): Eukaryota > Metazoa > Chordata > Actinopteri > Siluriformes > Siluridae > Silurus > Silurus asotus. The sequence goes on along the minus strand of MU558692.1, from coordinate 3,058,866 downwards.
GTAAATATCCAATAATCTCTTTATATAATTTTAACTTATTTATCATTATTACCCACAGACTGGAAATTTACCTCTGGCTTTACCAAGCAGTACACAATAGCAGGACACAAATATGAAAGCTTTTATTCAAACTTTACACACACACACACACACACACACACACACACACACACAAACTGTATACATTTCCATTGTGTGTATATACACACCTGAGTGAGTTCTCGTCAAATGAGAACTGATGAACCTTATTCAGTATCTCTGGTTGATTCCAGTGTCCTCTGGAATGGCAGAGTGACGTCACAACCAGGAAGCTTAAAAGCACATGGAGTAAAACCAGAGCTAGCTTCTGAAAAGAGAAGGAAGCACTGCAGGGATGCAGGCAGTGTGGCATAGACGCTTTGGGAACAAGAGTCCAATCAAGCCAGACAGACCAATCGCTGCCTAGTGTGGATGGGTGGATTATACCTAAAAAAGGTTAGGTCCGGAGCCTGAAAGGGAGGAGAAGAGGATGCCTGGAGCATAACAGGTTGTGGGACAACCATGGGTACCTTATAAACATACCCTGATCTAGGTTGGAGGAAGGCACTGACCAAGCCTGGAGTTAATTCCAGGAAAGAAGGGGCCACAAAGAGGGCCTGAAGATCCCCTGCTCTCTTGAGAGAGGAGATGGCCAAGAGGAACACAGTCTTAACTGTGAGGAACCTCAAAGGCACCTTGGTCATAGACTCAAAGGGAGGCTCCAACAGGGCCTCCAAGACAATGGCCAGGTCCCATGCAGTGTTCTGAGTGCTGCGGAGAAAGCATGTCACCACTTTGTTCTTACCCAGCAACTGCCTGGAGAGGGGGGCATGACAGGCCGCAATGGCAGACATGTAAACCTTCAAGGTTGAATGAGCCAGCCCTTTAGCAATCCATTTTTTAATTAATTTCAGCACTGAACTGACTGGGCAGTTAACTGGATCTAAGTGGTGTTGTTCACACAATGCAGTGAACAGGCACCACCTCGTGGTGTAAGACATCCTTGTGAAGGGAGCTCTGGATTGAAGAATGGTCTCTACCACCTCGGTGGAGAGGCTGGCGAATAGGAGCTGCCTCTTGAACCTGAGTCTCAAAAGCGAGCAGTTCAGCTGACGCAGGTCCAGTATAGGATGCAACCCACCATCCTTTTTGGGAACTATGAAGTGCCGGCTGTAGAACCTGGACTTTCTGTCTACAGGAGTGACCTCCTAGATGGCTACCTTCCTCAAGAGAGTGTCCACTTTCTGTTCCATGACCAGAGCCTGCTTGGGCCCCATCAGGAACTGAATCGTATATCCTCAGTCTACAGTGTGCCGGACCCACCGAGACACGTCTGTCAGAGCCTGACAGGCTGTCAGATAGTCTCTTAAGGGAATCAGTCTCTTGAGACTGACCTCTTAATTTTTTTTACTCACAATACACACACACACACACACACACACACACACACACACACACACACACACACACACACACACACAAACTGTATACATTTCCATTGTGTGTATTTACACACCTGAGTGATTTCTTGTCAAATGAGAACTGATAAACCTTATTCATTATCTCTGGTTGATTCCAGTGTCCTCTGGAATGGCAAAGTGACGTCACAACCAGGAAGCTTAAAAGCACATGGAGTAAAACCAGAGCTAGCTTCTGAAAAGAGAAGGAAGCACTGCAGGGATGCAGGCAGTATGGCATAGAGACGCTTTGGGAACAAGAGTCCAATCAAGCCAGACTTACCAATCGCTCCCTAGTGTGGATGGGCGGATGATACCTAAAAAAGGTTAGGTCCGGAGCCTGAAAGGGAGGAGAAGAGGATGCCTGGAGCATAACAGGTTGTGGGGCAACCATGGGTACCTTATAAACATACCCTGATCTAGGTTGGAGGAAGGCACTGGCCAAGTAAATTCCAGGAAAGAAGGGGCCACAAAGAGGGCCTAAAGATCCCCTGCTCTCTTGAGAGAGGAGATGGCCAAGAGAAACACAGTCTTAACTGTGAGGAACCTCAAAGGCACCTCGGTCATAGATTTAAAGGGAGGCTCCAACAGGGCCTCCAAGACAATGGCCAGGTCCCATGCAGTGTTCTGGGTGCTGCGGAGAAAGCATGTCACCACTTTTCGAATAGGAGCTGCCTCTTGAACCTGAGTCTCAAAAGCGAGCAGTTCAGCTGACGCAGGTCCAGTATAGGATGCAACCCACCATCCTTTTTGGAAACTATGAAGTGCTGGCTGTAGAACCTGAACTTTCTGTCTACAGGAGTGACCTCCTAGATGGCTACCTTCCTCAAGAGAGTGTCCACTTTCTGTTCCATGACCAGAGCCTGCTTGGGCCCCATCAGGAACTGAATCGTATATCCTCAGTCTACAGTGTGCCGGACCCACCGAGACACGTCTGTCAGAGCCTGACAGGCTGTCAGATAGTCTCTTAAGGGAATCAGTCTCTTGAGACTGACCTCTTGTAAGCCTAGAGCCAGAGCAACGCCCTGGTGCAGCTCTAGGGGTCTCCTAAAAAGGCGCCAAACCCCCAAGACGCTACAGTGCCAGTCGAAAAGCAAGGAGGGTGTTCGCTGGAGTTGGCCATGCCCTGAAGCACCGGGAGTGACTTATGATGACTTGGGAAACAAGGCTAATGAATTTATTAAGGGACAGAACAGATATATGTAAAAATGTACAAATAATAATAATTAATTAAATTATTAGCTAAGCCACAAGCCATCAGACTCAATAAGAAACTAATAGACACAACACACTCAAACACCTTCACTGCAATCACTTGCATTAATAACAATTGATTTATTAAATAAATCATCACCAAATGTTTACATCTACAATATTTTGCATTATTATCTGTACAGATCTTTTTTAAACCGTTAACATTTAACTAGCCAGTGCTGCACTATTAGTGTTATTGTACTGCTGCACTTAATATTTTTGCACACATACACTTTATGTCCTTCTGCTTGTTCTAGTTAGTTTTGTTTTGCCTAGTGTTAATGTATAGTGCCCTGAAAAATTGAGAAATGTTGTTTCATTTCATATCACAATTTACCTGTTTACTGAAGTGTGCCTGGTACAGCAAGAGCGAAAACGGCACTCTGTTCTTCTTAGCACTTTTAAGAGTTCACCTTTATAGGTTCAAGACGTAACTGTTGATTTTTTCCACCTATAATCTTAATAGCCCAGATTCTCAAAAACAATAAAATTAAATATCTGAATATAAATGATCATATAAACGCTGTTGTCTTGGCTAACAGATATAAAGGCACAACATCATTTGTAGTAAACTTTTGGCACAGTACAATTTTCCTCTCCACATTCCTTTTCTTTGATGGAAAAATGTTAACAACTTCCAAAATGCTCCACTTGTTATATTTGAATGAAAATCAAATGAATTGCGATTTTCTATTTATGATTTGGTATAAAAAACAACAAAAACAAATCATTTTCAGTTATGTGTTATTTTATTCCATAAAGCTACAACTCGAAGCATTCACTTTTCTGTTTGAATGTTAATTAGTTGTTTGTTCCTTTTTTTTCACCACCGAGTCGGGCTATTAATGACTTTTTGAATGCCGATGCAAGCGAGAATATAACAGTCTGGAGGCAGAACTGTGGCATAATCTGAACAGCAGACATAAAAACCATATTCTCTGCTGCAAAAGACCAATTAAGTAATACAATGCTATTTTTCATTGTCATGGTTCTATATATAAAACCATTGCCTGTATAAGAAAGTACAGTAGATATCAAGTATAAGTGTCATGGAAGAGAAGTTCATTATTATTCATTCAGCCATCCAATCATAAGAAATCAACTTTACATAGCTTTACATGTACATTTACATGGAATGTATGATTAAAGCAGGTTTAAAACAGGAAGCTGAAACCTAAAGCATGGTTTAGGTTTACATTAGTGTGAACTCAAACTTTTCTGGTTCTCACCAGCTCTAAATTCCTTTTTTAGATGTATTTCTGTATAGTGGACACCTGGTTTCAGTGGTTTCATATTTTTGAACATCTAATTGCACTAGATTTTGGAGTGTGGTTGTGTTTATATGAAGATTGAAAATCATTCAGCTGAAGCGTTAGCAAAGTCAGGTACCGATGTAGGGTGGGGAGGCCAATTCATCTCAAAGGTAACCAATAAGGTTGAAGTCAGAACTCTATAGCAGGCTACTCAAAATCTTCCACTCCAACCCATGTAAACCATATCTTCATGGAGCTGGCTTTGTGCACAGGGACTGTTCCAGGTTTTGGTCTTCTACTGTAGTTCAAGTGAAAATTGAATGAAGGACATCCCATACAGTTATGTGCTTCCAACTGTGTAGTAACGGTTTGGGGAAGAACCACAAAGGTGCGGAAAATCGAGATGCCACGATACTTTTGTCCAAATACATCAATTCCCGCTGTTCAATGAAACTAAAACGAGAGGGATTCACCCACTCTTGTTGACCACACTAGAGTCAGTGCAGTTGTTTACACTAAGCAGTTTCTGGTGCAACACCTGATTGAATTGTATAAAATCCAACTTCTATCATGGTTAAGACAATTGAGAGGTGACAGAGATGAGCCAGAAAAGATGCACTAATTCGTGTGTATGTAATCATGAACAAAAAGACTCAATAGAATTGCATTGGTGGATTTCTGTAAAAAGCCTAATGGCCTCCCAGCAGATTTGTCCCGATGCCCTCCATCAATCTTTTCAAGCCATATTTGCAAACGAGCCACCATCGTGTGAAAATGTCTGCTGCGCCCCTGTGTGCCAAGCTGTGCGGGTCACTGAGAATTGAGTGTAACTAATGTTGCCTGGCACCCTTCTCTGTCTCTCTGCGCCGCTTCCCCCCCCCCACAGTTGCACCCTGCCATCTGTCCCCTGCCACCCTTCACCAATCCAGAACTTTCTCAGCAGGAAACGTTAATTATGTTTACATGCACTCTTTTAGACTCCTGTTCAACTTTTAAAGTGTTAAAAAAAAAGGACCAGATTGCATTAAATTCCAACACAATCCCATTTGCCATCCAAAAAGAAAAGAAAAAAAAGAAAAATAAGAAAATGAACTTAAATCCAATCCCAGCTCGTCTAGACTCTAACCTGTATGTCAACGATATACCGGTGCTTGCTGGAGATAAGGTGCACAAGGCAAAATCTCATCAGGAGATGTATTAACCCACACCCACCCACACACACACACACTCACACACACACACACACACACACACACACACACACACAAACACACACACATACACCTCTTTCCCTGAAGCCAAATGAATCACACTCTCTGACTCAGTTACTCAGCAATGAGCTAGAAATTGATCCACAGCTTCCCTCTGACCTTTCAAAGCAGCAGCGTAGCAAGGAGCCTTTAGACGCCGCTGCAATCAGAAAAATCAGATCAGTGAAATGGCAAGTGGCATGTGTTTAAGACAGCGACGAAAAGATCCACTTGGGTGGGGGGGTGAGAGTGCAGGTGCAAAAACAAATGAGGAGTTTGCTTTACATTTTTTGGAGGCGGTACTAAAAGATTTGTGTGGACCACAAGGAGTTTTGCTCACTGGGAGACTTATAGTTTTTTGATAAATTCCACAGACCCAATATATATTTGTTTATTTATTTATATATTTTATTTTAACTAGTATCAAAATGTATTAAAGTCTTAAAGTGTTTTGTTCCTAGATCTTAGCGAACGTAGTTTGCCGATTGATATACAGGAAAAAAAAAAAAAACATCATTGATACTGGGTGAAGCTCGTGTCAATTTGTATGCAAATAAGAAATAGAGATGTGGATTCATTTCCTTGTGTTTCTAACTAATTATATCACATGACCACATCAGACATCGCAGAGAAATTAAAATTTCACCTTCAGAATGCTGAAGTAGGTTTCTTTAAAACATAAACAAGAACAAAACACAAATTGCAAGATTAATATACAGTGTTGTCCGTGAATATTAGACATTTTCCCAACAGTCTATTTTCTTCATTTCATAATTTTTTACTCCGAGTGTAAGTTAAGGTTGGAGTTTCTATCCAATCAAAATTTTCAGCCGTCACATCATCACATCATCTACCTGGAGCTCTTCGGGCGGTTGCTTTGACAAATCAAACTGCAACTTGGCTATACACTAACCGTATTAAACTGAAAAGCTCAAATATATTCATGTAGACTTTATATCTGTTTATTTATTCCACAATGGCTTAGGGGTGAAGAAACTGATTTGGTCTCAGCTACACTTAAATGGTTGGACATCGAGAGGAAAGGTCGCTAAAACCGTTCAAAACAGTTACGCTTTTTCAAATATTTTTGTATTTTCTTTCCCATAGAATTTGCACAAAAAACACACAATGTGCCTTCGTTTTGGAACTCTAAGGAAAATCATAAAGCATGTGGAAAACTAAGCACAAGAAATGAACGAATTTTGATTTTTGAAAAACCCGGGGTCATTTTATTTACTGTATTTTCCAGACTATAAGCCGCTACTTTTTTAGATCTTGTACTTAGTGCATGTTTATTTCTCCGTTCGCTCCCAGTTCAAAGAGATTGTATTTATGTGCATGAATGCAGTGGTTCGTCATGCATTCCATACCGTGGCCTTCAGTAATGTCCTACCTGAACCAATCCACCTCTTAATATCATCATTATGACACCAAGGCAATAGAAACCATCAATATTATAGAGAATCGCAGTCAAACGGAGCTCTGCATCACGTAAAGAGGTCTCATACAACTCCTTCAAGTCTCCTTTCACTGCAGCCACAACTGGACTGTCTGAATATATCATCTCTAGCAAAAGCATCAATATTAACTACCGTAATTTCTGGACTATTAAGCGCACCCAATTTTACAAAGATTTTTATTTTGAACATAGATAAGCCGCAACCGGGAAAAACCCAGGAAAAATCCGTAAATTAGCCGCTTCGTTGTTTAAGCCGCTACTTTTTTTCCCACTCTTGGAACCTCGCGGCTTAAACAACGAAGCGGCTAATTTACGGATTTTTCCTGGGTTTTTCCCGGTTGCGGCTTATCTATGTTCAAAATAAAAATCTTTGTAAAATTGGGTGCGCTTAATAGTCCAGAAATTACGGTAGTTAATATTGATGCTTTTGCTAGAGATGATATATTCAGACAGTCCAGTTGTGGCTGCAGTGAAAGGAGACTTAAAGGAGTTGTATAAGACCTCTTTACGTGATGCAGAGCTCCGTTAGACTGCGATTCTCTATTATATTGATGGTTTCTATCGCCTTTGTGTCATAATGATGATATTAAGAGGTGGATTGGTTCAGGTAGGACATTACTGAAGGCCACGGTATGGAATGCATGACGCACCACTGCATTCATGCACATAAATACAATCTCTTTGAACTGGGAGCGAACGGAGAAATAAACATGCACTAAGTACAAGATCTATAAAAAAGCATTAGAGACACTAGAGATACTAAAAGATATAGGAAAAAATATGGATAAAATGCAAGACTAAGGGTTATGACAGCATTCCAGTTAGATGAAGAATAGAAATGGTGAAGCACAAACACATGGTAGATGCACACCGACAATAAGGATATGCAAAAGACTGACTCCATCTATCGTCTTTTACAATTCTTGATAATGTAGTAATTGGTTATATTACCTCCTGGAGTCCTGGAGACCCCTGACAGATTGTTATAAATTAACAAATATGAGTAGTTTAGGGTTTCACTGATCACAATTTGGGTCGTGTATTTTTCAATCAGCATGAATATGAAAAAAAGAGATTTACTCATATTTTTTTTTTCCAGAAAAAGACAGCAATCAATTGCTGACATTTTTTTACAAAATCGGAAAGTAAATCTATAAAAAAGAAAATGTGCAAAGCAATAAATTGTAAACTTTATCAGGATATACCAATCCTACTTGCTGTTGTTTTTTTGCCTTGACTTGCTGACAAATCCCCAGCGACAGCGCGCAAATGTAATTCATGGTGTAAAACGTTGGTGTTCCAGATTTGATCTATTGTGTTCAATCTGATACTGACCCAGCATTTCAGTCCAATACATTCAACCCTGACTGTGATGCTCATCATCCAGTCGCTTCATTCCTCTTCTCACAGCCATCCATTCCATTAGCCTTTCCTGTGTTCGTTACACTGTATTAATTAAACAACGGAAAGAATGGATTAGCGCATTTGGGTAATGCTCTTGAACGCACACTTGAACCTTTTCACTTTTAGCCACCATGAAGCGTTTCCGCTCCTTGAAAGCAAACAGAGAGAGAATGAGGAGAAGCTCCTTCCCCGCAGGCCATTCGGAATCTAAACCAGAAAACACTTAGGAACTAGTACCTGGACTTGTCTCTCCATCTCATTTGTCCTTCATTGCACAATTATATGTACACAATATTGTTTTTTTAACGTAATACTTATCCTTTATATATATTTATTTATTTACTTAATTTTTATCCTTATATGCTATTTATATTTGTTTATGTTCACAGTGGGCAGTCTCAAAAAGCTATTTACTACATGTGGTATTCTTTATGAATGTGTATGTGACTAATTAAATTTGAATTTGAAGGTGTATCCTCTATGTAGACAGTATGCCAACATTACACCTGTGGACGTTGCCCTTTTGACAGGCCAGAATGAGGTGAGGATTAGTGTCTGATATTAGAGAATCCACTGTGAGGGAGAAATAAAACAGAAATATGAGCCAGACCAGTGAGTTGACCATTGTCTGCCCCCCACAGTCCTTGAGTGAACTCATGATGGAATCAGAGCCTCCATTCAGAATGAATTAAATCCAAAGCCCTGGCCTTAGATGAGAGTTTTTTCCCCCCTCCAAAGCTCATTTCATTGTGCCTCCAACATAAAAACATGTTAGCAAATTGGACACAGTTTCTATATGTTCAGCCCAAGCTATAATTTCGATTGCTTTGACAATCGAACTGCCTGCTATATTCAGATTAGTCAATCAACACAATGAGGCCATCATACAGAAAAAAAACAGCACTTGAATTTCTATGAGGAATTAAACAATATTATACTCTCAGAATTGGACTGCAGTTGCGTGAACTGGAGAAATAACCAATATCATATCTTGAGCATCACTAAAGATAAGGAGGTAAGGAATAAAAATAAATACATATACGATCCCGTTTTGGACAGCACGGTTACTGCATGGTTTCTTTCTCTCATCTGATCCAAGGTCATACATTCTGTCTTTCTTTTCCTTCGTGCTCCCACACATCCTTCTCTCCTTTTATAAACATCGTGACCATCTAAGACACAGGCTGAAAAGGGCACGAGGGTAATCTTCTCAGGCTTGTCAATGGATAGAAAATAACATGCGTGGTTTCTAAAGATAAAGAAGGCTTTTTCTTGAATTTAGTGTATAAAGCCAATATCATTCAATCATTCAAAATGCTCGCCGTATTCATGTGTAAGAAAACAAATTAGCCCAAATTAAACGAATTACATTTCTAGAGAATATCTATATCAATTATTAGATCTCCTGTAACCTTCCAGTCAGCTCAAACAAATCTGGCTATTCCATTAAATGTTACAGGTCTAGCAGAAGGTGTCTACCTGCAAACAATTCCCAAATCTTTTTTCCAAACAAATGAGATTGATTGTGTCTGAAAAACATTTTTTTCTCAAAAATCACTTTTTTGTTTTCCATCATTCCCATTAACAGGAGCTCCAAACAGATGATGACTGGATAATTAAGAATGCACAGGAACACTGGTGTTCCTAATAAAGTGTCAATGATTTTAAGTTAGTACGTTACTACCCACATTTGACAATCATGCAACTTCCGCTAATTCCTGTCTACTCTGGAGCCTATTATGTTTCAAATATATATAGAAATTTACACAATGTAAAGGAGTTTTTTTCCTTTGGCATCATCGCCTCAGGTGTGTCCATTAGGTGATAAACCATTTGGATACATTTATACATATCGAATTTACCATGTGACATCACCCATACAAATACAATTAAATTGATATCACCGGTTTAAGCTGTCAGTGGTCCATATAAGGTGTCAATCTATACCACACTATATCAGATTTTCTCATAGGGATAAACAATGTTTGCCCTAAATAATAAATAACTTGTTCTGTACAGGGCAATGTGCAGTTTACTGTTTATCCCAGCAGCTAGTTCAGTCTGTCAACACTATTTCAAACTTAAATAGTAGATAATATGCAGGGGTGCGTTTATTTAAAATCGATGTGTTACCAATGATAATACAAAATACTTGTTATACTTGCCACACACTATTTGCTTCTTTGCTTGCAGTTCACAAATTGCTGTGACTAAACAATTCTTTTTCACTTTCTGATGTTTTTGTATGTAACAAAATCGAGTCAAAGTTGGAAATTCTTCAAACTGTGCAAGGTGAACAGAAAATCATATCAAAATCCAAACAGGGGAAATGCTCTTGCTTTTCTATTCTTCCACAGAATAAACAGAGCTCAGCAGTTTATTCCTTGTTCCTTGATGCATGGTTCTGAATCCTAAAATTGGTCACGAAGCTAATCACAGTTAAAGCTGCTCAAGTTGAGCGTAATTATGTATCTCTGGAGTCTGCAAAACTGTGAGTGTTTTGTTAATTGACACTGAAGACATTCAATTCGATTCGATTTTACTTGTATGGATGATGTCACGTGGCAAGTTGTCAGAAATAAATAGACAGAGAATATACATTTAATGTTAATACATGCATATTAATTGGTTTTCCCTAATGAGCAAGCCTGAGGTGATGTTCCCAAGGAAAACATCCCTGAGACCAAATGAGGAAGAAACCCTAAGAGAGACCAGATAGTTCAATTTAATTAAATTCAATGAATTTTTAATTGTATAGGGCTTTTAAAAATGAACATTGTCTCAAAGCAGTGGGGATAAATAGTGTGATTCGAAATGAATCCATTCTATAACTGTGCACTATATAGTGCACTATATTTCCCCTTGTATCTTATTGGCTGTCTATGTAAAGGTAGGGCATTGAGGCAGGTTCAGAGAGCAGGAATGGCCAGGATCACAGGGTATATCACATCATAAAACATCTGCTTTATCAAACTATACTTTTGCAATTGCCCTGTAACAAAATCAACCCTTTCTTTGAAGTATGGTACGATTTTTTTTTTTGGAGGGGGTGTTACAGCTTAAATTCAGCTGGAAAGCCATCAATGCCTTTAGGGATCTCTGAACTCACAACCACAGAATTCAGCCATCATCCTGTGGGTCATCACAGTCTTAGTTATATCAAGTGACAGGCATAAAAGGTTTCAGAAAGGAGAGACGGGCAGACAAATAGATGGAGACACAGAGCCAGAGAAAGAAGAGAGCGATGAACTTGCAAATGATGCCAGCAACAACAGTCTACAAAACCAGAGAGTGGCACAAGCACTTTGGGTGCAATCTAATATTGTTTCAGCTAGCTCCTATTCCACTTTCCATCACAGGAATCATTTATTCAGCCTTACAGGTTAAGTGCAAATGCTCAGAGTGCCAGACACTAGCTTCCTGGTTGGTGCCATTAATGGAGCAAGGGAATATTGTAAATATTGCTGTATTGGTTTTGATTTTGCTTGATTTCCATTGTTTAATGCATGTATAGGGTACATTAGACATACTAGGCTGGAATCTTTGCTCATAAATTAAAAGATGTCTTCAGGCACTGCTGTTTAGTGCAGAGCTCGCCTTGTGACACACCTCTTCAGGTATCCATCAAGGGAACATAATGAGCTTGAACAGGTACTGTCAGTTTAATCATATCCGCCATAGAGTCAAGAATGCACATAATGTTGCCAATCTGTAATGTGATGAACGGATGATTTAACGAATGGAAAGACATCAAACTGATGTAAAATAAAGGCACCCTGGATCATCCTACCACTGCAGAGCAGCATTACTTGGAAGTGACTGATGTCATACAAGTGTCATACGTATCCATCCACCCCTTTGTTAATTCATGTATGTATATACATATATATACTTTTTTGCTCGCGTGCGTGTATGCATGTATGTATGCAAGATTTTATTCATACTTATAGTCAGATTATATTTTAATAATTATAAGATAAAATATTTGTATCTTATATTGTATTTCTTTCATGTTTTCTTTTAAACCATTGGCTCATGTGGATATCTGTACGTATGAATATTACAACTGTATTGATTTTTTTTAATCCCTGGACATGGGCTTGCAGCAGTAGTGCTTGAAAGGCATTGTATCTAGCTCCCCCAGGTTATTATACGGTATATAGGATCAGACCTATAAAAAGATCAATAAAGCAGAATTAGCTCCCACTTCAAACTCCACATCCCACTGATGTCAGAGGCTCCTCGTCTTAGCTCTAAATACGAAGGGCATATCTTCTAATCCCGAATGAGAACATTATTCTCCAGCATTAAAGCAGGTATGAATCAGAGTGCTATTCTATAGTCTATATTCATCCTTAACCTTTAATGCCTTTCAATCTTTGCATCATCTGAATCACACTGCAGGCATTTGAAAAAGAGATTGTGTCCACTTGTAGATCATTCTTTATATATGTAATACTACTAATAAAATATTGACATAGAATTTAGTAAAATAGTTATGGAATAAAATCAGAGCTTTAGAATTGGGTGTCGAGGCAGTCTCAATCCGTACACACATTACTGACAGGTGAAGTGAATGCCATTGATGATCTCATTACAGTGGCACCTGTAATAGCATGAGATATACTAAGCAGCCGATGTCAGTTTTCAAACTAATGTGTTGGTAGGAGGAAAAATGGGCAAGAGAGTTAAGCGACTGAGTTAAATGATTGGTGTTCCCAATGTGCGGTTGTTGGTAACTGGTAACAGGGAGATTCTTTACCCAAGGCTCACTTAGGCAAATGGGAAGTGAAGGCCTGTTTGGTCCGATACCAAAGAAGAACTACTGTAGCACAAATTATTAAAAAATTGATGCTGGCTATAATAGAATGTTGTCTGAGCATGCAGTGTATCAGAGTTGGTTGTGTATGGTGCTGCATAGATATCAGAAACTTATGCTGACCCTTTCCATCAGCAAAAGTGAAAATGAAGACATGTGAAAATCATAACTGGACTATAAAGCAATGGATGAAGGTGGCCTGGTCTGAATAATCATGTTGTACTTGACATTATTTGGATATCTATGTGCATTGGCATTACAGAGATGGCATCATGGTGAGAAAAAGACAAACCAGCAAGGGCAGTGTGGTGCTCTTGATGAACAAAGCTACATAACTTTTGTTTGCACTGTTGCATGTCTATACAACTCTAGCAAACAACCCTTTACCTATTGGGTTAGGTGACTTACTAACCCAGCAAGTCGTTGTGTCTCATGCTAATCTGTGCAAATATTTTGGAATAATGCCTTAGAAGCAATGCAAAATATCTCGAATATTTTCCTGGACTGTGACTATGGATATGAAAGGCCGATATATTGCACAGTCTTATTGGTTTAAAGATTTTAGGTTGAAATGACTAAGTAAAGAAGCATAAATAAATAAATATTTTTCCCAGAACTATGTAACCCAGTTCCTGACCTTGCGTTACTGTTGGTTAAGATTCATGTTTTTCTGGGTTTCTCTTGGGTCCTCTTGGTTTTCTTCCAGCTCCCAAAAACATGCTATGATTAGCTTTTGCACACCTAAAATACGATAGACTGGTCCATCCAGGCATCCAGAATGACCGAGATTATTGTTCATTAATGGTGTTGTGAGAATCTCAAACAACTGATAATGCAATCCAATCCAAAAGAAAAAGTAAACATCCTCAATCATGTTTTAAACTGCTTCCAGCGCACATATATATGCCGGACATACAAACTACAAACTTCAATATTCTGTATGCAAAGTATAGATCGTTCCAAGTCATTGACAAGCAACAGTTAAGTAGCAAGACAGGAAAGCTTTTCCCTCAGTAATGTATTGGACTCCTGGGTATCGATAGATGTAGCATTGTTTGGATTTATCTAATGAACGCTGCTGTGCTACATAAATGCAAGCTGTAGGAAATGTTTGAATGGATTGGTAGTAAAAAAAAACGTATATATTTAGGTAATAATAAGTATTTAATAGGCTATAGTGTCATGAGCAAATACCTCAGATTCCTCAGAGTGCTATAAAAAAATTTCATCAGCTAAAGTAGCTCTATAGTTAGTGGTACTCATAAAGTTACCACTAGCTATAGAGCTAGTTTAGCTGTAGATAGTTCGGTATGTGCTAACAGCTTTTAATACAATCCTATTTGTGTGAATTAGCTCTCACTGTGGCACCTTATATTCTGGAAAAGAGCATGTCATGGTGCAAAATAAAGTTTGATTGAAGATTAGCATGCCACTGCAAAGTCTATATTGTCATTGCCAGAATAAGCTTCCTGCTGCTGCCTAAGGAATCTAAATCAGCACAATCAGCAATGTTTGTGTTAAAGAAGAAGGTAGGCTTTGTCTTGATTAACACGGTCTCTGCACCACTCTATGCTCTTGCTTCACATAAATAGGACATTGCAGGGATGCTCATCTAAGAAGATTGCTCATTATCCTGTTCAGTTGGCTTCAGTGTAATTCTCACAATTGCTTTTATTTTTCTGCTCTTGTGATGGTCTGACTCCCATTGTAATGAGTGTATTGATTAATGTAAACGTAGGCTGAGTAAATCCCAGAAATAAAATGGTTCTCAGAAGGCTGTGATTATAGCAAGCACTTGTTCTTTATGAGCTCTTAAATACTAAAAGTTTTTCTTTTCTTTTGTTTTCAAGGTCTGAGTCAAATTAAGGTTGTGTTTCAAAGGTAAGCTTGAGGGCCTGCAAGTATAATATATAGGTATGGAAGAGTCATTCTCCACTCTCATGCATGTTCAATAAATGCAAAGTTTTGGGAAATGTGTCTAATGGGAAATTAAGATGGATTGGATGCGTGATTGTGAAATGAATCATTATTGGCTTACTATAAGTTGGTTTAACGTCTGTATTAGGAACCCTTTAAACAGTGGCAACAAGGTAAGAAGGTCACGCTAGACTTTCCAATCACCAACCAGATGTTCCAAAGCTATAACATAGCCTCTTCAGTGGGTGCAGGGTCCTTGTCTAGAAATTTATGCTTGATACAGCTCTAGTTTTAGCTGGAGATGAGAATGGGGAATCTTTCTCTAAGGTACATAGACCACCCTAACCCTGGGTCTCTGTTCAATAGGACATGCATAATGCGGCTTGAACAGGAGCTAACCAAAAGACAAATCACCTCTATTGGCTCCTCTTTATTTCCGAGAAGTGGATGATCAAGCTCCTTATTTGGTTGGTGATGCCGGATTATATGAGGAACCAAACATGACACAATGGCTGTTATAGGAAAGTGTGCTAGCTGTGCGCGAGTGGAGGGCGGAGCCGGACAGAATGAGCGGTAAGAAACACCTGCAGTTGCAATTTTATTTAATATGCAGTTGCAGGTGTTTCTTGCCACTCATACTGTTCAACTCCGCCCTCCACTTGTGCACAGTTGGCACAGAAAGTAATCAGTGACACGATTTGTGCATGATGTGGTGAAGTCCGTCATGAACTAAAGCTACTATTAAACCATGAAGTCATAGAGAGTAAGCTTAGCAACCTTTCAAAAATTTCTGTGGTATCAGACGAGTCAAGCACTCTTCACCGTAAGCTCATTGCTCATGTTTTCTAGTCTGGAGGATATATGGCTTCAAACAGGTACAATTCTGATTCAATATGCAAGTGGGTTTGGTGAAATTTTTTCACCTTTCCCTTCACAGTACTAAACAACTGCTCGCACATTACATTTCAGTAATGCCTCAAGCTTGACCAAAAGCAAACTGCTTTGTCTCTCAGTAGACTTGCCTTTGTGTGAAACACACTCCTGCATGCTCTGGAGTTTAGTGAGAGATCGATGAAGAAGATGCGTGACTCAATAGGCCATTACCATCCACTAGAGCCAATTACAGCTGATGCATCAGTCGGAGACTTAAACTTGGGCTGAGGGCTTTACAATTCCGTCAGTGATTTACATTTCACATCATGCCTGACTGGCTTTGCTTAATTTCAGTTTAACAATGCGAACCAAATTGAAATTAGTGAATCCAACTGGGGCGCTCATCAGAATCGGCCATTTGTGCCATTTTGTTTTGTGCTGTTGATCTAGTTTCTCACTATTGTGCTGGATGCTCAATTATTGGGCCCCTTCTGCTGACGGGAAGGTACCAATTTTTATTATTTTAAAACGAATAGAGTAGATATTATTTGTAGTATAAGTAAAATAAAACTTTTTTGGACGTGCTCTTGGGAAAATAGTGGTTAGGATGCGGCGCTCCCACTGCTGCGGCCCGGGTTCGACCAACCCCGGCCACTTTCTGTGCTGGTCCCAAGCCCGGATAAATGGGGAGGGTTGCGTTAGGAAGGGCATCCAGCGTAAAAACATGTGCCAAATCAAACGGATCCGCTGTAGCGACCCCTAATGGGAGAAGCCAAAGGAAAGTTTGTTCTTGGGAAAACAATTAATTGCTTAATCACGAACTTCACATCATGCAAGAGTTGTATATATAGTGTAATATATAATTCGGCATCACCATCAGACATGCTGAGGAAAATATAAGGGTTTTTTTTATAATTTAACTCATGTTCCACATCAGCAAAAAATCTCTAAAGTGTTATTCAAAGAGGTTTCTGCACCTTCACTGATGTACAGTTAAACAGATAACAAAAACAGATCAGCACCAAGAAAGCAGCCAATATTGCTCAAATCTATGAATATGCATGCCTTGTGTCTTGCCCTTGATTGTTGAAGTGGATGACTAGATTACAAATGAGAATCTCTGCTCGCGTGTGTGTGTTTTTTTTTGGGGGGGGGTTTCATTATAACGCACCGAATACAGTCTGCTGGATCTGAATATCAACATGGACAATAACATCCAGCATAAGGAAAAGTTAACTAAACAATTAATCAAAGCTTGGGGAATAAATTACTTTAATTGGCGTGAAATTATGCTTTGGTGCACTCATTTATTTTTTTTTATTTTCTACCCTATATTCTCTTCATAAGCATAATAACCACTGATGGCTTCAATTACCTAGCAAACAATGTCACTAATTATAAAAGAAATCTAATTCCCAAACAAAAGTCTCTTTGTAACAATTTGTTTCAAGCAGTCAGTCAGCCAGAATATTTGTGCTGCCAATTTTACACTTGTCTGATTCGGAAGCACAAACCATCTTTTTAACAATACGAAATATTTCAAACAGCATGACTCACAAGGGGAAAACGTGTCCCTCTATCACCTAAATTCTCCCAACTATGAGGACTGCAGAAATATATGCCCATATTGGTTTGGAATGTCTAGAATGGTTTGGAATATAAAAAAAAGGGCAGTATGTGCAGATGAAGTGCCACACAGAGTCATAACCAGGGCCTGGCCAGTTCATTTTCTCAGTAAATGTTTCATTCCCCTATTCATCTCTGACACATAAATTGGAGCCGGTGTCTCCAGGGGCCGGGTTTTAGACTTTCCCTTGAGCGCCGATGTTAAATGACCTTTGAAACAATCTGATTATGATGTTCTGCTGACAGGACCAGATTTGTCATGAGCGAGTGGATGGTAATGGATCTGAACACACCAAAGAGAGAGAGAGGGAGGGATAGAGAGAGAGAGAGAGAGAGAGAGAGAGAGAGAGAGAGAGAGAGAGAGACAGATTTAGTAATGAAAGATGTAGGACAAAAGAAGAAGGCAATGACGGAAGCAGGGAAAAAAGTTAGATTGATCCAGTGCTGAGACCAGAACCATGTCTAGCTACAGTATAAATCCTATAAGGATTTGTTTGGGGAACCCAAGCCACCAGGGGACCCCACAGGAATGCAGGATTTCTCATTTTCCAGTAAAAAAACAAAGAACTTATTGGTGTTTTTTCATACTTGATTATATCTTTCACTCGTGGTCTGCAATTAGATTGTTTAGGAGTTCAAAAGTTTCATTTTTGCTGAATGGACTTGATCATCGATATCATTAAAGGATAACATGAGAGCCACTGTATCACTCTTCAATTTCGAATGTTTAAGTTTCAACGCTTCCTTATTAAGACTTTGTCAAATCAAGTAAAATATAAATGATATATCTGCTCTTAAATGAAACCCACACAATCAATTTTAAGAACAATGTACCTTCAGATGTGTCACAAAGACAGATGAGCCATATGACATTCTAATTATTGTCTCATCTTGAAGCTTCTTTATTTAATAGTTTTACGCTGTTTAAACAGCTAACTTAAGTTTCTCTAATGGTCTATTTGAAGCTAGCTTTGCTATTGACTTGTTGCTTAGCTTACAGCTAGCTACTGTACATCTAGCATGATCAGCTAGCAAATGTGTTGCTATCAATGGGTTGCGATCATTAATTTATGCTAACATTATACTTATTATAACATTATGCTAACATTATACTAAAGCTAGGTACTGATGTAGGTAAGGTGAGGAGGCCTGAGGTGCATTTAGCATTTCAATTCATCCTCAAGGTGTTCAATAGGTTTAAGGTCAAAGCTCCATAGCAGGCCACTGAAGATATCCACTCCAACCCAAGCAAATCAGATCTTCATGGAGCTGGCTTTGTGCACAGGGGCATTGTCATGCTAGAACAGGTTTGGCTCTCTTAGTTTAAATGACCAGAAAATGTAATACTACAGCATCCAAACACATCCTGTATAATTGTTTGCCTTCAAAATTGTGCTTTGGGGAAGAACCAAACATGGCAGGAGTCTGGTGCCCCAATACCCTTGTCCATTTAGTGTACTTTATACTGTACGGCTATTGTTGCTAACTCTGCTGACGGCCATTTAGAAGGCTACATGACACTAAATAAACCATAATGGCACATTAGGTTCTGTCATGACACGTTCTGCGACGAGAGAAGAACGCTATGACGTGGCTTTGCTTGCTAATTGCTTATTTTTCAATTATGTAACTAGCCACACTTTGTCCCACAGTCAGCATTGAGTCATTCTGACACCAAAAACATATATAAAGTCGATGGTTACTGTCAATGTGAAATTGTCTTTTCACTACCTAATGTCATTAACATTTATTGGCCATAGGTATGTTAACACGCCATCAAAATGTTGAAAAAAATGTTATAATACCTATCAGAAAAAGGCTTTATAACTGTGTTTGAAGGCTTATGCAATTATGAGCTAATGCTGGTGTCATATGTTTTCTAAATTGTGCCCTGCAGTAATATGATGCATTGTTGTTTCATATTTGGAAAGGAAAAATTCATGCAAATGTGCGGTCATCTTTAACCTGTGTTTAGCCTATTTTGTTCTAAATAAAGCGTATTTGAAGGTCTTTCATAGCGTTTCATCACTTGTTATTACTTCAGATTGACTCCAGAGTGCTGCAGGATAATGAGTCATCAGTTACCTTGGGTTTATAAGTATGGCAGGAGACTGCAGTATCTCAAGTGTGTGTGTGTGTGTGTGTGTGTGTGTGTGTGTGTGTATGCTATACATCTTTGTGTGTGTTTGTGTGTTTTTGAGTGTGCGTGTGTGAGGCCTGTGTGTGTGTGTGTGTGTGTGTGTGTGTTGGGGCTGTCAGTTTCGCTTTGGACGCTCTGCTCACTGTACTTTCCCCCAATCCCTTGGACCACTAAATGTCTCCATGTTAAAGTCTGTAAAGGCCTGCATGCATAAAGAGCTTGCAAATGTCACACACAGGTCAGGTCCTCTGTGTTTAACACAGCGCCTGGTCCTGTCATGTCTCATTCCTACACTCACACACATATTCACAATAAGCCACAAACACACACACACACACACACACACACACACACACACACACACACACACACACACACACACACACACACACGTGTTTGAATGACGTGTTTGGCCGTTCAGCCATTGTACACCAAACGTTTTCAGCTGTTTTCTGAATAAAAATATGTCTATAAAGGCTTTCATACAAAATATGAATTACCTCAGGTCGCTCGTACATGAGCAACACAGTAAAATAAACAGGATTCAGGTGTTTCCTTTCTCTGTGTGTAATTTCAATATGTAATATTTAAATGCACAGTGGATCTGGGTTGCTGATAAAAAGGTTGGGGCTCAAGCCTGGTATCGCTAATATTGGGGCCCTGGAGCGAGGCCCTTAAACCTAGGTGTATCGCGGCTGTATCGTGGCTTGCCCTGCACTCCTAACATTGCTTGTTACTGGGATACTGCTATTTATTTATTTATTTATTTATTTTTATTAAGGCTTCCAATCTCTAAAAATATTTAATATAAAATAAATAAGACATTTAATATTTAATAAGTTGATACTTGGCATGTGTGTGTGTGTGTGTGTGTGTGTGTGTGTGTGTGTGTGTGTGTGTGTGTGTGTGTGTGTAAATGTGTGTATACATATTTTATATATACTAGTACTACTGGTACTAGTGATCAACAACTTCATATGTAGGTTGACACACAAATCATCAACTGAAACAGAAAGAGTGTAGGAGGCTTAAAACCGGGTGAGGAACAGCCAAACTCTGCTACCAAGATGAGGTTGTGAAAGACAGTTTCATGTCGCAGGTCATCCACCATGGCAAGACTGAGCACAACAACAAGACACAAAGTAGTTCTACTGCATCAGCAAAGTCTCTCCCAGGCCAAGATTTCAAAGCAGACTGGGGTTTCAAGACGTGCTGTTTAAGCTATTTTGAAGAAGCACAAAGGGTCGAGCAATGCTGAGGATCGTAAACACAGTGGTCGGCCAAGGAAACTTAATGAAGCAGATGAAAGACATATCATGCTTACTTCCCTTTAACATCAGATGTCCAGCAGTGCCATGAGCAACTGGAGGAAACCAGTGAGACCCAGGTACAGTACACATATCTACTGTCCACAAAGCCATACATTACCTCCGACATGGAAACAAGGCTAAATTATGTACAAAAAACATAGGAATTGGGGTGCAGAAAAACAGTGCTTTGGACTGATGAGCAAAAATATGAAATATTTATAAATATTTGCAAATGCATTATCCTAAAATTAATATTTGCATTTAGCAAAAGCTACTTTAGGACAATCTGTGTTAAAATGCTTTACAAATAAAATTACATTTTATTGAATTAAATGGAACTTTTCAAGAATGTTCTATTTCATAGGTGTGAATGTGTTCAGGTTATAGGGTTCAGTGAATGTTAACTAAAATTGATGCATTTCTAACATGTAATGGATGACTCACTGAGCTCGGGCAGGTAGGGGAAAAAAAACCTTTCTAAATAATGCAGATATTTTATTAATTTAATGTGTTATTTGTCATTGGACCTCCTGAAGGGTTTAAAGGCTCTGGCATGGAGAAGCTGGTGCTGGATCTGTGATGATCACAAATGTTGAGTTCAGTAGCTCCTAGTTTTTTAACCATAAAGACTGTATAAGACTGTAGGAAGAACATTACTTATAATCTTATACTCCAGTACTCATGTTAGTTCTCTCTCTCCAGTGTTCTGTATTGTTGAAAGATTTATGATCAAACTCTTGATGTCACCCAAATGAGGATGGGTTCCCCTTTTGAGTCTGGTTCCTCTCAAGGTTTCTTCCTCATAACATCTAAGGGAGTTTTTCCTTGCCACAGTCGCCACAGCTGCTCATCAGGAATAAATACAGCTCGTTCACCTTAATTCTTAAAATCTGTAAAACTGCTTTGAGACAATGTCTGTTGTGAAAAGCGCTATAGAAATAAACTTGACTTGACTTGTCTGGAACAGCCATGTATAGGTTGATACTGAGGACATAAAATTCTGTTTTAAAGCTTAAATTTACATGCACATTTGTAAATGTGGGACACAAATGATAGTGTTAATCTCCAGGTTAATGGTAGTCTGTGTGTTCCTCTGTCTTAATAGCTTTCTAAGCCTAAATAAACAGCATAGCAGATAGGAGCAATATACAGTACAGCCATGTATGAAACTAAATGTTTTCAGGGAACTGGTAAGTATTATACAAACACAGCAAGAAGTCTGTCACACACAGAAGTATTGTATCTCAGTTCAAGATTCCTATGAAATGTAAAAAAAAGAAATTTTATTTTAAAGACACGTAAGGCTCATAATGCCGGAAAGTGCAGTAGTTTTGCTCGCTCGAAGGTTTAAGTAGGGGGTATTAAAAGTACACATTTTCTCAAAACGGGTGCTTTGTTTGTGGTGGCCCTAAGCTCAAAGTGAGATTGATTCTCGATAAACGTCACACATGATTTTTCTGAGAAAATCGTCCCCCTTTGAAGACTGAATACAAAGCAGTTGAGGACTTTGTTTCGGCCAAATCACGTTTCTTTATTTTCTCTACTATTTTACCTCACAAAATAAATCCCCATTCATGCACCTTCATTACAAGATTGTTAATATTGCATTAATTAACATGCTAATACACTCTATGTAAACCTGTCAGGGTTTAAGTGAGCAGTTGAATATTTGTGTACATACCGTATGAAAAAAAAAAAACCTGCTGCAGTAAGCTATATGGGTGTTTAATGTATAATCCATTACTTGTTAATTCGAAGCAGGCTTCATACTCAGCCTTTCTGTAGCTGAGAGATCGATAGCAACAGGATTATTTTTTTTTTGCTGGAGCTCATCGATCAGCGCTCTCTCAAGCCATCTGAAACATTCGCATCCCCCGGACGAACCTTGTATAAAGTATATGAAAGGCAAAGAAATACTGTTTAGATGTAAATTATTTTAATTAGCCAGCAGCAAAAGAAGCAAACTGCATACAAGCCAGAAAACGTGTATGTACACCAATTACTGGACACATATACAGTATATCTGTTCAGAAAGGAGGAAACCCAATATGCTCATTTTTCTTCCTCTAGATTGGCAAAGTCACCATATTCTTTCAATGATTAGTTTTTCAGAGGTTTTTTTAAGTAAATGTCTAAACTTTTTTCCAAAAAAAAGCCGTGCTTTTTCCCACAGAAAACGTGTATGTACACCAATTACTGAACACATATACAGTATATCTGTTCAGAAAGGAGGAAACCCAATATGCTCATTTTTCTTCCTCTAGATTGGCAAAGTCACCATATTCTTTCAATGATTAGTTTTTCAGGGTTTTTTTTTTTTTGTAAATTTCTAAACTTCTCCAGATATGAATCAGATTTCCTCAGCAATCAGTACATATCAAGCCATGCTTTTCCCCATTCTAACAATGTAGCTCTCGAAATAAGTATACATTTTACATTTGCTGATCAGCAATCAAGCTTTTTGCTTGGAAAACGGTTTGGTGTTGGAGTAAATACTCGTCGTTAATCTAATGTTAATTTGGCAGTGTGTGCTCTGTGTTTTATAGGACTGCTCTTAAGCGCACAATTAAGTATTTAATTACAAGAAAATTGAGTTCACACTATGGGGTAACATCCATTCGCGCACGTGTTTACCTCAATGCGGTATATGGATGCCATGGCAAAATCTTGATCTAGTTCTATTTTAAACTTGAGTAACCATTAAACAACTTTATAAAAGCTGTATTTTCTCTTGGGGGGGACTAGACAAATGTCACCTGCAAAATAAGACACACAAACACACGCACACAATGAAAATAGCACTTGGCAACTGCATTCATTAATATTCACCCCAACCCTAATTATTGGCTCATTGCAAAAATTTACATTTTAATTCCTATACAAATGCAAAATTTGAGGAAAAAAATATTTGTTAATGACGGTAGAAATATGAGCATGCTTACACATCACAAAAAAGCTCTATAATGGCTTATAAGTGCGAAAGTATGTGGCTGCAACTGCTCTCTAAGCAAATCCTTTGAGAAGAGTGTGTTTTTAAGATACACTCTACAGTACATTGCAGATAGTTACTACAAAAATATTTATAGTACATACTGACCATTTTAATAGGAACCATTTAAATAGGAGTACATTGTCATGTAGCCATTTGGAAGCAGATTCCAGTCACATGTTAAGGGATTTGATTTTGACTTTGGAAAGTTTTTAACATGGAACGTAACTTCATGCCTGAATGGCCGGTCTGAGTATTTATGAAACTGTTGATCTGCGGAGATTTTCATCTCTAGGGTGTGTGAAAAACTATTCAAACAAAACCAGTGAACGCTAGTCCTGTGAGATCCCCTTGTTGATGAGCGAGGTCAGGGGAGAACGGTCAGACTGGTTCGAGCTGACAGGAACTCCAAGGTAAATCATACAACCACTCTTTACAACCATGATGAGCAGCTGAAGATTAGGCTTCATATTTCTAGTATATGTGTGTAAGGTGGTTCATTTAGTGAAAGAACAAACTACAGTAAATGAGCACCAATGAACACCAAGGAAAGGAAGTAAGTAAGGAAGGAATAAAAAGTAGGCAGGTGAGTAGGAGTGATGGACATAAGGAAGGAAAACAAATAAATAAAACCCACACATTTACAAATGAACCTGATATCACTCTTCAAAAGACTACCATTCCTACTGTGTGTACCATATGTCTGAGCCCAAGCCAGCTTGCATACTGTGTCCTATCTGCTAGAACTCGGGCTACTGCTCAGTGCTTCGCTCTCTCTCTCTCTCTCTCTCTCCTCTCACCGACCATCCGCCTCGGGGCCGTTCGACTTTATCTGCGGCTCAAGCAGCCAGTAAATTGGAGGAAAGTGGCTTTATATCTGATTAAAAGAGTGTATCGCTAACAAGCGCTGTGGGCACTTTGGAGCCGGTACTGATTGATGCGCTGCGCTGCTAAGAGAGACGGACTCAGCACCAACACCATTGCTAATGATGCTCATCGAATACGCAAATGGGACGATTAATGAACGTCGACGCCACAAGATTCAAAGTGTTAAAAGCAGATGAATCAATTAGCCACACTAAAGCGACACACTTTCCTGCTGGGGTCCAAAGCCTGACCAAATTTGTGGACTAATTAAAATCCCAGGAGGTTTTGGTTAGGTTCGGACTCCACATTCCACGTTCTGGGAAGTACACACGTTTTTGGGGATATAGATGCATGGTTGATAGTAAAGTTTTCAACATTGTCAGGTCTTTTTAACAGTCAAAGCTGTAAAGGTTTTCCTCAGTTTTCCTTCCTTTCTTAGTTCAACCCTCTCTTTATCATCATAAGCAACAGGTTTTGTCTTATTTCCATCAGAGAGGCTGGTGAAAGAAGAAATGTTCATAGCTGATAAAATAAATATAATTTATTTTGTTCTCTGAGCACATTTATCAGATCTACACATGGTTAATATGTATGACAAAGTTTCAAGTTAAATTAAATAAAATATCTAGTAAACAGATCTACATGAATGACTTCTTTTGAAATGTATGTAAAGTATTACGTATCTACACCTATGTATTAATCAAAGCCAATCGATTTACATTTGCCGCAGAAAACAATTTTGTCTTACTTCACAGCTAATAAGTGCAAACAGAATATGACCTTGCCTTCATCACGATGCGTAGGTGCAATGGAATTTGACCGAAATTAACTTTGTTAAGCTCTAGACAAAATAGAAAGCACTCTCAAGTGCATTTTAATGGCATGCACGGGCAAACAAAACACAGCAACGATGACATTTAGCGGTATTATTGATGCGGTAGCATGGAGGTGATGTAATTGCTATGCAAATGTCACAAACCCACTTTGACTTCTGTCTGTTCCGTTTTGGTTCCTGTGCTATCAGTCCCTGACCTCCCCCTCGGTTGACGCTGGCTGAGGATGTGCACCTGACACTTGTTTCCTGGTTCATTTATGCATAACCTTCAATCATGTGCTTTGTCCTTTTGCAAAGCCTTATTGTGTATTATTGTGTAGTCCCAGTGTGAGGACAAGCCGACGGAGCAACACGTGCAGGTTTTATTCAAATGAACCAAAGAGAAAGAAAATGAAGAGATCATACAGTAGTCAAAATCAAAGTAAACAGGCATTTACAAATTATGCGATACATTATATTATTAAATTTTAGATAGATAATTCTCTACAGCATTTACAAGACAGCATGGGTCCTGTTCGGACTCCTATTTCTCGGCTTTACTGTGCTTATATTTATCATAAATCGTATTGTTTTTGCATGTATGTGTGAATGCATTTAGCATTTCATGTGTGATTCACCCTTTTGCACCGGTCGTCCATTATCTGTTAGAAAAAATGCATATTTCGAGGTCTTACAACCAGAGGTGGGAAGTAACGAAGTACAAATACTTTGTACTTAAGTTGATTTCTCTGGTATCAATACTTTACAATATTTTTCGGGGAACTTTTTAACTTTTACTCAATACATTTTTACACAAATATCTGTTTCTCAAATCAGCACGAAAATCCACCATGATGCAAACAATTAACCCTCTGTGGTCGACAAATGCACCGACACGTTTTGTGTCATTTTTTTTTTCTCATAACGCTGAAAAGAACATAAATGACTTTCTTTTTGATCGTACAGAAAAGAGCAACACATAATTGAAATATGTAAAGGGTCTACCTTTGTTTGCAAAACATTGTGCTTTTGTAAAACAAAAGAAAACAGACGAAGGCGTTTTCTGTTGTGTCTGTCTCCTCTCGTCACAAACACACAAATAAAAGACCCTGAATCTCAGTGAGTTATGTGTGTGTATGTCAGAAATACAATTTTATTTGATTTAATTTTAAACATACAATCTGAAGACCAGGAAAAAGATTCAATTCAATTCATGTTTATTTGTATAGCGCTTTTAAAAATGAATATTGTCTTAAAGCAGCTTTACACAGATAATGTGGTGATAAAAATTACTAGGATGATTTTAATAAGTCTAAGTTTGTCCCTCATGAGCAAGCCGGTGGTGAAATAATTGCGTTGAGGCCACTTATAAAACAACCTTGTTACACAAATTATAAAATTAAAGCACAAGAAAAACAATTATAAGTTAACAACTAGAATGTTGATATCTTTGAATGATTAGCATTGATGCTAGATTGCTAAATTTGGTGTATTTGCTAAAAAAACAAACCTTAACCACCATCTGAATTGTAAAATACGTTTACCTGAAGATTCATCTGGGCCTCGAATAAACATTCCAATCCAATTCGCTGAAAACATGACTCGACTTGTCTAAAGACATTAAAGTTCTCAAGCATTTTGCAAAAACCAGCTGTGATACAAATGAGGCTGTGCAAACCCTGTTGCACCCTACTGTTTAAAAAATACATTTAAATCTGACATTTCAATCGATTTGACATGCGCTTTACCCAGCAGTGTGCGTTTTACATTTGTAAGGTATTTGCTCAAATAATTATACAGCAGGCTGAGAGTTTTCCAAAGGGGGGGTTCATGGGAAGTTGTCTAACATTACCCAGAATGCTTACTCAGCAAGAATCCATCGGTATTGTGACTAACTGTGCTACTTTTCCTTTAGTCGAGTGCTGCAGTTTTGGAGCTCTGACGATCAAGAGCTCTGACGGTCAGGAACTTTGAGAAACGGACCAAAGTCCAAAGGAGGGCATTGTCAAGCAGAAAGACTTCTGGCTCCTCTGCTTTCAGATGTTAGCAGTAATTGGCCCAGTGGGGTTTATTCTAAGGGGCTCCTGCAAGTCCAGCTAAGAGTGCTGTTCCATGTTCAGGAGGTCATTATCTCAGAGACTGAGGGGGACAGCAGGACCGACAAACTGCAACACCAGTAAGCCAGCCTAGCGTGTAGTGGGAAGTAAAAAAAAAAAAGAGTAGAAGGAGTAAATCAGATAAAAATAGTAAATAAAATGATAAAAGACATTGAAAACAATAATCAAATAATAATAATAATAAATCATTAATAGAAAAAGGAAAACCATCAAATATAATATGAAAAAAATATATTAATTTAAGTTTAAAGATAAACAAAAAAATTTATTTTAAATAAATATTAAATAAAAAATGACTAAGACCACAAAAGTTGTCCAGAATGCTAATGTTCTGAAATATTAACCCATTAGCCAGAAACAAGAACACATAGGATGTATACGTGTGGCCGTATATACAATGAACTGGATATAGCCTCCAAATGGTACACTTTCAGTCTCGCAACCACGTTTGTGCATACCAACGAGGTTCCTGAAGCTCTACGGTGTCCCATTTCTCCCTGTAGGCTTCAAAAGAGTGTGTACAAGCATTTTTTTTATTTTTGCCACAGCAATGGCCTTTTAACCCAAACACTACTGTGATTAAGTGTGAGGATAAGTTACCCTGTTGCACCCTACTGTTTAAAAAATACATTTGTCTGGTAAGAGCAAAACTGACATATCAAGCCATGTATGTTATGACTTACTTACCTACCTTTTTTTTTTTTTGCGATTGCCAAAACATGTGCAATACACTGTAAATGTGCAATTCAAAATCGCTCTTTTGCCGAGCTAATAAATTTATCACTTGTCCACAATTGCTCTATTGGGCACTGTCCCTCACACACTACAGGTCTACACTGTCTGGAAAAAGCCCAGGATAAAAGCACACCTTAAAAGAAAAGTAAATAAAAAGTCAGCATTTAATGCCATCAGCATTTTTTTTTAACTACATGTCACAAATGGCACCTGAGAGCAGGAAAACTCTAGACACTTCTGCCCCGCTGGGAAACGTGAAAACCCATCTGTCTTTATAAATAAAACCCACTGCAACGATCCGTCAGCGGTGATGAAGAAACAAGCTCTCTGAAATGAGACGTCAACTCCAAACGAGTCAATGACATTCAGTCCATCATTTCTAATTCAAGCAGAGGAAGACAAGTGGCACTCGTCTGCAGAGGCACCCAACGTAGATGCGTCTAACACACATCTGTAGCGATGAAAGAAGAAAAAAAAAGAAAAAGAAACATTTGTAGGAGACCCAGCCAACTACTACCGAGAATCGAGAACAGATCGGAGAGTCAAGTCAATTACACGTCTTCAAACCGAAGTCAGCAAGACACAAAGCACCAATCAAGTCCAATAACTGTGCAAATGGAGTGTCTCTGGAGAACAGTGTGATGGACAGAGATTGAGGGGAAAAGAGAGGCTGAGAGATAAGAGCGCAAGCGAGAAAGATGGACATGGGAAAAACAACAACATAAAAAAGAAGCGCGAGCCAAAATGTCTTCTGTACGTCAGCGCTCAGGAAGTGATTCACCTGTGTAAGCAATGTTTTGATTATTTCCTCTACTGATCACCTTCTGACAGCCATAGAAAAAGAACAGTTATACAGTAAATATTTGAGTATTTTATTAGTATCTGCATTGATGAGGTCAGGTTTAGATTTTACAGCATATCCTGCCTTCACTCTGCAATGCTCGATCTCAAGCTGTGCACAGGAAAGAACAAAAACTGGCTGTTTTCTCTCAGTTTCCATTGGAATCCAAAATTCATCCAATATTCTACTGAATATTAATATTAATACAAGGCAACAAGCAACAGCTAATCGTGTTAGGGTGAGCCTGCGGTTCCTCACCAAACAGGCAAAAGTAGAATCATGATAATGCCCACACTGCATTCCTAACGTGAAACCTTATGGGGAAAAGTATCGGGACACCTGAATTTTCTCATCATTCGTTGTCCGGTGCAAGTTTGGGTCTCCTAGTTGAAGTGGAGGGTAAATTTCACGCAACATGCTACATGCTAAATTTCATGCTAACGCATTAAATGACGTCATTGAATGCGTTAGCATGCTAAATTTCATACTAGCATGAAATTTAGCATGTAGCATGTAGCGTGAAATTTTCCCTGCACTTCAACTAGGAGACCCAAACTTGTTCCAGTACGACAATGCTACTGTACACAAAGCCAGCTCAATGAAGATATGCTTTACATGGGTTAGAGTGGAAGATCTTTTACCCTCCTCACCCTACATCTACAAAATCCTTGTGGCTGAATGAGCACAAACCTGGACAAGCACACTCTAAAAATCTACTGAAACATCTTCCCAGAGCAGTGATGTTTTTTATGACAGTAAACCTGCTGAACTAAATGTGCAATGGGATTTCCAAGAAGCCCACACAAATCTTATGGGCAGGTGTCCACAAACGTTCATCCATATAATATATATATATGATATGTATATTTAAGATTCCATTCTACCCACAACTTGTTTGTGTAAAACACATCCCACAAAAACCCTGCTGATTTAATAGGGTCTATGGAGAATTGCATCAGTTCGAAAGAGCAAAATAACAAAATAGTACACGTTTGGCTTAATGACTATGCGATCTGGGAGGTTTTCTCAGCAGAATACAGGAATGGTGTCTATCCAAATCGCTTAAGCCTGAAAGTCTACAGCAAATTTAGCAGGCATTCAATCGTCCTTATGGAATAATTTTCTCCTGATCGGTGGGGTTGGAAATCTGGAGAGCAGCTTCATTAATATAATACGGTTCATAAATTTTACTTCATAAATGTAAATCTTTGGCTAATTTATGGTTCTACATAGTACTCTGAAAGTCTCTCTGAATGAGGTATTATTGCCACAGTCAAGTTAATAGTCAATACATTGAATTTGTGCCTCCAAAGAATTAAACCAGACCCATTTAAAGGGTTTCCCACCAAGATTTTTTTACGCTTGTGTATTTACTCGTTAAATATTGAGACTTTTTTTTTTTACCCATCTGACTTTCCCGAGTCTCTCTCTGTGGATAGGGAAACAATTAGCACGCAGACCTTATTTACATATCATTTCCTCCCACTAGTTTTGCAATGTTAAGTTTTTCTTTTCGAAACCCACAGCTCAATTAATCCGACTTCACACATTTATTAGTGATTATTAGGAGTTCATTTATTCAAACAAATCCGTGTTTTCATATACTGCAGCTTGAATACAAACCCCGGTGCAATGGAACAAACTGTATCCTCAGATTTCAGAACTTCTCCAGGCCTTATCACCCCTGATTCTGCATTTCCGTGGTAGCACATTGGCCGAGAGAGATTGGAGCGGTTTAGTCTAATCGCACGCAAACCCATCAGGGAGCTTTTCCCTTGCCGGTAAAGGTTTTTGTTGAAATGTAACGTTTTCTCGTTATCTGTACAGTATATGCACTCACGCATGCACGGCTATACACACAGACACACTCACACTAACGCAAGTTGGGTTAAGCAAATCTACTACCTATGAACATCCAAAAATTTGAGTTTATAACATAGCATTGTTTACATTTATGCCATGTTGGCAGGTGCTCTTATTCAGAGCGACTTACATATGTCTTATACAACTGAGGGCCTTACTCAAGGGCCCATGAGCAGCAGGTTAATCATGCTGAAATTTTACCTCATGATTTAAACATAATTCCAACGCATTATCCATAGACCAAACCATTCTCTGTGTGTTCTTAAATCCGATTGGTTAGAAGGTGTTGCTGATGTTTCTAAAACAATAGTAACACATTGCCATTCCTATAGTAAAGCATTGCACTGGGACTTATATGGCAGAGACTCCAGTATCAGATACCCACAACCTTTGAAAAGCTTGATGTCCATTTATCTTTTTTTTTTACACAATCATTTCAGCTAATCTTACATTAAAATTTTTTTGTTTAAGATAACAATTACACAAGATGTTTTTTTATGTATCTTTTTCCTAACTCTTACTGTTTAAAATATTCCCAGACATCTGTCTGTTTACTCAGGCATGGCACCACAAATTAAAACAAGAAACTAAGTAATTATAGTCATTATGTTCATTAAACTCTTTTCAATATTTATTTTCATCATGCGTAAAATATTTCCATTTTTTCATTTCCAGTGTCTTTTTTTTAGAGTGAGGTTTCCTTGGAAACCGATAACCCATGACGACGCATATGGATTTCCAGGCCATTTAAAATGCTTTTGTTGTCTTTTTTTATATCAGGTGTAATAAGGTGCCAGCGATCTGTTTAATAGCAGCCTAGGTTAAAATATACACCGTTAACTGCTGCCAAAAAAAACCTTATTGTAGGCAGGAAAAAGGAAATGCCGTGCTTTATTTATGACTCATCGTCGTTGGCAGATGTCCTGTTAGTGATTGGGCATTCCCTCCGAAGCCGAGGCTGTGGGCTGCTGGTTGAAAAATGGTTGCAAGTGGCATAAATCCAACGTTGCTTCGCGTGCTGGCAGTGATTAAACACTGTGATTTACGTACGGCTTTGAAAGCTATACCAAAAATAGAAAATATTGCACATCCAGCTAGACTATGATTGCAGAAGAACTTTCTTGAGGAGGTACAGTATCTGACTCTCTTTAGGGAGCATAAAAGACAGAATCATCAGATTTTGTACATATATATAAGGCTATAAGGTTAGATCTAGGCTGAGGCTACTATCAGAGGGAAACTTTACCTTGCAGCAGATACAAATCCCAAACTGGGAGATTTTTAAGGTTGTCAGAGAGAGCAGAAGTGAAAAACTGAGAAACCCTTAATGACAGCGGGTGTGCTGAATTATTTAACAGCAAGGCACTACTGAAGATCTGAATGTTCCCTCTTTATAAGAATGAACTGAGCAGGCAAATCATTGCACTATTACTCTGAAGAAGCAATGAATTGTTTTCCACTTTCCACATTTCTGCTTCAGATTACGCTTTGCATTTCTTTGTAGATTTCACTTCGAAAACCTTCTGAGACATTCGGCCATATTGGTTGTATACGTGGAAATGAGCAGCCCAGTCTCACGCCAATTTCCCTGAGGATGCAACCCAAAGGTGTCTTTTTGCCACTGGATACCACAGATGCTGTATTTCTTTTTTCTCGTTTATTATTGTTATTATTTTAATCTACAAGCACTATTACTCAACATTTAAGCATTCGATCTTATCCTTGTTTTTACTGCTTTATATTCGGTAAGATACTCGTTTCGAGTCCAGTCAAAATACTGTCAATATATTAAGAAGACTGCATATATTAGAAACACATATACAATATAACTGTAACCCTTAACCTATATTTTCTGCCGAATTCTCTGATAAAAATGGGGGATAAAACATTATCGTTGGCATTTCTGCCATCATTATTTATGATCCTCTGCCTCCGTTGCTATGTAGACCGAGCCAGATGGAGGACGTTGTGCTGAGTGACCCAAAAAAGAGGGGAATTCCTGTCCATGAACACGAATCAATAGATTGAAGTTCGTGACTACATTAGTCTAATATAAAATGCCATGAGACTATGTTGAAATGAGCGTCTTGGGTTTCAAATATCAAATATTCAACCATCAAATCGTGTTCTATTACTTTTAGCCTTAAATGTATATCCTGTCATAAATTATGAGATATTTTGTAGATGCTATTAATGCATGAAAAGTGTCACCTTCTATGTTTTTGCACATTTGTTAGATTACAACTCGAATCTCTAACGAGGTCTAATGAGATCTACAGTGTATTTACTCAGTAATCTGCACTGCTTTTGAAGACAACGCACTCTATCACGAGTTATAATCACTCCACTGAGGAGATGGTAAAATATTGTCTGCCTATCTGTTTAATAATAGAAATATAAGCAAAATTGTATGTGCAATACCAAGTATGTCGAGACAACAGACTGCAGCCATGAATACTTACAAATACAAACCAAGAATTCACAAAAGGCAACAAATATGATGTTATGTCTGACTT
Organism: Silurus asotus; assembly: GCA_024362625.1. Classification (NCBI taxonomy): domain Eukaryota; kingdom Metazoa; phylum Chordata; class Actinopteri; order Siluriformes; family Siluridae; genus Silurus; species Silurus asotus. The sequence continues at coordinate 3,025,344 of MU558692.1, read as the reverse complement.
CATGGTCCTAGTCTGATAAACAGATTTGTGTCAGATACAATGGAAATCACTCATGCTGCTGAGGATAACTACAATCTTTGTCTGAGATCCGATGGACCGCTGGACAATGGATTCGGCATCATCCAATATGAATTCTTACAAATTATTTCAAATGAGCAAATGGTTTGCTCAAAAAGGTTTAGCAATAATGTGTTTGATCACAATTCATTAAGCTAAACAATCCTGTGTCGGGTTTAAGGCTAACAGGTCAGCTAGCTCCGTTCCTAGCATAGGGATAGTGAACTGGGTGTCTCCTACAAGATCAGAAAAATGGTAGCTTTGCTTTTGTGTATAGAATTAAATGTAATTCCTAATTCTAATTTCTAGACTTATATTTGTATTTATTTTTAGTGGAGCAGTCATGAAGCTGAATTTGCTAGTAACGTTTTTCAATATGGTGAGATTGTCTGGCTGTAGTCTTGAGCATGTCTTGAATAAGCAGATGACAAATTTAGAACACCAGTGCTTATATTACCGCTTGGCATTTACCCAAGATGCATCTGAGCACGAGCAAATCATACTTATCCATTTAATTGCAAAGATCTCACAGTGATTCTACAAATTACTTCAAAGTGTGAATGAATGTGTGTGTGTGTGTGTGTGTGTGTGTGTGTGTGTGTGTGTGTGTGTGTGTGAATGGCCCCTTGCATTAGACTGGTATACATCCTATTCAGGCTGTTCCTGCTCTGTGATCCTGACCTGGATCATCCTCCTGAAAATGAAGAAATGATTGAACGAATGAATACATTTCTTCAATGCTTGGTCATAGAATCTGTTCTATTGTTTCACCTCGGTGCTGTTTTTATTTAACTCAGATCTTAAAAGCTCGCAGAGCATTTTAAATAAAATCCATTAATTCTGAACGGACTTAAGAACAAAATAGAGCAGATACTTCTTTAGATTTTGTACATTACATCTTAATTAATACACTGAAAAATGATTATTTAACAATTAACCAAATGCACGAGTATGGAAATGTTATCATGTGTTGTTCTGGCACGCCCAAAGGTGATGAGTGTAACATAATGCTGTAAGGAGTAATCTGTTTAGTGTGTACACCCTGTGAAAAAGATTCTAAGAGATGAGGTTTCATGTTGAGGTGGGTGTCATTACAGCCGAGTGTGTTACTAAATGACTGAGGTCTGCAAAAGAGTCATCAGCCGTTGGACATACTGTATTCAGGACATTGGGAAGACATACGGCATCACTGTTATATCCTTATCTGCCAGTGTAAACGTTTAAACAGCAACTGATTTTTAATTCGACTGTATAAGCCGGTTATACAGCGTGTCAGCGAGACATTGGGAGGCGACTGTTACATAGCAAACTATAACTGATGACACAAATACTTGTTGCAATGTGCAAATATCACTGCCTGGTGATGGCCATCTAATGTGAAATAAATTGCATTTTATGGCTCCAGCCGGACCTGCCACCAACCTGTGATGGTCTCTCACGCTTAACAGCCATGCTTAATGGCTTTACTACTGGAAGATTTGATTTAAAAGACACATATCGAGGAAACACCACTATCACCACCTACAGCTTACATAATGTTACTGCACCACATACATACTGTATATGCGTTATACCATACTGTACCTCACTGTGTTTAGCTCTTACAAATGCAGAGTCCGTTCTTGTTATAGCGCCGTACCACTCATTTAAGCTCAGAGTCATATGTTTTGAGGAAAAACATCTACTTTGTTCATGCACATTAGAGATTGAACTAAATATGAGATAATAATAATAATAATAATATGAATGTAATATTCAGAACAAACAAGTAATAAATCTAAACAGATACACCTGAGGTGCATTCCTTCTTGCTTTACCGCTGTCTTCCTTTCAGCTTCTCAAAACGGTTCATAAAGCATCCCGGTCAAGACTAGGAGTGGTATCCCCTGGGACAATTTAACATAAAATGTTAAAATATGGAGGTTTTATGCTCAGGTTCACAAGACTGGGTGGCTAAAGAAATGCCATATTTATTGACAGTAGTGCAATGAATTTACAGCTTTCATTCATTCTTAGTATCTGCATGTAGATGCTTTACATCAGGCTACTCGTTTGTTTATATTTCGGTAATTTGATATATTTCTCAATTCAAATTAATTATTTGAAACAAAAAATCATTAAAAAATTCAGAATACATAAAACAGACTTGCAGACTGATTATGACCTGGAGTGATGTAGCTGAGGTGGAGCAACTGTCAAAAAAAAAACCCAATATATATTTTTTTTATTTCTAGTGTTATTAATATCTGGTTCATATTTAATTTGAAAAAACAAGAAAAAGAGAAAGAAAAGGCAGTTTTAGGCCGTGCTTACAAACAGAAACACAGCAGTAAATACATGGACTATGAAACGTCAGCCTGTATTTAATCTCAAAGAAGCAGCACTTATAGCAAACTGATGCTGTTGGACACATTTATAAAAAACAAAAGGCATGAGGTCAGGAATTACATATAAGCAGATTTTTTTTTTCAAATTCTATTTAGAAATTAGAACCTTGGTTCTAGAGCTGAGTGGTCTTAAATCATAAAGTTCACTCAAAGTGTAGCATATTGCCTATAAATCCTATAACTTGACTTATTACTTTATGTTAATGTATTTTAGGTTTAATTCCAGAAAAAAACAGAGCTATTTGGTTTGCCAATATTGAAATATCATCAGTACTGTTGGTTGAATGAAAAATTAATGTGTGTGGAACACTGTAAGAATAGTAAACAGTTCCCAGCAGGTTATAAACACACAAGGGAATTCAAGCTATTCATTGGGGTTGTAATTCTGCAAAGCATAATAAAAAAATCAGTCACAAATTAAACACCCAGACAATGAAAGGCCACTTGTTTCATTCAATTTGGGGAAATAGAGCCCTCTCTGTTTAATACCTGTCAGAGTTCGATTAGCCACTGTTTTTTCAGAAGGATGAGTGTGGGGGAAAAAATACAAGTTCCCGATCAACTTGTACAGAAATCGCCATCCAGCATGAGGACACTAAAACCATATCTCAGTTTTACAGATATGAAATGAAGTGTTCTTGGTCTCATGAGCTTTCCTGCTAAAGCTTTTCCACTACTACTCAGCGTTGGCATGCACTAAGTAGATCCATAGAAAGCTCTTGCAAAAGTTGGACGGACAGCTAATTCTGACTGCATAGCCATCATAGAGGGAAAAAACAGTGATAAAAACAAATAGCCTTTTGGTTGTCTGGAACAACACTAATTGCTTGGCCTCATCAAGCTAATATCTTAATGGCTTATAACTCAGTCTGATACAGTGAAACTGGAGGAGATGACCTTTTCTGAGACACGCTTACGACCTCACCGATGGACTTTTCATTATTAACAAAGACAAGAAACAGCAGAAATTAAGAATGTGAGTGAAAGGAGAGGCGTTGAGCTCTGTATTGAACAGGGAGTAATGGGATTCAATCCACTGAGATTTAAATGCCACATTATAACATTTCACATACCAGTTGCTCTAAAGGAATGACACAAAACACAAACCTTACGTCAGTCTAACCAGAGATTATAATCATCCAAGCTTTAATGCTGCATTTGATGAAAAGACATTTTAAGAATCATTCATAGACTCATAAAACACAGTATGTACAGTAGTGCAGTCAAGTGTAGTCAGTGTGTAGGGCATTTTGCATATCCCTGGGCCACCTTTCTGAGAGAAAAACTGACCAACCCCTTCAATTACATTCATGACATCAAGCAGATACCTTAAAGCAGTTGCAAAGCAACTTATATTTATCTAATTTTACCTCAGAAATTGGTGATTGAGGTAAGGGCCATGCTCAGGGATTTGAGCTCATGACCTGATCACTGGGCTAGCACTGAAACCTTAATGCCATGTTATGTACAAAGGATGAGTGCAAACTCCAGAAAAATAAACACATCTGTAAACTTTCTGTTGGCTTTGAGATTGTGTATGAAAATAAAATAGACCAGACTGGAAACTTATGCATAAACCATTGTACCTTGGCTTTATACTCGTATTTTTGTTTCACACGATGTCGCATCGTGATGCATGACTTTCCAGTGCAATAGATGAACCGCTTGGTGTCTTTGCTGAAATGCACACCTACCTTTTAAAGTTTAGATCAGAATGGCAGATGGGTTGGTAAGAGATTTTTATGCAGTAAACTAATCATATAAAGCACTTTTACACCTAATTTTAGTGTTGTATTGTCTAGAACATAATGAATGAGAAGATAATGATACTATAATTATTTATCAAGCTGCTGCTACAGCCAAATTAGAAATGATCTCACCTGGAAAATAGAACTAACTTGAATATGTGAAAAATCAATGCGTTTTTTATGTAAGAATCAAAGATAGCACATTTGCCTTTTGGAAGCCATCTGCACAGGGTCACGTGCGGCTTCTGATGTTTTACTCAGACCATTTGCAGTGGTGGTTTGGGACACGTGACTGAATGATAAATGTAATGTGAACAGCAATATGTCCTAGTGTGTTTGCAGGTTTCCACATCCTTTCAATTAATTGCTGTCTAAAAATGTGTGTTCTCCTTATGAACTTTACCAAACCATTTTGCAATGATGTCTAACATATGAGGTTTGGACTAGGGAGACTTTCATTAGAAATCTTTGGGCTTGAAACTCGTGTTGACTCACTTTTGTCTGTGGAATACTGTGATAGATTAATACAACACAAATAAAGCGGAGCAAACTTGCATTTAAGACATCAAGTACATTCAAACATTTCGTTTTTTGAGGGATTTTGTCACTAAAAGCACACTCTCACGCTCAAGGTGGCGCGATTAGCTGAAAAGCAGGCGCACAAAATGCTGTGCTTTCTGACACTGTGAGATTATATTGACCAATCATTGCACCTAATGGTTTTAATTAGCAAATGGTTACTAATGGATTAATGCACTTTCCGTCAATTTTACTATGAAGCCCATTTTAGGGGTCATAATTTAATTAATGGCTCTTCGGATCTGATCACCTGAGATGGATCTTAATACCAACTTTAAACACAGCCTTGCTTAAACATACAATGGTCTATATTAGGTTGAACACAATTGTGTTCATCCAACTATTCTAACCTATATGTCAAGCATCAAAACAATTCAACTTAAAGTGACATTGTCACAGCCAAAAAAACACATATAATTATATAATATAAAAAAACCTATACCTGTAAAGAACATTACCCAGGGTACAAGATTCGTATCTGGTAACCTGCACACTGCTACAGGAGGCTCTTTAGACACAAGGCTGAATCCGTGCAGAGAATACAGCAGTGTTTCTGCTTCTGCTTGAGATACGAAAGCTTTTGTGAAAGAAGAGAAGACGATTTCTCTTTAGGCAATAAACTCTCATGCTGGGTTTTATTTTTAAATCTTTAAACTTCGTAGTCCCTCTAGCTTGAAGAATAACCACATCATGGTGGTCGAGTACTGACTGTCAAAAACAGGACAAGTCATGCAGAACAAGTGGTGGTCTACACCTGTGTGAGGTTTATGCCAGTCAATTTGTGTGTTGTTCTTTCAGAAGGCTGCCAAACACTAGAGAGAGAGGAGGAGTTCTGCTGAGCTGAACCTTAACTTGAGCTACACAGCAAGACCCTGCATGGGTGTATTTTTTTTTTTTTTTTTTCCATTTCTTTGTATGTGCCTTCAAGCGTTAGAGCTGAAAAGTAAAAGTAAACCTGAACAGCTCCACTCTCTCAAAACTCATTCCTCCTGCATCCTCACTTCACACCCAGCCTACCAGGACTGTCACAGTGGTGCCAAAACCTGGGACGTAAGGATCGATATACTTCTAAATAGCCCTCCTCCTTACAGAGGTAATCCTTAGCCTGCTAATTCGTGTATAAACGTAAATTGTGCTCTTTGAGCACATTCCAGGTGGCTTGAGACCTTTGGATGACCCAATATTTGCTGTCAAAGAGATCCCAGCCCACTGTCTAGAAGCAAGATGTTGCAAACTTACCTAATGATAGAGCACCTCAAGGTTGGTGCAAGTAACTATATACTGTATTCAGGGGGGAAAGCACAGGACAGAGAGAGAGCTGGACTTCACCGGGCCCCACCACTAAACCTAGGGGTACATTGGTAACTGGCTATTCAATATTATACTTATGAGAGAATCTGCTTGTACAATTGACAGCTATGTATCAGGTAAAACCAAGTGAAAGTTATTAATAATATAGCCAATATTCCAAGCATACTTTTAAGTAATTAATGATATATTGTATTCAGTTGTATTCAGTCACTCAGGACACTAAATAAAAATGGGTAGCCATTAAAAAAACTCAAGACTTCTACTCAAGGTCTACCACCTGAAGGTCTATTACCTCCTTCTGAGTTCTAGGTAGCTCAAGACAGGGGGGTGGCTGATTTATTTAAACAGGTAATGATTGTCTGTATAGTTTTTTTTACTTTTTTCCCTATTCAGTTGAATGACATATTGCCAGACAGTGACTCCTACGGAACTGAACCTGAACCGAGCAGCCAGACTCTGTGTATTTTCTTCTCCTCTGTTAAAGCGTACTCCTAAAAAACATCATTAAATCATAATCTCTGCTCTTCTGCCTCCTGTACTCTCTCCTACCTCATTCCCCACCCAACCTAGCAGACCTGTCACTTTCATACTGAATGGGAAATTTCTACGTTACAACAAACCGTAAGTGTATCAACATGAATGAATCTTTTATGGGTTTCTACATATCACATTGCAGCCCAGTCTAGAAGCAGGTGATGCTGTTATTTACCAGAAGCATGTATGTATGATGTATCTCTAATATGCCATGCTGGCTTGAAAGTGTATGTGGTTTGAATCGTACAGGAAGTACATTTTGATGCATGGCACCAAATCTAAAAATCTTAAAGAACCAAGCAACAGGGGGGGAAAAAATCCTGTGTTGGCTGTAAACTGTTACTGGTTATAGAAACTGCTGTTTCGTGCAATGATGGTGCAATATAGGAAAACAGAGAAGCCCTTCTGTTTCTCTAGGTAATGTAGTGGGAGCGGCTCTCTGTCTAGCTTAACTGGCCACTGGATTTTTGCAGGTGGGAGGCTGCTGAATCCTAGTGGTCTCTATTTTTAATGTACCCAACCAGGTTTGTGAAACACTAATAGAAATAAAACTGATTTTTCAATCACAAAAGCTCTTGGGAAAAATAAGGCTACATGGGGAGCTAAGCTATAAATGAGTACATGGCCAGACGTGCTCATGGGTGGGGTTAGACATTCTGGAAGCAGGTGTACGGGTCGAAACGAGGTGAATCAATTCCACTAGTGCTTTATGGTTCATGATAGCCTTTTTAGAGGTCAAAGATTCCCTTATGCGTTTTTTTCCACCCCAACATCAATCTCTAAGCATCTTGAAAAAAAAAGAAAGTCTACATTCTGCTAACACACTATGAGCCATGCGACTGGTCAACTCCAATTCAATCAATAGCAATACAGACAATCCACAACGTAGAGACGTGTGGTAGCCTTGGGTGTATTAATAATAAGGAATGATCATGGGTTTGTTATGTAAATGATGGTAGATTCGACAGATGCATGAAAGCGCATCGACTTATCTAAGACATCACTGCATTCAAACGGAACGCAAAATAGGAAATTAAAAGTGTGATATAATTGTGAAATAATAAAAGGATCTGTTTGAGTTGCAGTGATTAAGGGACTTATTACAACGATACATGTTCTCTGACAATTCATACAGTAATATATTGGCAATACTAGACTCCTATTAGATGGTGACTTTATTGCTCGCCATTGTTTCAGTCATATATTATGGGGTATATCGGTAGGAGAACGCTGAGGATGGAGCCGCCAAGAAGGAGAGGAAGGCTAAGAAGGAGGTTTATGGATGTGGTTAGGGAAGACATGCAGGTGGTTAAATTGAAGGAGGCAGATGTAGAGGACAGGGGGGTATGGAGACGGATGATCTGCTATGCCGACCCCTAAAGGGAACAGTGAAAGAAGAAGAAGATGGTTTCATTCAAATATCATTGTCAGTCTGTAATTTGTTGGTGTCATTAACTTCTATAATCTGCATTTCCAGAAGGCATGTCCTTGTGCTGAGGACTGTGGTTGAAAAGATAGTGAATAATTCTCATTTGGAAGCTTCTATTTAAGAGCAAGGCTCAGAAAATCAGTTGACTCGTGCAATTACTGTCATAAATTTTGGACTTAAAGTCACTGACTTTACCGCTAAATCTTAACACAGCCTATAGCTTTTAAATACTGAACATGTATTTTACCCTACTAGGGATGCCCTCTGTTTGATCAGCTAGACTGGACCTAAATCAAATAAGGATGACATACAGTATCTAGTCTTTCAACACTCCACATTCTACTCCATATTCATATTCAAACATCTACTCAGCAGCAAAAATGACAATAAACAGTACACAGAAAAAAAAGATTGAAGACAGAGGTTATGTTGGACCATAAACATAGACATAGTGTTGCTGTAAACAGCCTGAATTATCTATAAGAGGTAAAGCAAGAAAGCATACATGAAACATGAGACAAATAATATGATACAAGATCAAGTTAAGACCTTGTGAAAACACGTTTTTGAGATATTCATGGAAAGACTGGGCTCTAATGTATATTTAATGCTGATGTTCTTTGACAAACAGAATATCAGCTTTCTCATTTGATCTGATGGGCTATACAGCGATGGCGTGTCTCTGTGCCTGTCTGCCTTATTGAATACAAGCTTGAAAATTACCTTCACGTAGAGCATGAGATATTGCAAACAACCTCTTGCCCGGAATCCTGACCCATGCTGCAGATCTTTCCATTGTCATTCCCGGAGACCCAAGGGATAAGACTCCTGGCTTTGAGGTCCATCCCTTAACTTTTTCCCATTAGGCTTTTGGTTTATCCCTAAACAACCAGCACTTTAGGTATGATGTTCTCGAACATGAACAATTATTTCATTATAATATCTAATGAACTGGTAACAGTAGTCTAGACTTTTATAAAGATGGATTTATATGAATAAATATGGATTTCCACATTTTTGTTGTTGACAGTATTGATGATAGTGTACTATTCTTGACCTTGATGCGGTATGTAGAAAATGAACAAATAAAATTCCATTAGACATTCTGGATGCAATAGTGCAAATAGGTTGTGTTAGTGACTTTATTGCTCCTTTGTTAACCTTTTATCTCCCCATCCATTGGTATCCACAGGATCAGTGTGAGCAGATGGTATTTCGGTGGTGGATCCTCAGCAGTGGCATGATGTTGTGATCTAAATACAGCAGACACATCGGTTTTGTTGCCATTTTAATGACCTCAATGTCACAGCATATTTACAAATAGGCCTATGGTCAAAAAATCACCACCAATGAAAGTCTAGAGGACAATAATAAACAAATATGTAGTAATCTCTAACTGTCTACAGATTGCTAAAAGATTATGGCAACTGCTTAAAAACCTCCAGTAGTTCCAGCACAACACTGAGTAAGATTGCATCGCCACATGATAATGGGCCGCCGTTCAAATAACATCTGGTGTTCCTGCGGTAAGCTCATAGCATTTATGGAAGGGGTGCTTCTAAATCGCTCCTAGTTTTAAAATACGACCTTTTTGTGAGAGACAAAAAGGCAGAAATCACTCTATTAGAAAAAGCATCCACTACTTAATGAAGCTGAAATGGACCTCAGGTGAGGTTTGTGACAACACCAATCTTGTACACTTACCCATGATTCCGCGGAGAATAAATGTGTGCTCTATGTCTTCGGAATACTCCATCATAGATCTCAGTATGTATGAAAAATTAAGAGTGAAGACACTTCTGAAACATGGATCTCCTTTCCCACTAGTTTTAACTTCTCTTATTTTGGCTGTAATAGATCACTCTGAAAGGGTGTCATTTAATATACTGTAGATGAAAAGTCATGTCACATGAGAAAGAGTTCGAAGGGTGCTTTTTTGGTTTGTTTAAACCTGATCTATTCCTCAAAAATATATATTATTTTTATTTTTTTTATTTTATCAATGCCATTTATTATGATTAATATTAACATTTGTGAACATCAACAGTTAAAATTTTTAAAACAATTGTAAATAAAATGTGTGCTTGATTACAAATTATATTTAAAAATACTTTATTATATTTTATAAAAAATAAAAAAATACATGTATAAACAAATTAATTTAATAAATTCAATTCATGTGATATTGGTCATTTTCTATATGGTATTTTCTAAATATAATAATAATCGTGAATCCACCGGGTTGTTTTTTTGTTTATTTTGCTCGTTTGGGGGTTTGAATTTAGCGGGAATGTATTATGCGTTAGCGGCCGGAGCCCCTTTAAGAAGGTAGCAGGTGGAGGTAAGACATGTGACCGGGGCATCATGACATGCATCAAGAGTGAGTCATAGACAGATGTGGGACTCCGATAGAGAGTATCCGAGAGAGAATCCGATAATTTTCCAAAATACCGGTACCAACTCACCTGGACACTGTGAACTCTTTCCAAATATTACATAATCAACCATTTAAAAAAAGCTAAAAACGGCCTCATTACTTATTTATTGTTTACCCATGTATTTATTTACGCAATTAATCTTGTCAAACTGACGGTGCATGTCAATGGCCATCAAGTATGAGTCTTCTGTTCTTACTGAACTAAAAGCTGCATCTATGATCATTATTCAGTACTGAATTTGCAAACAAGCTATTTCAGTCTGCACACACTGTACAATGACACCCCCCACCACCCCCACTGTATATAATGAGTGTAGAGTACTATTGAAATTAGGTAATTAGAAAAGGAATTAATATTAAGCGAGGTTAAGAATGAAAAGAACAAAATCACAAAGTCAATTATAGCTCAGCAATTAAAAAAGTCACGCAGTGAATATGGTATCATCGGTGAAAATTAAGACAGCTTTCTGTAGACAATTCCCTACTGTCTGGCCAACAGAGCAAATAAAGTCATTAGTCCAGATTCAGTATCGTGAGAGTAAATGGGAGAAGCAGAGGTGGACACTCCTTTGCCCTATGCCTATAAAACGGCAGACAGCTCAGGAGACGGCGGTGCTGCTTAATGACTGCTTTCACTTTCGCCACATTGTGTGTCTGCATGAGAACAATGGACGCATCCTCAGGGATTTGGTAGCGGTGAAAGAACAAAAAAAGTTTAATTAAAGCAAAAGATGACATTGGCATGACGACCACAGAAAAAAAAAAGACTTTGAAATGAAAACGGCTTGTTGTGCGTTTTTTTTTTTTGTTTTTTACGCAATCTTGACGCACTTATTTCTTCGGATTACACATGTATAAACCCAGACAATACCAAAATTATACCTGATACAACACATCAGTGCAGCATACACAACCTTCTATTCAATAAGATGGATGTCCTAGATTTCATTTACAATATATGGTGAGACTAATGTATCTGTTTTAAATGGCGGTTGGTGGTATCTACTTATCACCAACATACATTATTTATGTCTGGATAAAAACGTAACTGGTCAAACATGCAGCGATCCACCAATCAGGATCAAACACACCCTCTATTATGAACTTCTTTAGATTGGCGCTTGGTGGTATCTACTTATCACCAACATACAGTTCAGCGTCAGTTCACCAACAAGCAGAACATTTAGAGAGGAATAAATTATACAAGTGACTCGAACTCGCCACAACACCTGTGGCCTGATTTGCGTGATTTTGTTTAGTAGTTGAAATACAAGGTTTTGGGCTCATTATAATTTGAATAGAAATCAATCAGTGTTTGACCCATGAATATCCTTCTATTAATAGATTAGTGTGTTAAGCGTTGATTAAGCAAAGAATCTTGTGACAAAAATGATAATAGGAACATTATCACTATTGAAAACATAGTACTTTGGATACTTAAGTACATTTGAAGGCAGATACTTTTATACTTTTGCTCAGGTGAAAGTTTAAGGTTCCCTGGTGGTCTAGTGGTTGGAATGCAGCGCTCTCACCGCTGCGGCCCGGGTTCGATCCCTGGTCAGGGAACCGACCCCCCCAGCCACACTTTTATTGCCGGTCCCAAGCCCGGATAAATGGGGTGGGTTGAGTTAGGAAGTGCATCCAGCATAAAAACATGTGCGAAATCAAACATGCGGAGGATTCGCTGTGGCGCCCACTAACGGGAGAATCTGAAAGAAAGTTTTACTCAAGTGAAAGTTTAAAGGGAAAACTTTATTTTACTGTAGTCCTATTTTATCGAGAGTATCTCCACTTGAACTCAGCTACATGCTTTGTGTACTTCATTCACCACTGATTGCAAGCCTGCATTTTTTATCAACTACTCAAAGGAATTGTTATTTCAACCTTCGATTTACTTGGAAACCATTTCGATTCCTAAGAAAAGAGAGTAATATACATAATAGTAGTGTCTTTACTAACCAATCTGCCCACATTTTGCTCAATTAGGCAGCAAAGCAGCAGATAAACACTTTCACAGCTAATCTGCTTGCTGTTCTCATCACTGCATACAACACGACAGATGTTTAAAAGCTTAAAATCGTATGCCAGGATGGTGGCATTTTTGACCGATGTGTGGATCGATGCATCGTTGACAATTTTTTTTTTTATGAAGATGAAGCCAACGTACAGTTTTAATGCATCTGAAGATTTAAGCTGCACTGACACAACAACAGTTTAATTTTTTTCCCATTCTGAGAAAATGGTCAAACCTCCTGAATACTCTCCAGAGTCAGTAAACATGAGGATGCAGCTTTTGGTTTAACTTACAAACGCTAAACAAATGTCTGTTCATAGAAACTGTGCAAAGGCCAAATAATACAGGACTTAATACATTAAATCAAGTGCATTCATATGAACGTATGATTGTCAGTGACACTTTTGAATGTGTTCTTGCATACTGTGGTGTTTAATGTAATCTAAAAGCAGCCTGGCTTCATAATAGCAGTTAAATAGCTAAATTAAGAAATGGAAAACATTACAAAAGATATTTATGTGACCAATATTGAAACAGCTTAAAGCAAAAAAAAAAATATATATATGTATATATCTTTGGACATGTTTAACCCCAGTCAACATGCTCTACAGATTCTACGCTAACACATTCCACACATACACACAGAAACACACACCTACGCATCTGCTGCTCCTCTATGCATTAACATAAATTGGATTAAAGTTCCACTGTAAATACCTTATATGGACAAAAGTCTGTGGACACCTTACCATAAAATGTGTATATGTGTTTTTTAAATACCATTCCACATTAAATCCTGATTTGCTGTTATAATAACCTTCACTTTACTGATTTTGAAATGTGTGCTTGTAGAGATGCAGTCAGCATGAAAAATTCAATAGGGTTGAGTTCTATAGCAGGAGATCTTCCACTCCAACCCACTTTAAACCAGAGGGGGAGGATATATACAAAGACAGCAGGGAAAGGAGAAATGTTGGTACTATGGTGATGGGAGCGAGTTATAATGGCTTCAGTGGTGATTAAGAAGAGGAGGAGAGTGAGGACTGTAAAGTAAAGTGTGCAGTAGGAATGACAGACTGGTTCAAGGTGGAGGTGAGACTGCATCAAGGAGCCCTGTCCTATTTGCAGTGGTGATGGACAAATTGAAGGACGAGCTCATGTGATCTTTGTGGATTATATTGTGATTTGTGGTGAGAGTCAGGAGCATTTTTAGAAGAGCCTGGAGAGGTGGAGGTATGCGCTGAAGAGAAGGGGAATGAAAGTCAGTAGGAGTAAGGCAGAGTACATGTGTGTGAATGAGAGGGAGGGCAGTGGATTGGTGCAGTTGCAGGGAGAAGAGGCGAAGATGGTGGAGAAATTCAGGTACCTAGGGTCAACATGTGCAAAGTAATGGAAAGTGTGTTAGAAAAGTAAAGAAAAGAGTGCAGGCAGGTTGGAGTGGGTGGAGAAAGGGAGAGTAAAAGGAAAAGTGTAGAGGACTGTGGTAAGACCTGCGGTGTTGTGTGATTTGGAGATAGTGGCATCAACTAAAAGACAGGAGGTGCAGCTGAAGGTAGCAGAGCTGAAGATGTTGAGATTTTCATTGGGAGTGATGAGGATGGACAGGATTAGGAATAAGTTTATTAGAGGGACATTTTGTGGACAAACTGAGAGATGGTTTGGACATGTCTAGAGGAGGGACATGGGGAATATTGGTAGAAGAATGCTGAGGATGGAGTCGCTAGGAAGCAGGACAAGAGAAAGAACAAGGAGAAATCTTTTTTTTTTAATGTATAGAAAGCGACCCCCTGACTGCTGCTTTCCCTGCATCTAATTTAGTTTCAAATTCAGTGTCTAGGCTTCAGCTGGACGTCTTGTTCTTGCTAACATGCTATGCATGGCTGAACTAAAGAAAAGTGTGCGATCGGATTTTTCCTGCCGCACACAAGACCTTGCTTGAGGTTTAAAACTGTAATCACTAACATAGGGTTTTTGTCTTCATGTGGGTGTTCAGCCTTTAGCCAGAGATCAGCTGGTTGGAGGTCAAGACGTTTCGGTTACGTTTACTCTTTCATAGCGAGGTCCAAGGACAGTTCATGATGAATATTACGTATATTTCACGCTGGGTTCTTTCAGAGCTTGGCTTCGGGGAGGTTGCGCTCGCGTGGGTGGCGTGTGCAGGCTTAATGCACACCTTGATAACTTGATGAAAATAAAGTATTGCCTTATTCAGTGATGGTTTTACGAACGATAGATTGTTATATGCTCCTTTATTGAATGGTGCAAGGTGTGTGTGTGTGTGTGTGTGTGTGTGTGTGTGTGTGTGTGAGTGTGCGTGCGTGCGTGCGTGCGTGCGTGTGTGTGTGCGCACTGTTCAGGGGAATCAAGTACGTGTTAAAAACCCTGAAACTAATGCTTCATTGCTGGTATCCAAGCATGGTGTCCCCTCGTCTCTCCCTCCCTCCAGCCCACCTTTTCACTTGTTCTGTCTCCGAGTCAAGGCCAGTGTGTCAGTTCTCAGCACTTTTACTTTGCTCCTGAACTCTGCTGTTCCCATCTGCAGCTTCAAACTCCTATTTATCTGACAAGCACCTGCCATATTCATCTAAGTGAAAAGCTAGCTGATTTTGGCTCAGCACACTGTGTGCTGCAAGAGGCAAGCTGTGATTTGTGTGTGTGTGTGTGTGTGTGTGTGTGTGATATTAGTCAAGACATTTGTTAAATGTTGCTGACTGAAATCTATACGTAGTGTGTAAAATCTCAATGTGATTCACTGAGTGAGGATCTGGAAATTCTCTTTCTCACTTGTTTGAATTAAGTGATCGAACAAATAAATGAATAATGTGTACAACATTGTAAATATAACACATAATTAAGTATAAGGTACAAATCCAATTAAGATCAAGTCGAAGAAAAAAATTCTGAATAAAAGTCTCTTTATATGGAAAAGTTTTAATACTAAATGATTTTTAACACCAACACTAATAAGCACTAATAAGTCTCTATGCCATTCACACCTAATCGCAAATAGAAATCAAATCTCATCAGATCTTTTTGTATTTGAATTCAAATTGGGTGTTCAGTCAGAGTTTTGCCTCACTATTAATTCACCCTGGGCAGCAGGATGAATAAATGTATAAATCGATGTATAATGCATTTCATTACCTGCTATATTGGCGCTGCTTTTAAAGGGCCTCGATCGTTACGCTAGTGCTGTATAATCTGGTTTTACCTTCGACATGCTCTCATGCTAATTCATACTGACGTGGAGCTTGAGATCGGCCCTCGTTTTATTATAATTATCTGTACATCAGGAGTCAATACTTTTCCTTTCCCTGTCTATGCTAGTCTGCTCGGTGTATTATTTTAGCCGCAGTACTCTGCAGCTCTTAACTATGTCCCGATAGACCCCCAAAACAACAATACCAGAAGAAAAAAAAAAGTAAAAATAAAATCCTGTGTGCTTGAAGGAGTTCGGTTCTTCTCACTGAGTGCACAGATGTAACCCTTTCTCAGTGCTGAAAAATAGCAACTGACAACTGTGTCTTCGAGAAGTGCTACATGTAAACACCCACAGAGGGAGGTCTGCTAAGCCCGAACGTCTTAAGTGGCAAAGGTGGGGGATGAGGTTAGAGAACCATTTCTCCCACTAATTCCAAGCTGTTTTTTTTTCACATTTGCAAACTTCATACTTTGTGGGTGGTTCAAGTTTTTCTTGTTGTTAATCTGCCTCTTTGGGTTCGGTGTTTGTGTGTGTGAGTGTGTTTAGAGATTGCTGTAATCCCCATGTGTAATCAGAGAAGTACACAGACACAACAGAGTAGGTGAGGAAAAGGCTTGTGCACAGAAAAACTCAACCCATCCTGAGGGGCCTGACTGAAAGATAAGACAGACCTGAGTTTTCACATGCATAGATAACACCCTCTGACCTTGTGGATGGTGCGTGTGTAGTTTTTGTTTAGTTGTGCTTCTGTTCTGATGTGTTACTGATGTACAGGCTAGTAAAATCCCTGCTGACTTCTAGAAATAAATCTAACAGCAATAATCCTTGAACATCCCATAGATATAGAGAAAGACGGCACTTCCACTACACGCACTGCAGCAGACGTATAGCACAACATTTGCATAGATCATAAACCATCCAAATTGCGCTCATTCGTCTTGAGGTTCTCGAGCGACCCAGATTGGAACGACGAGACCCTCTATACCCCGCCGAATGCCTTCGCCGATCAATTCTCCACACTAGATAATGCTAAGACTCTTCTTCACCTGGATGGAGGCTCCTGAGTATGTTCTTTTGTCATGCTGTGATTCAGAAATCTTTCTGTTCTCCTTGGACTTCAGAAAAAGGATGGACCCAAGGGTTCAAATGTGAGAGTCTTTCTCAAGGAGGCTCAAGCTACAGTTCTGATCATTTATCATTCATCATTTAGAGGCAACACTCACAAGTAAAACTTTGTTTTGTTTGACTTGTGAAATATTGAGTACGATCGAATATTAACTCGAAAAGTTTGGGTTTTCTTTTACAAACTAGTCACACACTTTTCACGTGAATTTAAACACTTCTGCCTTTTGGACTCCATACATTTCTTACACATGTAAACATGATTTTATTAATTTATTTACATATGATTTTTCTGTGCATCTGCATTTCGAAACACTGCATTTTTTCAGTTTCCCCTACATGATTGACTTCTTTTCACCTGTGATTTATTCCACATATTCTAATTGAAAATTTATTTTACTGTTTACTGTTTTATGATTCAGTTATTTTCCCCACCTGATTAATTTTTCATGATTCATCAAGTTATTTTTCCACATGCGGCTTCAATCATAAATTAGTCATGTTTTATGTGTTGTGTAATTTCAGGTCATTGATCAATGCACCTTTATATAGTACTTGTATAATAACATATGTGAAATTTCTGTAAAGTCTATAATTGTCTAATATTAATGCCGCTACTATAAGCCGCTAATTTTTTTCCACTCTTTCAACCAATTCAGAGGCTAATTTATAGATTTTTCCAGGCTTTTTCCCAGTTTCACAAGCCACATAACTTTAGACTAATGAAACTGCAGAACGGTTTCAGGTGAACCAATGAAACTCTTTATATTAAATCAGATGCGCTCCCGCTGAATCGGGCCGCACCACATCATAAATATGGATGATGTTCCTCTGACGTTTGACCTGCCGCTCACTCTGACTTTCAACAGGAAATGCGAATCATTCGTCACGCTGAAAACAACCGGGCATAAAAACGGACTTCACATGTGTTCTGAGCTGCACGTCATCGAGAGAAAAGATTCACCGATGGTGATTTTTAAACACACGATGCCAAAAGATAAACTCCCGAAAGAAATAGTTGTGAAAGGAAGGAGGGAGACAGTGAACAATGACTTTCTTGGTAGGCTACTGTTTAGATACAAGCCGTGTAACAGACACTGTCTTTGGTTAAAGCCTGTGTAAAGATCATTAGTTTCAGTGTAGGAACCTGCGGCTTATTTATGTTCAAAATACAAATGTTTGTCAAATTCAGTGGGTGCGGCTTATATCTGAGAGCGCTTAATAGTCCTGAAATTACGGTAGTACAAAAGATGATCGTACAAAGCTAAAGCTCACTCACCCAAAATGGAGACACTCTCCTGGCGTGTTCAGGCGTACTGATTGGAGAAATGATCCGGTCTTGCCAGTGCAAATTATTGGTGGAAATCCCTCGCTGGTGGTGACTAAGATTGTGATGGTGCTTGTGATGGGAATTGGCCTTGACAACAATCTGGGGGGGAAAAAAATTACATTGACACTGTGACACAGTTTCGAATGGCATGAGTTTATTCCATTATCAACCCATCCACAAGAAACAAGACTACCCTTTAAAATAAATTCGGAAAAAAATGGCACCCTATTTAAAAAAAAGAAAGGTTAGTGTATGTCTTATGAAACCTCCAATGAATAAGTTGCATTAGGGAAATTTGGATAGGGGCTGCTCTTATTTTTAACTCCCTGAGAACTTGAGCTATTATTGCATATATGTCAGATATATTTCGTATCTCTGAATGTAAAATCATCTGTGCCATGTACATGCAGGTAATTCAACTTCAAAAAAGTGTAAAAAAAAATTCAGTAAGAAACAATTCAGCCTACAAAAACACTATGAGCCTTGCGAAGGGGCAATATTACATTAAGAACTGACTGAATCTAATTTAGAAGGAGAGTCATGAGACCTGTAACCTCATTCAAAATAAGACATCACTAGCAACCGAGAGTGTCAGCACAAAAGAACTCCAAGAAACCAGACACCAAAGAAAGACCCATCTTTCCACACCTGTTTTATTGCCCATGCTGTTATTTTTCACAGTGTCGTTCCATGTCAGGTTTACAAAGCAATTCAGTCTTGTCATGAGAACACCTGTGTCCAAGAGAGAGCTTATCAAGCCAACAGTGGGGTTCCTACTCAAAGGTTCAATCGGCATGACAAATCACAGTCATGCCTCCGCTAGCCAGCACATAGAGTATGTCGGGGCAATTCATTCAGAATGTTGAACTGGACTGGCAAAACATCACCATGGAAAGAAAAACAGTCAAGAAAATATTACGGTTGCTGGTAACCTGCTCGTTATAGGTTTAGAAGCCGATTGCATGGACATGTGCTTGAGCCTGAGTGTATCAGTGTTTGTTGCAGCAGTTTTGAATCACACTGCCATTTTTTTTATCAGATTGAGTCAGAAAATTAGTCACTATGTCGGTCCTGTTGCTATGGATAACTGTTTTATAGATGAATACTGACAGTGATGATGTCATAGCAGTCAAAGTGATAAACTCACTATTCACGTAATCAAGCTGGAATACAAAGGAAAATTGAAAGCATCCATGGTTTTATATGTAAAAATGAAAATCTGCACACATTCTTATAGACATTCAGCTCGTTTTAAGCCTGAGAGCAATATCATAAATAATTGTGAGTGTTTCCTTTAATTTATATTCGATTTACCAATCAGAGTAGACCTTATTTGGTACAATTGTTAATATCATAGACTGAATGTGTAGATGGCAAGAGCTACTTTTGTATGTCTTGTGAAATTTTGGACCTGAATGTACAGAATTCAGTGTAGACAGTCACTTGTTCAAATTAGTTGAAAGGATGATGCAACATTAGCTACTAACTTAAAAAAAATCCAAGTCTACAATACTTGGACTAATTATATCTCTTTAGTATGCCAGATTCTAGACAAAGTAATTGGGAAAGAGAGTAAACATACCATGTCTACCCATACTTTCTTTGGTTTTTATCTCAGTTGGATGTGACTCTAATGGCTCAGGAGATAAAATGCAGGATGATTGCAAGAGAGGATGGGAGGAAGGAAGAAAGACAGGCAACAATGGATGATGAAGGGCTGATCTCTTCTTCTTCACCCTGGCTCATCAACATTTTATTCCTAACTCCTGCTGATGAGACGGAGATCAAGGAAGAAGGTGTCACCAAGAAGAGGAATTTGGACTTCAGGCTGCAGGTTGAATAATATTTTTTTGTTTTAGTGATAAAGGTTTACTGGCAGGGCTGGGACATTAGACTTGATTTCAAAGCTGTGTTTAAATCTTGAATAAGACTTACTTTAAAAAAAAAAAAAAAAAAGAACGAAAAGAAAAGAAAAAACTTTTCTTCCCTGGGAAGCCTTAATCTCTGGAGGTTTCTCAGTTCCCAAACCCTTCATTCATCTATAGTAACCACTTTATCCTGGTTCGAGTCACATAGGATTGGAAGCCAGGATCCACAATCGTCTAAGCTTGGGATTAAACCCTGGGCCTGAGGTTCCGTGCCCTGGGAGTGGCATCTACGGTACACTAACTTACTCCTGTTATATGAAATAAATAATAAATGCACTGTTTTTACTAACAAAGGAGTTACCACCCCAAAGTTTAGTACTCTCTCAAAACATTATGTCTGGAACGATTGATTTTTCTTGCACCACAGCAATTTATCAAAATGACAGTGTTTTATAAGTAAAGCTGAACTTTTTTCTATTTAAAATTCCATTTCATGTTAAGAATGTCATGAAACAAGCTAGTTCCTGGTATCACTGCCTCTATAGCAGCCTTCAGCCCTCACTCCTTCCAAAATCTTGAGTTTACTAAGAGTATACTATACTAAGAGTAAACTAATACACTATACAGACAAAAGTACTGGGACACCTGACCTTTCCAGCCATATGAGGTTCTCTCCTAAACTGTTTCCACAAAACTATTGGCATACAAATGAATAAATAAAAAAATTACTTGTTCCAGCTTGACAATGCCCCCATGCACAAAGTGAGTTTCATTAAGATATGGTTTACATGGGTGGGAGTGGAAAATCTCAGAGAAACTACACCTCAGGCTTCCTAAACTTACATTAGTACCTGAATTTACTAACACCCTTGTGGGAGCACAAAATCTCCACAAGCACACTTTAAAATCTAGTAGAACATCTTTCTAGAAGAGTGGAAGAAGAGCGAATGAGGACTTAATGTGGATAGGATGTTCAAAAAAGACATGATCAGTTCACCACAAACTTTTGTCCATACAGTGTACATTTATTACAATAAATGTGAACCTAGGATTTGGCCTTGCAGCTGGGAAGAATAACCAATGCCTTTTGACCAATCAGATTGAAGAATTCAGCAGCACTGATTTAATGCATTTTGAAATGTATTCATATATTTTTATAGCGACAGCATTATATGCAGTTACGTTTAATACATTACTAATACATTACAAATATGAATACATCTTATACATTACTTTTATATAGCCCATTAACACAAAGCCAGCTCACATACTCTCGCTCTCTTGCCTGTGCCGGATGTTAAAGAGACAGAGTGACACAATGTTCATCCAATTATGATCTCATTTTGGCTCATATCAGCATGGACCTTGAGAAAATTCTGTTCAGACAATGAGCTAATATCTCATAACAATGACAGCAACAGCACTGGAACTTGACTTCCAGCAGAATGACTAACAAAAGGATTTATATTGCTGGCAAGCCGACAACAGAGAATATTGCTTGCAGGAAAGTAAGCTGGAGAAAGTATAATGTGCTGTAGGATGCCACAGATGGTGGAGAGTATGTACCATATAGATTGACACAAAGACATACAGACACGTTCGGTGAGGGTGAATTAGCTGCCTCGGGTGCCCTGAACTCCAGAAAAAAAACGCACCCTGGCCTTGTCTCCGATGGCCATCTGGTCATCTTTAGGCCCACAGCTTTGCCAAAGACATCTGAAGATGTTTGCTTCTTAAGAAAACTGATGTCACATTCAATACACAAGAGCCTTTTCCCATACCAGAACAGGCTTACTAAAAATACAGGGTACATTTGTGAGAATGTGAGGATTCATCTAACCAATTATTCGTCTGTAGAATCTTTAGAACTACTGCAAAGTCTCTTTTTCATCATTTCTCAAAACAGAAAACGGCAGCAAGCAACCTGGAAAGCTGTGGGATTATTTCTAACCTGAGCCCATGATGGGACCAGGGACCCTGAGGCTACATGGCTGAAACGATCCTTAACAGGGGACCATGTCACCTTATTTTCTTTATCTGGTCACCACTGCCTTTTAGTCGCACATGAATATTTGAACAACAAATAAATAAAAAGTGCAAGCAATACAAGGCACCGAACAAGAAATTCTAAGAGACTCGTTGGAGATGGATGTAAGATGCTGAAGAAAAACACAGTCCCAGTGGTTGATCCTTTTCTGTTCCAAAGCAACATACTAATATCTAGTGAACTCAAGGCAGAACTGAAATCCCCACAGCGAGGCAGCTCCCATATGCCTCCCAACTCCCTTTTATTCTTTTCTTTTTATTCCATTTCTGGTCCTAAGCATCAAATAACTAAAGAAACAACAGGCTTATATATTTTTTCCCTCTGTTCCAAGCCTGATGGAACTCATCTCAATTTACTTCATTCGATTTGGTTGCACTTCGGCGTTTTTTCTGTTATTTCCGTGTACTTTAGTGTAGACACGTTTCATAGAAATCCGCACATGCATTTTATATTCAATTTGAAATACGATAATAGCCAAATTATGACAGAAAACTGTAAAGAAGAGCAGGGTCACGAACCGATATGCATAGTTTACCCATATTCTACAATCGCTTGTGTTTTTGGTGTATATTTTTGATATTCGTTGGGCACATCCTTAAAACAAAAACGCTGTCTAATTAGCCATTTCTTTGTCTGAGGTGACTGGAAATATAATTAACTAGCAATAATTTGTTCTTTAACTCAGGGAAACTGTTTGATTCTGGTCAGCAGTGTTGTGCAAGTTACTAAGAAATAGTAACTAGTTACTTCATTCAAAAAGTAACTCAGTTACTTTGTTGATTACTTACACCAAAAAAGGTAAAAAAGTAAAGCGTTACTGTTAAAAATAACTTTTTGGTTACTTAAAAAAAATAATCATTGTATATGTTCCCTTTTATGCATCTATACAAATACAAAACTGACTTAAACACAAAGTAATTTTTAAACACTTTCAGTCGGAGCAGCACAAACTGAATATATTACAAGGATTTCTGAAATAAATAACAAAACAAGCTGAATAATATATTCACAATCAAAAACTAAAGTGGCTTCTGCATCATAAAAGCTGTAGTGTTGAGCTCTTAAAAATGTTCCTTTCACAGCTTAAGTATGAAAACTATCAACAATGTAGAACACAACACCGGGTTAGCTTCTAGCTTCGTTGAGTTATGAAGTTTAGGGAGTTGCTGTTTATCGCAGTAGATACGACCTTCGAACCAGAAAGACACAGCTTACATTTGACTAAAAAGTTTTTGTCTTTATGCTCAACTAAAGTGAAATAATGAGCATATTTCCACTTTGAGAAACTCGTCTTGCTCTCGCCTCGACTCGCCATTACTGCCGCACAGACCTGAATAAACGGAGACACGCCCACAGTGCGTCTTCTTCGTGTTTACAGAGGGTAATCCACCAATCCTACAATGCGTCTCTGCTGTAAACAGGTTAGGCTGTAGTCTACACTTTAAATTCATTCATTCAAAAAAGCCTAACCCTAACCCAACGGGTAACGCACCATACGGTAACGAAGTTACTTTATTTAAAAAAGTAATGCGTTACAGTATTAGTTACTATCAAAAGTAACTGGTCAGAGCTTCAACTTCTAAGGTTTTGTGGTGAGAAAAATAAGAATGACACCGAGCTAGTTTACTGCGAAGTATAAAGATTCCACACTGCACTCTTCAGTGAATATCTAATCAGTGGCTTGAATTAGAAAATATCATCATGAGACCAACGAATCAGCCAAGAGAACAATTTGTGTTAGGGAGCCATACATGGCCTTTTACACTCATTATCCTGCTCCAATCCCAAAGCCCATTTAGGACATTTGTTTGGATGTGTATAGCTGTGTGTGTTTGTGGATGTCCTTCAGCAGCCTGGCACAAATTCCTTCTAAATGTCTGCACAGAAGGGAGGGGACATATGAGGGGTTAGGGACACGGTGAGGGGGGGCGCATGTCCTCCTCCCCGGAGAAGTCTTAGTCCTTTCTCGCAGTTTTATCCTTTTTGGGTCACTTTAGATTCAGGAATAGTCCCAAGGCCAACGGGAAGGTCGTTTGCATGAACCAGGTACACGTCAACGCAGATGTGTGCTGGGTTTTCCAAAGGGGAATCAGATTTATAATCACGAGGACAGATTTACTTGTCATCGTCAAGCCAGGAAAAAGAAGGGTTTTGACTCTGCACCGGGAGATAACACACAACATGTGACCTTGATTTTAGACAACAGCAATGAAAACTTTTTCATCCCCATGAATGTTTTCCTCGGTGTAGGATGTTACACAACTCGCGAAGGTAAAATACAAAATCATGGCACAAATATACAAAAAAAAATTTTTTATATGGAGCATCAAGACAAAATATTCTGTTGAATGTTTGGAAGCAATTATGGTGTAACATCGGTATAACAAATGTTTATTTATTAAAAATCATTTGTCAGGGGATTTATGATTTTTTTTTATATCTGAGTAAAAAGATAAAAAAAAGAAAAATAAATAAAGGACGTCATAAATAAATGTGTGTTGCATTTAAAGTTTTTTTAATGTTGACTCTTTTATATATATTTATTTTTCAATAAATATTTAATTTTTATATATAATTTTTTTTTTTAAGGCTGCATTAATTGCACGTTAATAAAATTAAGGTCTTTAGAATTTCTGTTAATGTGTTTTATATATAATTATCTAAATATATGTACATTTTATTTTATTGTTTTAATATTTTTTGCGTGCGTGTATGTGTGTGCGTGTGTGTGTGTGTTTTGAATGCTTCTGAGTGTAGTTAGAAACTTTTTGTGGATACATCCACACACTTCTGAAGTTACATCTGAAGTCTGCTATCAGTTTCGCTATATCAGTATGGTTGCACAACCTCATCACTTCACCTCAACCACAAGCCCTAAGTTAGTAATGTGGCAACTTTCTGTTCTGGACCATACGAATGGATTAGAATTGAAAAGAACGACATGAAGATGAAAATGTCAATTTTAAAGGCATCGTCACAGAGCAGTCATGATGAAACATGGTCTGATTACTCATACGCTATGGTCGCGAATCACGGTTGCATCGGCATGTGCTTTCCAGTGGATTTACTCGGATAAGCATGAGCAAATGTGTCTAGGAGTGACTATTGTCTGGAGATTGAATTTGCACATTTACATAATACAATTAGATTACGCCGTTTGGTGTTTTGCCCAGAGTTAAACGTATGCTAAAAGCTCTCCGTTGAAATTAAAATGCCTTTCCATGAAAGTGAATGATCAGATGTATACTTGTGCGTGAGAGAAAAGAAAGAAAGAAAGAAAGAAAGAAAGAAAGAAAGAAAGAAAGAAACTCAGATCCACTGAACCCAAATGAATCAGCTGATAACCAGTTGTTGTTGTTTTTGTTTAAACTGATAATGCTGGAGCACAATTCATTATTGCTGTAGTGCAGCATCATGCGGGTGGCACAAACACATTACCTGGGTGGCAAGATTAACTTAATCGGTGTCAATTATTCTCTGCACTTTATAATTGCCATGTGCAGTGCTGGTGAGAAATTTAATCCCGAGTCTTGTGATTCCTTAATTCAAAAGCACGATCCATCTGATTAAAGAGGGAAATAAAAAAAAAAGCCAGTGCTATAGGAGAGATGCCTACATCACATATATATTACTTCATTTTTTAAACCTCCTACAGACTTCAAATATAAATGTTTGGCGATTTTCTTCCCGTTTTTCCCCCACAGGCAATGTTCTGTAATGGAATTTGCAATTAAATATGAGGGATCTGTATTGGAATTTAATGCTCGAGAGATTCTACGAGGATGAAGAGATGAGGACGATACAGACTGTAATTTTTATTTATTTCTCACTTTGATTTATCACCAGGATGGAATGAGCTTTTTTTTTTTTTATTTCCTGCAAAGACTCACCTGGTTTATACGGGAAGGATGGGGGTGTCTGATGATGACCAGTTTAACAATCGTCCTCCAGACCTGCGTGTCGATGCTCCTCTGAGCAGTCACCACGAACTGTATAGGCTCGGACGGGTTCGGTACGTCTTGCTCGGCGTAAAGAGAGCCGTCGGGGCGAACGCTGATTCTGGGGTCGCTGCTCTCGAAGCTGATCCGCTCATTCGGATGACAAGCCTCGAACTTCACTAAACAGAATAAATGAGCAGAGGGAATTATTAGGGGGATATATATATATATATATATTTATGAAATCCTGGCAAATTATAAATACTTATTGCATCAAGTAAAACAGCAGATGGCCTTCTAAACGATATAAAACTAGAACATTTGGTCTTCATTGCTGCAAAACGCACTCAGAACTGTATGACAGAATTTGACAGACTTTGTCTGTTTGGGAGAAAAACTTGGCAGTGAGTCAGTCTTTTTAAATTAAAAAAAAATCAACAGAAAAAAGACTAAACTGCTGGTTTCTTCAATTTGTGCTTTACAAAATTAAACATCACACAGCCTAGCTATCTATGGTATATCTTCGCAAGACCATGACTTAAAAAGGACCATCTTTATGTATTTTGCTGTGTCATATTTCAATAATGAAATGTATGAAACAATACACAATGTCAGACTTCCTAACCACCGTTCCTAATGTCATAGATTTGCCATGTGCTCGTGTCCTGGTGTCTATTTTAGTCTTGCCGTCGGTTATTTCCTCCTCTGTGTGCACCTGTTCTGCTCGTCTGTGTATATCTGGCTGGATCTTTGTTTTGTCTCGTCCATTGATATTGGATGCTTCCTAGCCTTGTTCTGTTGTTTTTGTTTTCCTGGTTTTGACCTTCACCTTTGCGCTGGGCCTGCCCCAGAACTCTGGCTGCCTGTATTCTCGGCAATGAACAACGATTATGGCTTATGGATAAGATTCGGAAAACATATGCTGAGTTTATGTTCTGCCTCCCAGTCATTTACACCCACTTACATCCAAGAAGCCACAAGCCATGTCCAGAAACATATAGTACAGGGCACATACATATGTACACGCAGCTGTCAAAACACAGCAACGAAAAATATGGGAAAAGTGAAAGAGTGAAAGAGAGAGAGAGAGAGAGAGAGAGAGAGAGAGAGAGAGAGAGAGAGAGAGAGAGAGAAAGCAATAAGTAGGACTCTCTATGAAGAACATATTGACAATAGCATGACCCTGTCCCCCAAACCAACAACATCAGAAGAAAACACACACACACACACACACACACACACATATAAATATAAAACACAAGCAGAAGATGCCTTACATAAAACATTTTTCAGCTTCCCAGTGCTAGCTTCAGAAAACACAAGCTGAGCTGAAAGCTGAGTTCTGCTGCATTAACATGCATTTTAAAGGATAAAATGATTCAAAATCCCCCCAAAATTCTGCAGTTTAAAAACATTCACCCCCTCAGTGCACAGGAACTACTTCCTTCATTGACGGCATGTGGTCCTCTCACAAACACCTGGGAAAAAGAGTGCCGCTTTATTTATGTTACTCATGTACCGGGATCAAGTCCAAATGCACTCTGAAATTGCTATACCACAGAAGACATCAATTTTAGTTTGAAGAATCACAGACACAATCATATAGTCCCACCGAAATTGTGTAAGAAGAAAGAACACGCAGCTTTGATTACGAGGAGGTGGCCATTTGTTTCAGCCGTCACCTATAACGTGGTCAAACAGCTAATCGAGTGAGTCATTGCTCTAGCCGGAAAATATAGAATCATTGAGAGTCTTCGTAAAGTGCCCTGATGCTTGGTTGATGGATAAAGATGATGCAATACCAGCAAAGTAGAACGCTTTTTTATAGCTTCTCATCTAATTCATTTAAAAGTTTCATTTACAGACCACTCGATTTAAATGCTAGAAACATTTACTCTTTACGGGTACTAAAGGTATGATTCGTCTTTCAATTCTGCCTGGAAAGAAATGCAGTGGAAGACCCACGTTATTTCCTAGAGAGCCTTTCTCCAGTGGAAGCGATGCATGAAATATGATCGCAAGTGGTCACTGGAGATGTATTCCTAATCACCCGCCTGCTTGTGATCCCATCATCCATGACGCATGTTAATGTTATGTGAAAGGGGGGTTTCTTTCGCATGCATCTCGCATGCGAATTTCGCATTATAAAGTCTGGTTAAAGGTCATTTTGCACGCATAGCTGCAATTTATTTTTTAGATCCTAAACCAACTTGATGTCGGCGAGACCATCTGGACATGGTTAGAAAGCAACCGAAATAAAATCCTTTATAGATGTCGATGGTAAAGTCAGAATTTGGCAACCAAAGAAATAAATCCATGAAGGGAAAATGCATTGTCAATAGTGCAGGTTACTGTTGGTATAATGGGAAAATTTCTTTGGCACATTTTTGGCCTGATACCAATAGAGCATCATTTAAATCTCACAGCTTTTTTAAATAAGTCAAGTCAAGTTTACAACAGACATTGTTTAAAAGGAGTTTTACAGAATTTAACAGTTAAGGTGAACGATGTGTGTTTCTCCCTGATGAGCAGCCGTGGCGACGGTGGCAAGGAAAAACTCCCTTAGATGTTATGAGCAAGAAACCTTGAGAGGAACCAGACTCAAAAGGGGAACCATCCTCATTTGGGTGACATCAAGAGTTTGATCATAAATTTTTCAACAATACAGAACACTGGAGAGCGAGAACTAACATGAGCACTGGAGTATAAGATTATAAGTGATGTTCTTTCTACCCATCCTCATTTGGGTGACATCAAGAGTGTGACCATAAATCTTTAAACAATACAAAACACTGGAGAGTGAGAACTAACATGAGCACTGGTGTGTAAGATTATGAGTAATGTTCTTTCTACAGTCTTATACAGTCATTGTGGTTATAAAACTAGGAGCTACTGAGCAACTCATTAAAAAGCTCAACATTTGCGATCATCACAGAGCAACACCAACTTCTCCATGCTAGAGCCTTTAAACGCTTAAAGAGGTCCAAACTCCACATGAAGTGGGATCCAATTGGCACATGTGTCCCTTTCGGGCCGCAAGTCACCATTCTTATCATAAGGATACTTCCTGTATGATCATGTGCCATGGCACAACTCAAACTGGCTTCACTAATGTATTAATGGGTACAGTGACAATGAAAATCTGTGACAAAATTTAAATCTGGACTACTGTCAATATCTCTGTCATATCCATACCAAGCCATATTTATACTTATATTTTATACTTTATATTTTTAATAATACTATTTTCAATTTCTATTTGTACATTCTTCAGTACTGGACAGTGGTAAAAAGCATTTCATGTCATACTCAATGTAAACATATATTGTTTGATTTGACTTGACAGTGTACAGATGTTTAATGGCCTCCTCAGTCTTGAAGGAGTCTGATTTATTGTGGAATCCATGTTCAAAAGAATTGAGACTGTTTAGCAACTATTCGTTCCTAATAAAGTTGGTCCAAACTCCACATGAAGTGGGATCCAATTGGCACACGTGTCCCTTAATGGCCGCAAGTCACCATTCTTATATTCTTATATATTATATATTATATTATATTCTTAAGGATACTTTCTGTGTGATCATGTGCCATGGCACAACTCAAACTGGCTTCACTAATGTATTAATGGGTACAGTGACAATGAAAATCTGTGACAAAATTTAAATCTGGACTACTGTCAATATCTTTGTCATATCCATACCAAGCCATATTTACATTTTGTACTTTATATTTTTAATAATACAATTTTAAATTTCTATTTGTACATTCTTCAGTACTGGACAGTGGTAAAAAGCATTTCATGTCATACTCAATGTAAACATGTATGTGACAAATACAATTTGATTTGTTCGATTTGACTTGACAGTGTACAGATGTTTAATGGCCTCCTCAATCTTCAAGTAGTCAGATTTATTGTGGAATCCATGTTCAAGCAACTATTCGCTCCTAATAAAGTTGTGGTGAGTTCGCACTCATTCTTCATTTAATATTTTTCCTGGTCGGTTTTGGATTTATAGACCACCTGCTCAGCATCCACACAACGGAAGGCGAGATACATTACGCATATATGCGCACTGGGAAAAGATGCAGAATTTACTACACGAGAAACGTACGTTTTCCATTCGCAACGTCTCAGGCAAAAGCCAAATTCAGCATTCTTGCTTTAGGAGAGACAGAAGCATTGTTTGTGCGAATGAAATATTCATTGACTTCCATGGAAGCTCTGCTACAGGCCAAAAGCAGCCTAGATAATTTGAAGTTTCCTCTGACTTTTCTACATTAAAGAGAACAGCTAGTTTTAAAGAGTTTATATAACTCATGCTGATAGAGAGAAAAAAAAATTCTGTACATCACCCATCAGACATTTCTTCACTCTTCAGTCAAAATTAACGCAGCAATTCTTCTTTATCAAGACGTCAAACGACTGCTCAGATTGCTTCACAACAACAGCTGAATAACTGACAGACTTGATTAATCAGAGCTATATACTCGGCTGCTGCGGGGAGTAATTGCACGTATGAAAATGTTTTGCTTGTGTCTCCAAGCATGTATAATCTTCATCAGTTTCGGAGCATGTATAATTTGCATGAACGATGCAAAAACACCTTATGCTATCGTGTACGAATGCGGGAAATATTTCACAGATTCACATTACACTCCGAGTTTGCTGTTTTGTTCATAGCAGAATAAACGTGTGATATAATGATGTGCACAATAGTTTCCAGTGATATTTACTCTGATTATACTGTATTTCCAAACCTATGAACTGCGATTAAGCACTTAATGTACAGAGTATTCTTAACCAAAAGCTGAACATTTCCATTATGAAGCATCTCTGTACTATACACTATTTATGTCATTTGCACTAACGTGTAGGGGTGTAACGATACACATTTTCGTACCCAAATGTACACTTTGAGTGCATTTTATCATTATTAACCTTGAAAACATACCCAGCATTGCCAGGGGGTATTAAAAAAGAAACTAGAGGCAGTGTCACTGAGGCTAATAACAACGCTAAAGAACAAGCTTTAGATGCTCACCAGGAGCATGGATTCTTTCGCGTTTATGTCCAGCTTCTAGAATTTCTCTTAAAAGAAAAAAATCCTGCCAAATCCACATACAGTGAATAAATGGAGCATGGAAAAAATAAAGACGTTTGTTAAAGCCTGCTGAAATAAATAGAACAGTTATGTAGATCATATCTTAAAAAGATGTACATTAAATGTAAAACACACACACACACACACACACATACACATCTGTATTACCCAAATTGGGTCTAATACATGTAAACTATTTAATAATAATACAAAAAAATTCAATTGTATTATTATTTATTCAATTTTATATAATTAATTTAGTTTGTGGCAATTTAATCTATTACACAAATTAATCAATATAATAAAAAACATATATTGCATTAATTCATTTTATTTCGCTTAATTTTTTATAAAATATTATACATTTATTATATATTATTTAACCCAGCAGGCATTATAATAAAACATTTTTCTTTAGATTTACATTATTTAAATCAATCAATCAATCAATCAATCAAAAAAAAAAAAAAAATACATACACACACACACACACACACACACACACACACACACACACACACACACTGCACACTGCAACTCTGCTATGACAATAAATGTAATTGTAAAAAAAAAAAAATCCTGCCTAAAATTCTTCATCACCACCTGAAATAAGGAAATGCATCAATGCATCAACCTGAGAAGCAGGACTGTGCTCTTCAAGAGCAGAATTTAAAGGCTCTGGTTAATGCAGGAAAGTGGGAATCTTTTGCTACTGAGTGAATGTAATATGTCACGAAGTTACAAAAATACATGCTTTACAATTTTTTTACATTTCATTGGATCCCAATCTCAGGATAGAGTTACACATGTTCTCATCCTGCCCATGTAGATCTCCTTTTGGATCTTAGATTTTCTCTCACCTCCCAAAAACATGATTTGGGACTCAAACTTGCCCGGAGGTGTGAATGGGCATGTGAGTGGCACCCTGGGATGATTTCATGCAGAGTATTTCAGGATCCACTGCAACCGCAACCAGGATAGTGCGGTTTCTAAAAAAAAACAAATCCAGAAGCATGCATCGTATTCCATTTAACTGCAATCCTCGTCGTTTAATTCTCCACATTAACGCATTTTTGTGGCAGTTCTATAATAATTGTAAATGAAGCGTGCAGATAAATACACAGCTACCTAAAAATGATTCAGACCCTCCAACCTGTGTCGTGTTGTGTGTGTTTATAGAAAGTTTATAAAGGGATTTCAACTGTAGGGAAAAAAAAAACATTTGACTTTAGCTCTGAAAGTAGAGGTAGCACTTCTCCTGGACATTTCAAAGTCTATTGGGCAGCTGTGAAAGAACTAGAAAGAGAGAAAAAGAACATGGCAGAGAGAACAGAACAGACAGCAACTCGATTCACCCTGTCTCTCACTCTCACTCTCTCATTTTCCTCTCTGTTTTTCTCCTGCTGTGCCGTCACTTTCACCTGCACAAGGAATTTAGGCAGGAGGTTGCCAGCGATTTGTTTTCTCAGCAGGAAATGAAGGTTAGCAAGTGCTTGGTTAGAAAAGGCAAAAAAAAAAAATTCAACTCAGCCCTGTGTCGTTCTCATTTACGCTAACAGAGCCGCTTTGCTCATTTCGCAAAAGTGGATGTGGATATTTTGAAGCAGTTGGACTGTACAGTGGTCTGGTGTCCCAAAGGCAAGTGCTGGAATGTTCGGCAGAGGCCTCAGGTCCTAAACCAGGTGCTGAGAGTGGTTGTGAGAGCAGACAATTCTGTTTAGCCAGTCAACCATCTCTCTCTCTCTCTCTCACACACACACACAGACACACACACACATATACACACACACACTTGTCCCTTGTGAACCAACCATTCTGACACAAGGTCTGACAATGACCGTCACGCTCAGTGAAGCAAACAGCCAGGTCGAATGCTCTGCCTGGTTCAATGGCTTGTACTTAATCACAGCATACACATGAAAATCTGTGTGCTTGTGGTTTACCGTCTGCTGGGAGCGCAAAAATAATGCATTCCATTACAACTACATCACGAATTATAGAAAGTGTTCTGGACCCTAAATAAAGGTCTTGTGCTGTCTTACAACTGTTTCAGATGATTCACCAAAAGTAATAACTTTCGCATACTTTCTCAGATCAGTAAAATGTTTCCTGTGATGGAAAAGTCAACTGTGCAAAGAAAAGATACGATAAGATGAGATGAGATGAGATGAGATGAGATGAGATGAGATGAGATAAGATAAGATTCATCCCACAGTGGGGAAATTTCTTTGTTACAGCAGCGAAGGAAAGAAATAAAAATAAATGCAAATATATAAAAAAATATACACATACTATAATATACAGTAGATACACAGTACAATGTATAAATACCAAAAAAGTACGTATTGCAGGTAATAATGCACACAG
The DNA here is from genome assembly GCA_024362625.1 of Silurus asotus. Taxonomy (NCBI): domain Eukaryota; kingdom Metazoa; phylum Chordata; class Actinopteri; order Siluriformes; family Siluridae; genus Silurus; species Silurus asotus. The sequence continues at coordinate 2,991,872 of MU558692.1, read as the reverse complement.
GTGGTATTGCACGTATTGCAGGTAATATTGCACACAGGTAATGTTATTACACAGTTAAACAGTGATAACAGTGTGTATTATGGTGACTCGTTTACTGGGAGCAGCTTTAAATGTAAAGTCTAATAGCAGCAGGGAGAAAAGACCTTCTCTATCGTTCCTCCAGACACTTAGGATGTAACAGTCTGACACTAAAGGAGCTGCTCAACGATGAAACAGTTACATACAGGGGGTGAGAGACGTTCTCCAGCAATGATGATAGTTTTGCTAAGACTTTCAAAGAGATATTCAGTATTACTTATTATAATTATATTCACTAAACATACCAATCCCCATATGAACGGTTTGTGGACACCTGACCATTATAATCGTACATATATTTTCTTTTTTAAACATCCCATCCAACATTTAGTCTCCATTTGCTCTCCTAATCCCCTCCATTGTTTTAATGAGCTCCAATTCGTTCGAACGATTCGTTATTACGGTTCAGCAGTCAGTTTTACAAAAGCATCCGTGCAAGAAATCCCTCAGTAGTTGACATACCTAGTAAAAAAAAATAAATACAGCAGGGCAAAAACTTCAGGTGCAGTGAATTCAGTTTTGGAATAATAACATACCTGTGGAGAGCTCGATGGCTCACAGAGCAGGGAATGAGAGGCAGGCGACGGGTTTTCAACAAAAGAATCGGCTCTATTTTGCCACGGTCACGTTTTCACGTTTGCTTTCTCTTTTCAGTCTTTTAGCGCTTAACACACACACACACGCACACACACACACTGCTCAGTGTGTCCATCTCTCTCTCTCTAGCCCACGGCTCTCATCTCGCCCCTTTTTATACTCTATGCTGCTGAAATAGAGCACACGTATTAATAAAACTATGCACAGGTGTGTGATCCTTACCAGTCAGTTCCACTGGCTTCCCACGCCATCCGCACGCCTCTTTTTTATAAGGCAATTTTAGGGGAATTTTTATGATTGTTACTTGTACAAGATGTTCCAAATAATATTCTGGCTGAATTCTATATAAGACTGCAATAGCGTGGCTGTAGCCGTCATGTTATATAATAAATACTTAAATGCTTTTGTACATCATTTAATGGATTGTGTACAAGTGTCCGCTATTTCCTACATTATCAGTTGTTTATGTTCATGTTGATCAAAATATATTAGACTGGTTTCACCCAAATGGTTTTAACCCCCAAATCATCTTAGTATCAGTTCATTGTACAAGTCATTCAATGCAAAATGGTTGAACCAATTGTCAAAATCTGTCATTCAAAATTCCTATTAAACTTATTAAACGTTTTTCTGTAAAAGTGTTAAATTGATGAATTGTGCAGATGAACCTTGAATGTCACTAATTATGGCGAGTGAACGGCATCAGATCCACCAATAATCAACTAGTTCTCTAAAACAGGTCAAAAGTGAATCTCGTGAACATTCTAGTGGAGAGTGAATACAGACAATTATACATTCTGTACATGGATGAACAACTAAGAAACGAACGAACACGTTTAAAGTACAGTAAAAGTGTGAATCCTTTTCGGTTTCTTGCAATCAATATAAATTTGTGCTGCTGAAATTCATAGATGACACAAAAGGAAGTCAACATTTCTGCATTTTCAGTCACTTAATCCAAAACATCGTTTATATTAAGAAATCCTGAAACTGTACTTGAGAAAAACTGTAATACAACAAACGGCATTTGAAATGAGAAGCTTATATGTTTTAGCATACAGTATATGTTTCATGTGGATTTCTCTCAGCCCAAAGTTAATAGATCCCCGAATTAGAGATAAATCCAGACCTTTCGACTGATATATGAGGAAAGTCATTTAATACTTTGGCAATTAAAGTGATGCCACATGCAACATGAATGATATCTGCATTATAGAGGCCTCTCTGGAGGGATTCGCACGTCTGTGTTCATCGACTGATCCATCCGTCAGAGCCGTCGTGTGCTCGGATGTGTTTGTAAATCCCAGCATCATCTTGACGGACAAACTGGCACCAGTACAAAAGCAATTAACCCGAGAAGAGATCACAGCTGATCAACACATTCGTTAGGTCTGTTCAGAGCGAGCGAGCGAGAACCTCAACCTCATCCTCCACCACAATCTGTGCAGATTTTTGACGAGTGAAGCCTGGATTTAAAGCTCAGGCCTACTCAAATATTAAAGAAAGTTTTGCACTAATATTGCTTCCATTAACAGATGTGACAATATTGTGGGATTCATTTGTGCTGCTACTGACCAGAAACCGAACAATGTACAAACTCACAGGCGTGTTTGTCGTACTGTGACCTTCCATTCACATAATAATTTATGCAGCTGATTGATGCTGCAATTCCAAACCTTTTGGTTTCATTTTTTGGAAAATATTCCTACCCTTGAGAAGAACTGTCTGAAAAAGAAATATAGGACAGAGGGAGAGAGAGAAAGAAAAGGAGAGATGACCTGTGACGGAATAGTCTCACCTTACGGTCAATGCTCAATGTTCCCGGAATAAACTCAGGATTCTCCGAAACCTGGACCAGGATAAATCGTTTATTGAAGAATGAACGAATGTAAACAGAGCGTGTGGAGCTGATTGATCTGAGCACTGCAGCAAGGCAGAATGTGTGTGTGTGTGTGTGTGTGTGTGTGTGTGTGTGTGTGTGTGTTAAAGAAAGAGACAGAACGAGACAGAGATGAAGCATTTGATACTTTCTTCGTTGCTAAAACTGCCAGTAATGCTACATGAGTTATGCTGATGCCCACAGAATAATAGTGTATATCCAACAGATAGCATTAAAATTGATATTATGCTACAAAGCAGAAACAAAAGATCTCATTACTTGCAGCAGAGACTCGTCTACATATTTATTCACTGCTCTATGAGAAACATAAAAATGTCGAGTCTGTGGCAAGTGAAAGATCCTTCATAAAGCCGTAGTGTCAGTGTGCTTAAAGTAATACACCTGCTATAGTAATACGCCAGGGATTTTGTGTGCGTTGTACAAAACCTATACACTGAAGCACCCGCCTAATGTACAATTGAACCTCATTTGCTAATGGGATCAAAACTAAAACAGGAGGTTTAGCAAGAGCGATGGCATGCCAAACAAACAAACAAACCCAAATCTTCACGGTTTATTAGTTTTATGATATCTGCTTAGGGTATCATTTCCCGTGAAAATAAAAGAAATGATATATCGCACTGTGGCGGTAGTGTGAATATAAAAGAGATGCTTCATTAAAAAACAATCTATTAAATGATTTGTATATGGATATGAATTCTATGGCATTACAATATATTGATGATGCATTTCTAATTATAATATTCATTCAGCATATATGTAAATGCTGGACTGCAAACTGGACAAAAGTAATGTTACACCTTTTTAGCCATATGTGGTTCTTCCCAATACTGTAACCATAAGGTTAGAGGCACACAAGTGTGTAGGATTTTATTAGACTTGGCAGCATTTAATTTTCCCTTCACTTGATCTAGGAGACCCCAACCTGATCCAGTATGATAATACTACTGGGCACAAAGGCATCTTCAAGTCAAGTTAATTGTCATTTCAACCATATATAGCTGATGCAGTAAAACGTTCTTTCGGCTGATCCCATTAGGGGTCCCCACAGTGGATCATTCGTATTTATGGTCCGCATGTTTGAATTGGCACATGTTTTTATGCTGGATGCCCTTCTTAATGCAACCCTCCCCATTTATCCAGGCTTGAGACTGGCACTAAGAGTGGCTAGGGTTGGTTCCCTGACTGGGGATCGAACCCGGGCCACAGCAGTGAGAGCGCCGCATCCTAACCACTAGACCACCAGGGAATATAACTGATGCAGAACACAGTAAATTCCTCCAGAACCTTGGTGCTACATTGACAACATAAAGCTACATAACAGAAAACACAGAGCTAAGGACTAGTAAATGTGCTCGACACATTAAGTGCATTGTGTGCAACCTGGTGACAACGATGCAAAACAGACAGTGTAGGACAAATACACAAATTAGCGCCGCCAGTAAACCTGCTGTATATTGCACAGTGCGGTGTGTACAAGTACTCAGTACGTGAGTGAACATTGTAATTAAACAAAATGTAAACAAAAAGGTTTGTGCAAAACAGCAATAGCAGCAGTCAAAAAAGATGCATGTAAACAGTTTGTAGTAATGAGGTGATATAATATGGGCATGGACGTGTGAAGTGGGTACGGTTTTGTGTTTGAGTTCGGGTTGTAGAGATCAGACACACAGTTGAGTGTGTGTGCGTGAGTTTTAGTGCAGTTCTGTGTTGAGAAGCCTGAGATGGCTTGAAGGAAGAAACTGTAGCACAGTCTGGATGTGACGGCCCGAATGCTTCAGAACCGCTTTCCTTATGTCAGGAGGGTGAAGAATGTGTGTGAGGGGTGTGTGGGGTCGTCCACAATGCTGTTGGCTTTTGCGGATGCAACGTGTGGTGTAAATGTCCATGATAGAAGGGCAAAAGAGAGACTCCGATGATGATCTCAGCCGTTCTTACTATTCTCTGTAGGGTCTTGCGATCCGAGACGGTGGAGTTCCCAAACCAGGCAGCGATGCAGCTGCTTAAGATGCTCTCAATGGCCCCGCTGTAGAACGTGGTCAGGATAGAGGGGGAGGGAGAGAGGCTTTTCTTAGCATTCTCAAGTAGTAGAGATGCTGCTAAGCTTTCTTGGTGTTGGCGCTGATGTTAAGTAACCAAGTGAAGTTCTCTGCCAGATGAACACCAAGGTACTCTTGACGATCTCCACGGAGGATCCATCGATGATCAGTGGAAAATGATCACACTCCTGAAGTCAACAACCATCTCATTCGTTTTATTAAAGTTCAGACACAGGTTGTTCGCTCCACACCAGGCTGGTAACCATTGCACCTCCTCTCTGTATGCTGACTCATCGTTCCTGCTGATCAGTCATGGGCGAACTTGATGATGTGATTTGAGCTGTGCATTGCTACACAGTCGTGAGTCAGCAGAGTAAACAGCAGTGGACTGAGCACACAGCCCTGAGGTGCCTCTGTGCTCAATGTGGTGGTGCTGGAGATGCTGTTTTTAATCCGGACTGACTGAGGTCACTCCAGAAGTGCAAATAGTAGCAATTGTGCATACTGTATATAAATCTTGCACACGCAAAATCCTATGAGGTTATCTGATTAAGATGATGTAAGAGGTTTGGGTTAGCATTTAGACAATCTAATCACTCCACTCTACCTAAAGCTACAATAACAGCTGCTGTCCACTTCTTTCGCTCCAAAATGGTCAACACAAATTGAAATGTGGTGTTGTGCGCTCACAATGCGGTCCGCTCACTATTGTTTCTACAGACTGCACCCTTTTCACATGTGGCGTGAATCCCAGCGGGAGGCGATTTTCGATAAACACTCCGGCGTGGTGAATAACCCCCTCTGGAAAGAGAGAGTGTGTTTTTCATTCCCCAGAGAATAATTAGCTTTTAATTTGCTTTCCTCCTCTGCATGGCTTTATCTTCCTAAAAGTTTTATCTGCCCCTCTCTATTATCAAACCCTTGTGTTGAAGCAGAGCACTTTTTTTTATATATATATTCCCCTGCACCGCTTCTAGCGCTTGTCTTAATGCCTACCTACATTTAAAATTTTCTTGCTTGTTAACGAACATATTCTTTGACCGTAATAAGCCTTGCGTCAGTTCTACAACCTGCCCAATCTCTTACCTGCTGTGACACACGCCGCTGCGCAAACGGACTCGTTTCCACACGCCGTGGACATTTTGTGCTGCTAAATTGGAGCTATTTTCGGGAATGTCATTTGCTCTTAGTGATAAGGCATGACTCGCTACACACAGTCATACAGAAAGTGAATGGTGTGTGTAGCACAGATCAAACTGGGTTCTGCTCGAGGGTTTCGTTTTAATCTCTGTACATGTATCCATCACTCTTCTAAAGTACGCAGCGAGGGCATTTAATTTGAATATTTCCCAGCGGGCCCACAAAAGGAGAAGGAAAGGGCCGGAATAGAACATCTTTATTCCTTAAAGAGACACGTAAAATCTGGATGTTGAGGGACGGGTCGGCGGGAATAACGCGGCTGAGGCTACAATGCAGTGAGAGTGGAAATGCCGATGTGGGCGCTTGCTAATAATGGTTTACACCTGATTACACACGTTTATTATCAGTGTAAACGAGGTGGTATCAAAAAGATCGAGACAGGTTTTGTAACCTGCCAACAGATGGCAGCACAAGGCTGCACGCACAGTCACAGGGAGCACCGACCTTTACAAGTCGGTGTGCCAAAAGACATGGTCTTGTGTAAATGGGGAGCTGTGCAACTGTTACCATTCTGAATACGTACGTTACCATGTCTGCTATTCCGACAACGTGCAAACCTGTCACTCAGCTCTCCTCACACGTTTTTCACCAGAAACGACACGACCCACCCTTCTCACCAGATTTGCCTCCTGTTATCTTCTCCCTGTTCCCAAAGCCCAAAATTTGCCATTTTGACACCATTGCAGAGATCCAGTGCGAATCGCAAGAAGTGTTTCACGCGCTTTGAGAAGACTTCCAGGACACATTCCAGAAGTAGCGGGAACGCTGTATTGCTGTGCAAGGGGACTATTTTGGTGATGGTGTGTGAACGTAGATAAATAAAGAACTTTCTTGCAAACAGAGCGAGTCTCCAAACTTATAATGAAGATTTCAGCTATCATTTTTCTGATGACATACATGACACGCTTCATCTCAATTCTCTTCATGAAGCATTCCAAAGAAATTCACACACCTAAGTAAGGAATGAAACAATTCTCGCTATGCTGAGAAACCTTTCCTACAACAGCACATCTCTTGGTGATTTATTCTTTTTAAACTAAAGCAATGGTTACAAGCCCACTTCCTTTACCAACCTCTCGTTTTTTTTTACTAAGGCAAACATATGTAGCATGTCATGATAAAGAAATCAGACAGCACAAGCTTTCCAGTGGCGGAAAACCTACTGACCTTTACAAAGTGCAGGCAATTGCTCAAATGCTAAACAAAAGATTATGAAGACTGTTATTTAACTATTATAGAAGCAATATCATATTAAAACAAGTGCATATGAGGGTGAGTTAAAAATCGGAGAAAAACGAGACAGGAATGAGAGAAAGAGAGCGTACGCAGCTGTCATTTAAGTGAGTCATGGGCGCTGCTGGAACAGTTGCACTCAACAAAATGGACGTTCGATAGAGATAAGCGTTGCTTCCAATTAAAAGGAAATGTAAAAAAGAAAGGAGTGGGTGAGTAGGGGATTTCATTCGCTTGACTTTTCGACTTGAATATTTAATAGCACAAAAGCTTAGAGTGAGAGCAAACGTTTTCTTTAAGACATCGATGACATCGAACAGAGACACCTTTTAAAACTGAATGCATGTCTATAGCCATGGGATTATTCTTTCAGGCTTTCTGGAATGATCCATTATCTGAAGCAAGTTTGTCCATGACACCCTCTCCTACCGGGAAGACGTTTCACTCCATCACTAAGAAAAGATAAGAGCTCTAATGAGAAGGAAATCTATAAGACACACAAGCAAACAACACAGGGTCATTATCTCGACAAGTCCCCATCTAAAATAAATCTTCTCCAAACCATATGGTGTCACTGGTGATTGCATTCTCTCCTTCAGGTGGTTCGCTGTCCCCCAGAGAGTATGAGTACAAAAGATGAGGTGTTTCTCTTCGCCTCGCTTCCGAACCTCCGCTCACGCCTAATCTATCATCATTTCCTGTTTGGTGGTTGACTGTGGAACAAAGACTCAAAGGTCAAATGTCCACGTCGGAGCACATGCTCGCCTCCTCCTCTCTACCTTTATTTTCTTTCTTCTCTTTTATTTGCTCATTGATCACGACGATGACCACGAACCTTTAGGAAGGACGCATTTGCCCCTGTCAAAAAACTAAAGGTCCTATTCTCTAATGAATGGGATATTAAAAAGCCTAAAATATGAGTGGTTTACAGGATTAATTAGGATGCAAAGCATGTTCCATACGACAGTATTAACAGAGCCCTAAGAAATCTCAGGAAATTGACAAGACTAGAGCTTGACTAGAGCCCTGTTTTCTCAATCCCGCTCCCGCTCCCACATACATCCTGTCACAGCTTGTAAAGATTGAAAAAAAAATTGTACATAAATGTTAGGGCTACAATTAACTTACAGAATAATTACAGACATAAACCATTGAACTGACAGTAAAATCAACCAATGATAAAGTACCACACATGACAAACACCTTAGGATTTTTATGGGGTTTTTTTTATTAGCCTTAAAAAACTCTAACTTTTAAACAACTTTCAAACAAAACATTATAAATAGGGCAATCTGCAGGATGGCAGGACTTTATTTGTTTGACCGCCCACTCCTTCCCAGAGGGCAAAGGTAAAAACTGCCCACTCTCGCAAGATGTGCATTGGGTCCCGACGAACCCAGGGGATCCCAATCCCAGGGCAACCCTCTAATTTACACCTAACTCCTGGGAAAAACCAAACTTTTGTGTATTTCTATTCAAACTCCACTGCATGGTAAGTTGACAGTCTATACCTGCTTGTGTTTTTTTATGTTTTGTATTTTTGTGTTGTCACTAATCACCAGACTCATTGAAAACCACTGTTTTAGAATGCAAACCTTTACAAACTTGCGCTTGTTTAAAGTGTGTATGTGCATAATATCTGTTTTCCCCCACACTGCTAACACAAAGTTGGAGGTAGAGACCTGCTCCTGCCCGCTACCTCAAGGTTCTGTCCCTATTTTTATATAAGTTTTTATGTTTTATGTTATTGTCTCCCGCTCCCGCCCGCAAAAGCCTACAGGTAAAATATACAAGTAGTTTTATTTTCAATGCACTGACTGCTTCTTCCCGCTGCTCTGCTTTTTAATTTCACTTGCTACCATTTTAACCATGAATGAAAACCAAACGGAAAATGAACAAACGCTCCGTTTTATTTGAGCTTGCCTTTTTTTGTGTAAATGATAAACATGGACATGAACGAAGAACTTTTCAGAACATAGACTATCCACTCAAACGATATCAAAAACAGGCCGAGGTTCTGTTGTGTTGTCTGTTCCTTTCTTTAATAATAAAGTAATATTGTATATGTAGCACTCCTGATTCTCCTGTCTTGCACTTCAGACATTGTACCTCGGTGCGCTCTAGTACTTGACCGAGCACGAACCACGCGAGGGTCCGCCTCCGACCTTGTGCCTGTAAATCGTTTTCTTTTATTGTAGTTGCCATTGTTGCTTCTGTGCAATAGACACATAACAGTTTATTTGTTTTTAGTCATTTATTTATTGTTTGAAATATTTTTAAGACTATTTTACAGGAGTCCCACGGATGATTGTATTCTTCCACGTGAGTATTTTTCTGCCCGTACCTGCATTTCCCCATCGAATCTTCACTCGTGCAGAAGGAGCACATTAAAGTACAAACACAAGTAATGGGAAATTAAAGTCACCACTATGTTAATTCAGGTGTGGAATACTGAAAAGCTAAACTTGCCAAATGCAGCCTTTTTCTTCTGTTTCTTGAGCAACAGGGAAATAAATTAACACCGTGCTCCTTTCAAACAGACTACTCTTAACTTTCAAAATATAAGACTGACTTTACAATTCAACATTAATAATTGAATAATCTTTCGTGCTAGTTCATCCATTTTCCGTTATCCAGCTAGCGGGCATTCAGTATTCTCTAGCCGATACGTATTAAAGTACACGGACTAGAAAAATCAACAGCCACCCTACTATATACCTTGTTCATAAACCATTCATAATTCATACATATAAATAGGTATATACAGTATCACTTACAATACAAGCAGCGTAAATGATTTATAAAGTCTTTACTTCCAGCTATCAGCTGAAAAAGTACCTCTATTTCATCTGAGCAGTGGACTATGAATAACTCACTACAGGTTGCTGCTGTAAACGATAAGTGCAGATAGATAGAGTGCATAAGTATTCACCCCCCCACCACCACCACCATATTCTTCTCCATGTTTTATATTGGAATTGAAATAAATGCAATTGTGAAATGTGCGTTATGAATTTAGACAAAATACCCCGTAATACTAAAATACTAAAACCAATATAGTTTGAACAACACTGCTTTCCTGACTAATATGTCCTTCCTCTGTCACTGTCTTTTGGTCAGCAGGCTTCTCATTGTCATAGTTGTGCCATATACTTTCTATGTTTAATAACCGATCCTGTTTTTTTTCAAGAACTTGGTCTGATACCTTCATGATGCTGTTTATTTTCTCTGAAACCCAGGTGTAGTTAAAGCAATATCATGTGACAATTTAATCACACACTGAATCCATTCAGCTGATTATATCTGATGGCAAGTAGGTGCGCACCAGTACTAATTTAAGGGTTTCGCAAAAATGGGATTGAATACTAATGCAATTATAGCCTTTATTCATTTGTTAATAATTTTAGTTATATACTGATTTTTCCTCTAAATGAGTAGTATGGTATACTCATGGCACAATGTACAAAGACTCAGATTTGCACAATATTTCATTAAAACTAAAACTTTCCCCCATGTGTTCAGGTACCATGGAGTGGGAAAATCCATTAGCTATGCTTTCTGCATTGACGTTAAAGCCATTAGAGTGAGCTAAGTGAAATTCAGTTTGGATTAGACTGGCTCCTGCTAAGGTTGTCGTGATTGAAAAAGGGCGACATAACGCCGTTTATACGTATTATACAACAGCAATCTATTTGTTGTCTACTTTTCCCTCTCTAGGTATCACCGTGTAAATGTAAACATCATCACATCGATTAGGATTTGCATATCAGCTCATTTTAACCACATGGCCTTATAGCATCATAGATTACTACGGAACATCTCTTAGGGGGAATTAATCTTGGTTCTACAGTGGAAGCCCGTTCCCAGCCATGCCATAATTCATCTTTAAATTCAATAAAGTGCTTAAAAAATGTCCATATCGTAAGGATAAATGATTAATTTTTTTACAATGAATGAACAAATCTATGAAATTTTACACACAATGCAAAAAGTCTAACTTTTATGAATAAAGGAAACAATAGAATTCCATGTCTGCCCTCTGCGGGCCTGAAATGAATAATGGAGGTGAACAAAGTGCTGCTGAAGGGATGTGAGAAGCACTCCAACACCGGTCCAATTAGGTGAATTTCCTTACAACGGTACATATAAGCAGCTAAAGTGGTGACAACAATTACGATTTAACACTGAACCATTTTGTTTCATGTGCCATGTGATTAAAGGCAGTTATCAGCTGTACGGACAAGTAGGGGAAGGAACGTGGTGGTGGAATGAACTTCCCCTAGATGTCCGTTCAGTGGAGTCCCTGACTATCTTCAAGCAACGACTGAAGACCTACGTCTTCCTTAAACACTTAAATTAGCACTTTCCAAGTTCGTAGAATTCTAGGGTTATATTTATATTAAGTTTGTATTCTTGCGTACCAGTGTAGATTTATTCATTACTAAAGACTCAAAGCACTTTTGTACGTCGGTCTGGATAATGGCGTCTGCTAAATTCGAAAACTGTCTTTCAAATTGAAAGACAGTTTTCACAGTTGCTTCTACCGTTCTAACCGAGATCATAAATAAAGTCCAAAATCTATAACCGTCATCCTCATTCTAACTCGATACCTAGTCCCTGGTCTGGCTTCAATAATTTGCATTAATGTACAGTATATGACTGGATAAGCAGCAACAGAGGTTTAGCTACAGAAGCTAGGTTTTGTAGAAAACACCTATTCACCTCCCCATTCATGATATTTTCCAATCAGCAATAGAGTTCAATAGCTTGTTGTTGCCAGAAAGCCTGGTTTGAGTATTTGGGAAACTGCCAATATCCTGGGAATTCCAACAGACTCTAAACTCTAAAGTTCACAGAGCATGGTGCCAAAAACATGCAGTGAGTGGCAGTTCTATGAGCTGAAATGTCTTGTTGATAAAATAGTTCAGAGGACACAGACCTGGTCAGGCTGTTTCAAGTTGACAGGAGGGCTCCAGTAATTTAAATAACCACTCGACATCCACGGTCAACAGAAAAATCGCAAAATCTCAACCCACCAAAAAACCTTGAGGTGAATGTGAAACAGGGGTGGACTACATCAGGTGCCACTACTGTCAGCCAAGAACAGGAACCTAAAGCAGCTGTGGGCAACGACCTAGTGAAACTGGAGAGTTGAAAATTGGGGGAAAAAATGCGGCAAGGCATCTATGAGTATGAACTGTTCTTTTGAATGTATGTAAATAAGCTCTGATGCAGTGATCATTCAAAAGACTAAGTTCATTTAATTCAGCAAACCCATTTGATAGCTCAGGTTGTCTATTCTCCTTAGTGTTCATATTCAGAAGATTTATCTCCCACTTGTGCTTTTGGTACAGATAAATAAAATAAAAAATGTATAACCATCCCAACTTTGTTTCTTTTGCAAATAAAGCTTGATAAAACCCCAAATAAAAATGGCCATACACAAAATGCCCTCGTGTTCACTGATAACCAATATTGCAATTGTAATTCTAAAGCAGGAATGCACAAGCAGTGTATATTAATAGATAACTAATGTATAATAATGCAATGTTTCTTGTGTGTTGCTGGTTCATATCTGAGCGTCTCCTGTAAGCGCATCCGGCTGCCTTTTACAGTACACCTATTACATTCATCATCTCCACAGCTCCCTGAGATGCCCCCTGTGGCTTTACCTAAAGCTCCCAAAGAGAATAAAAGCAAGAATCACCACCTTTTATTTCACACTCTGCAAATAAATCCCTTAGAGGTTGAGAGAGAAGCTGTCACTCTGGCTCTTTCTGCCTGTTTTCTTCCCTTCATCTTACTAAAAGCCAAAATAAATAAATTGAAGAGGCTATGCATGAGCAGGGAGAAGAAAATATAAAAGTATAAAGTGTTTTGACGGCATGAGGCATACGGCACATTAAGGCAAAACGGTATTAAATACAAGGTAAAAGTTTGATGTTGACTATACACAGTATTTGATTTGCATTTGTCTCAGCCATGAGGAAATATAGTAGCTATATACTGCTCTCTATAGGGGTAGTAAAAAACCCATTTGAAAGCTTAATAATATTTGATTAAACGTGGTTGATGCTCAAGGATTCAAGAATAAGTGCTGTCGCTATTAAAATAGTGCACTGAAGCCGGCGTTCATGTAAATCTCTGAGCAAGAGTCATTTATTGTTTTGAGTACACTAATCTCAAACCAAATGGCATTTTAATGTGACTTTCGATCACATTCACCCTCCGAATTAAAGCAAACAGAATAGAACAAACAAATAAAAGAGAATTAATCCCGACTTGATAACTGACTGCCTCTGTGCACAATAGTTACATTAATACACTTTATTTTTTTATTTTTTTTTAGTGTTGGGAAGATGTGGTGCACTGATATATTTGCTATTGTTTTGAACACTGTTATTGCCTATTTTGGTGCTGGCAGATAGATAGATAGATAGATAGATAGATAGATAGATAGATAGATAGATAGATAGATAGATAGATAGATAGATGGATAGATGGATAGACAGATAGACGGATAGATGGATAGACAGACAGACAGACAGACAGACAGACAAATTATATATATATATTTATATATATATTTATTTATTTATTTATTTTATTTCCCCTTTTATGCTACTGAACCTGAATAATCAGACGCACCTTCATTTACAATAAACTGCAATACAATATACACAGCAGCACCGAGTTACAAAATAGGTTCTGAAAGTATATTTCTATTCGGATGTCCTTGAGTATGTATGATGTACTGCTGTGCCAAGTCAGTGTTGTTGATGCTTCCAATCTTGTTTTACCCAAGAGATTAAAAAGACCACCAGGTTCATCGATGGTATATATATATATATATATATATATATACTGTGACGCTCATCAATGTAATTTCACTACTGAACTGATTTCATTTACATTTACGCCATGTGACTTCACTTCCATCGATGAATACATTCTAATGCTCGTGCATTCAGAAACAGACTATAAGTCTCCAATGGATCTTAAAATCTGGTGGGAGAGAAAAAGGTTAGAAAGCAAGGTTTTTATTCAAGAACCTCCAAAAGGCATTGTTTGAAGACTGCTAGTGACTCAGTAGTGGGACATCAAGTGGAAGTTTGTTCTACCACTTTGGTGCCAGAACACAGAAGAATCTGTAAGGATGTCTTTTCTTTGTACCCTTCGAGATATCACCTTTATTATCCCTAAGGTTTTTTTACAGCATGTCCAGAAGTGGTTTATTCCTCTCATAGCTCTTTTTATTGACAAATGATGCCATTGTGTCGACAAGTGCTGACACAAAAGACTTGTTTGTAAGTGTTAAATAAATGTAAAAGTAAATAAAGAGTTGAAAATGTCAAAAAAAGCAAGAATTTATTTATGCTTTTTTCATTTAGATTGAAAAAGAAAAAAAAATTGGGACTACTGCAAAGGATTAATAAAGACACCACAGATTTTCTGACCTCTGAGTTTCTGGATGCAATAGACTCAAACTTTGAAAGAAAGTCTGCAGGTCAAGAAGTACATAAGGAAAACTGATAAATGAGACTGGATTGGATTTTTTTGCTAAAACACCTTCTGTATTGTAAGATTTGTAGTAGTTTTGGGAGCAGATATGGATCTTAACATGACATGGTGAGTATATGTCCATTAACCAAAACACGTTTCAGGTTGAAAAATGTTGGTACCAGAAAACTGCTTGTATTGTTGCTTACTCGAGTTGATATAGCAACTTAGAACTTCAGTGTAAAAGTAGCTGAGACCAGATTCTCTGCCCCACTCATGAACCTGATATCTGTCCTAAATCTCTAGTTAATCTGAATAAAAAAAGTGCACCTCCTCACTCTATGCTTGACTCAACTTTGAAAACAGCCCGATGTACACAAACATCAGTGTTCTTTCCCACTGGCACTATATGCAGTGTAACCTTTTAAAAATATATAGTATATTGACCTTAAGTACAAAGTGGGTAAGGAAGTGAAAACAGGGAAAGATTGAAAAAAAAAAAGAGCAGCAAATTGTATAAATTGATAAAACTTTCTGATGCAAGTCGAAATATTTAACTGGTTAAACAGAAATTTCATGCCTGCAAATAGCACAACGCAGATACGGTCCGAGAAATGGTGCAGAATGAGAAGTCGACATAAAAGCGAGAGAGATCAAATGAACGGAAGACAAGCAAAGATAGCTCTGAAATGCAACCATGGAGCAGAATGAGATATCGGCTAATGAGCGAGAGCCAGAAGTCGAGCGTAGCGCGAGGTTGATAAAACACTGCGCGAACAACAGGAACGAATGAGAGAGAAAGAGAAATAGAAAGCTGGTACAGGTCAGGAGAAAAGGGGACAAATGAAAGATCTGACCTTAAAACTCACTCACCTAGTACAAGGCAGTGTCGGCCCCAAAGGTCAGAACAACGTCAAAACCATTCAACAAAATATAAAGACGTACTTTCATGCCCGGCTTCATAAGCCGTGGCGCAGTTGGCCTTAAAAGGCCAAAACAGAAAAATTCACTTCTGCCCAAATGTCAAGTCTGTGTAGGGATCTCCAAGGAGACGCTTATAGGTTACACACAGGTCAAAGCTTGTTATGAGCTAAATAAAGCTAATCCCAGACTGTGCATTGGTTCGGGGTTTTCACTTCGAATTACTAAGCACTTTACGTTCACCGTCATTCACTGGGCCTTTGTTCAGATTTGAGGTTAAATCTGGGCCAATTGCATAGTTTTTAAACAGTTGGAAAGCAGTTCTTAATGGTTTTTTTATGCAGATGTCAAGCGGGACTGGGATTGATTACACAAACATCCAGTCACCTGTAAAGAATTCTAACATATGAACTTCCATATAGAATACATGTAATACAACCGAGCTAACATCACAGTAACATCACCTAAATCCAAGTGTTGGAAGGACCATCTCATATAAACTTTGTCTTTGGACAAATACACTATAAAAAAAAAAAAGAGTGTCAGCTTAGTGATTAAGGCCTGTAACCCTCTGTGATCCAGGTGCGCTGTATCATGGCTGACCCAGTGCTCTGACCACAGCTTCCAAACAAGCTGGAATATCTAAAAAAAAGAATTTCACTATGCTGTAATGTAAACGTGACAAAGTCTATTGTATTCTAGACAAAATGGGGTCATTATTCCAACCTGTGTATATGGCGATGAAATAAAAAGTCACTGCTGTACTCTTTTTTATGAAAAAATACTGGGGGTGCACTAAGCCCATGTATAGATCATAGAGGTCATAATAATGTTAACGTTAAATAATTTCCAGCCACGAATGTGCAGGTAAGAGATATTATTATTTGTATTTAATTGTACCTCAGGAAAGCGTTCAATTTAAGTAGGGTAAAGGAAGATCACAGAGTGGGGGATGAATATACTGAGATAGCTTATGCTTAGGCTGCTTAATGTCCCATATGTTGTTAAAGTGCATGTTGGCATACTTGAGTTTTATGGCAGCTGTTAGGTAAAATGCTTATAATATTTGGATTTTGGCCAATGTGAAAAAGATCATAACTGCATCATATTGTTTAAATTTAAATACATTACATTAGGTTGTAACAGTGCGCCATAAGAGCCAGCAAGGCCTTCTCTTCTGGCAAAACTCTGAATCACTGAATATTTATGAAGTATTTATAAATACTTTTTAAAATATTAAACGTATATGTAATAGGTCTAGGAAAATGTATTACATTGTTCTTGATAGTCTATTATCGTCATTCCGTAGCATTTTTCTCAAAGAGCAGCCCCGCTGACCGTCTTTATACATTTGAGTTTCTATCCAATCCGACGTAAGCCTTGCAGGATCAGGGCCATGTCGGCATTTTCATGTCTTTTGATTGGATGGTCAGAGAGAGCACTAGTCAGAGCTGTCAACCAACATCTGCTAAAAAACCCCACAGATCTATGTCGGGTTGTGCAGTTGTGGCTGCAGCGAAAGGAGACTTGTGTAATTGTGTTCGTTGGGTTTCTTGCTTTAGTATTACCATTCATTCTCGCTGCATGAGATACCTGTCTGTGATGCAGCGCTCTGTTATACTGCATTTCTATACAATATTGATGAGTTTTATAGCTGTGGTGTCATAATGACGGTATGAAGAGTTGGATTGATTCGGGTAGGACACCACTGAAGGCCTAGACATAGTATGAAGAAATTTGAAAGCAGCTTTTCATTGCTTTTGTTTTTCCCCTAAAATCACACCACAATGAGTAATCATTGGTTTACTATAACTTGCAGACTTTTTTCCTGTCAAATGACTTCTGAAAATAGCCCATAGGATTTGTATGATATACATGAGGGCAATTGACCCATTCGGAGTCTATTGAACATGTTAATATAGCTTTAGAGAACAGGCTTAGTCCAGGAATCATGCAAAGCATCTCAACCATGAACTCAAACTGTATGACTCTGTAGAACAGATCAATAGAATCTGCTGATTATTTCTAAAACAAACCTATTTGCCAAACTCATCACCTAGATTAACACTCATTCTGCATATTTTAATACACCAACCTTTAATTTCCTCTGCGTCTGTTGAAGTCAACATTAATTGATGTTTGAAACATCCTAGAAACATATGACATCAGACACTCATATGCACTCATTTCCTTTTCCCTGGTAGTGTTACAACAGCAATTAGGACTGCATGTAATTACTAGGCAAAAAAAAAAAAGGGACAGCTATGATTGGTTGAGAAAGCTGCAGCACTTGATACTCATGGACACCTTCAAAACACATCATTGACCAATCACTGGTATTACCTCTATCACAATTACCCAGAGTTCCTTGCCCTACAACCCAGAAGTGCCCCATTAGCGTCAATATAATCAGAAATCTGCAGTTATGCTCATAGTTACAACTTGATATGCGCCATCATTGAATATAAATGTGTAGTCCATGAATTGTAATTTATGGTGTTTGCTGGCCTTCTACTGTAGCTTTGATTCCAGACTGTGACTCAGTGTGGACGGGGTGGTGTTGGTTTGGAAAAAGCTTCTATTTTCATCTCTTGTTGTTTTTTTAACTGTTGTTTACCCTTCAGAAAAACTTCCTTCAGATCCTTCTTTTTTTCCTCTCGCTCTTGATGTTATATAAATACTGCATATTAAGTGGAAAAGTTAAGTGAAAATATGTTTTATGCATCGATGGTTGCAAGAAAGGTGGCATTTTATTACTTCAAATAAATGATCAAAAGAACGCGTTCCAGTCTCTTCATACTCTACACCGCATCTGCTAACCTTCAGTGGCATTTTGTACTAGCATACCGTTCAGTGCGGTTTCATATTTACACCATGGAAGGTGTTGTCTAGAGGTTGAAGATAGAAGGCGGTGTCGCAGCCTTTGCGATGTGTTGCGTTTTTTTACAACTCGGTCTTGCACTTTCTTTGTATCGACGTGCGTACGAGTCCGCGAAGCATAACTATTCCCCTGCTAGTGTGTTAAGGCGCAGCGCTCTGGTTGTTTCTGATTAATTGTATCATGTTTGTGTAATGAGGCTCTCTGGAGATGTGTGCAGCTTGCTGGGATCTTTGTACACAAGCATGAAATCTGCTCTCTCAGTGTCATTACCTAAGCCATTAGCATCAATAATCGCAATCATACTCCGACCATAGGGAAATATTATGAAGGCAAATGTCAAATCCGTGATCCCTTAACCAAGAACATTATTATGTCATGACACAGACGTAATTATCAGCTTGTGTGTCATCGTGTTTTGCGTTTAATCCGTAGTGGTTTGATCTCGCAAAGCTGATTGTTTCTGTTTTAGCTCGGTCCAGTGAGAGTAGCTGGTCCATTTATCAGCCAGTAGTAGGTAAGGACACCTGTCACACATTATCTAGGAAGTAGAAGGAACAAAAAGGCAACTTGTTGCCCTCGATTTGTGTCTGTAAAAGGTTTGAGGTGGTAAGAGACAAGATAGCAAATGCCCTACGAAAAGGTAGAATGTTCTTGAGATATTACATTGTTATGGATTATGGATTTAAACTAACATAGCATGGTGGAGCCGGGTGCCATTTGAATGGGCTGATGGATTGATTGACGGACTGATTGTCTGATGTTGCTGTTGTTTTGCTACAAAAAAATGTGTGTGCAAAGCAGCTATAGATTTAGCCATCTATATATAATGCATACATAAACATACTGTAACTGTCTGAAGAGAAAACACACATAAATATGACTAGACGTCATCAATAAACTACTGAAAATTCATCCAGGCTGCACATCTGTTCTGTGGCTGTGTGTCAAACACCGTCACATTTTACGAGTTACCAGTCCTTTTATGCTGCATCAAAGCTTAGTGGGTGTTTTTTTATTTTTGTGGAATAAAACTCTGCACAAGCCTTGATGTGGACAAGTGAGAAGCGATGACGGTGTTTAAAAGGTAAAAACCCCACTGACTTGCGTAAGATGATGAAGGGAGGATAATGACAAAGACAACCGTGCGTTCATATGCATAAGTATAGTGCACACACAACAGGAAATACATCCCGAATGATCAATAAACAGACCCGATCTTTCATACCCCCATGGAGAATCAGGACTGAGTAGACACTTCTGCACTCTGCAATGAGACACAGCAGCTAAATATTGTGTGGAGACCTCTCTCTCAACCACTTTGTTTCTCTCTTCTATCTCTCTCCTGAGTCAATCGCCCCTTTTTTTCTTTTTACGCCTCTTTCCTTTTCCTGAGAGAAAAAAAAAAGAGGCATTAAGGAAGCACACAGACCAAAAAAGGAGAGAAAATAGCTATTGATTTCTGATGAGCACGGCTTCACAATGCAAAGAAATGACGGGAGGTTCTTTTCTCTTCACCTTTCACGAGCCTCATCGACGGATCTGAAGGACGACTTCGGAACAGGTCGGGGGAAGAAAGGGAAGAGGCAGCACTAGGATACGGCTGTTGAACAGGATAAAGCGCTGACGATGGATGAAGGTTTTGAACCCGCATCCATCATACACTGCATCTTACAATAGGCTTGTAGGAATGCATGTACTTCAGTGAGTAACTCCAAAAGAGTTCTGGTAGACGAGTGCAGATTGGAGTGAAGTTGATGGATTATTGCAGCTGAGTGGTAAGGGCAGGCAGCTGTGAACTTTGTCTGTATGAGTGCACCATCGTTAAAAAATCATGCCCTCTTGAGCCAGTTTTCGCTGGCCTGTCTCATTAGGACTACAACAACCATGCCAACAGCCAGATACAATATACAGCGATGAGTAATTATTAATGATAGCATCATAACTGCAGGGACAGGAGGGGACAAAGGGCACAACCTGGCTTGTAATCGTTCAGGCTGTGGTAAAGCAGGAGGACAGATGGAGAGAAGACATATGAAGGGTAACCAAGACACAGCCTAATGGAGAGACTACAAGATAAAGGAGTAAAAAAAAATAAAAAAAAAAAATTATGGAAATGTGGAATGAAAACGATGAGATAGGAGTAAAAATAACAGGGAGAACAAAAAACAGATAAAAAAAGAGAAATAGACAGAGAAATCACCCTATATGAATGCAAAAAAGAATGCGAGAAATAAATGAGACATCGGATTACAAATTGCTTTGGCACCAAGAAAGCCTCAGAAAAGTTATTTCCAAATCTGCATGTTTTTACTCCTAATCTGTAGGTCAGCGAGCCTGAGAGAGGTCTATTTATTTATTCATCCCTATGACCCCGAGCTGTTTTTCCAGATAAACAATTCAATTACTGTATATTGCCATATTGAGGCTGATACCAGCACATATGCTGTGCACCACTTCAACGGAAAGGAGAGAAGATGCTGATCCCAGATCATAGAAGAGTCTGATTGAAGTGACACAGAGAAGCGTCTCAAAAACGAAAGGAAAGAAGCAAAAGCAAACGCTTCCGTCTAGTTTTCGAATCTCAATAAAAAATACTGACACGTTGTCATGCATATCGTAAGAATTGAAGCTAAAATAAAACAGAGATGGGTATACAGGGTGAATATTTTGGGTCGACGCTATATGATATCATTTTATATTCCATATGGAATAACTGAGTGCATGAGTTTCTGCAGTGGATTGGCAGCTCATCCATGCTTGTAACTCAATCACTAAATCAAGGTAGACACGTAGACTGGTTAAAGATTCCCCTTCAAGTGCAAGGCAGGAACGTCACAAACACTTTGACAGCTGGTATTTGATTACGAACTATAATGTTTGGGCTTATTTCCATACCACTATGGCATGTAGCTTTATTAAAGTGTGATGTTAGCTATGTAATGAACCCATAGTTAGCTAGCAAGGTTTTTAGACATCTTTAGGCAGATGTATTTTGTTAATGTGGTTTCTTATGATACAAGGTTTTGGTGATTAGCTCTGTTTACGAGAAAGTACTTTATTTATCGATATTTGCGCACTATCCCCCTCAGAATTGCCGTCATGCACAGCAATACAGCACTGGAATATTACTTGGAAGTCTTTATCTCGAATTGTGTCAAGAAACTTCTGCTATTCATTTTGGATTTTCACAATGGTGTCTAAAAAAGGCGACCTTTAAGCAGGATTAACTTCGGGACGAGGGCGAAGTCCTTTTGAAACGGCTCGTTGCAGCATTGCCGAAAATTGCTGAGTCATGCCAAACGTCTCTGTGGCATATTTGTCCAATTTTAAGCAGAATTTCACGTTTGCACTTTTTCCTCAACTTGCTGTCCATGACGAAATCGCAGATGTGGTGACGTACGTGGTTAAAACAGCACCAGTGAAGGTCAGTGCTCCCTGTGACTGTGCGTGCAGCCTTGTGCTGCCACCTGTTGGCGTGTTACACAATTGGTCTCTTTTTGATACCACGTCTCATTAGACAGTTTAGATCAGGAAAAATAAATAGTTTCAGACATTGGCTGGAGTTATTCTGGGTAACTGGGGTGGTTTTAGATGCAGGGCATTTCATCATGCATGAATACTGCAAAGAAGATGATTTTACTCAACAGGCAAGGCCTGACCACAGCAACCCTTCTCATAATATCACCAAACTTACCACAGGAATTGATGTAATGGGTGGTTTGCTTCCACACCACAGTTTAATTGAAGTAAAACCCAATCTTTTGTTTTTAAATAGACCCAGGATTGGTTATCTGGACTATACCCAGGGCACTTCATAAAGTACACCAAACTCCATGGGAAAAAAAGGCTCTGAGTACAAAGAGCTAATACATGTGTGAAAAAATCCTAATTCACTGGTTTAAATAACGTCTCTGTTGTAGGATTTGGATTTGCTCAGACGGGGTCCATCCTTCATAAGTCTCTCTGCGATGGTCGGGGGTTGGGGTGTAAAAATAAAATATGATCATTTGTGGGGAAAAAAAAAAAAAGAGTGTTGAATTGAAGCAAATGGAAGGAGAAATGACATGCTTGAAAGAAAATGCTGATTTATTGCTGAACACTCCATTAGCGCCTCTGCTACCTGGTTTCAGGGTAAATCAGAATTAATGCAGTGCTACACGGACAACTACATTTAAAGCTTGACTAAGTTTCTAATTCGGAAAAGGTCACGTAAAGTTCAGCATCTGGTCTTTTGTGCTGTTCGCACAGAATCATAGGTTTATAATGAAGATGGAGATGTACGCAGGACCACCAGAGCAGAGCACCAGAGCGCTGGCTTCAGTCGTGCCCGTTCTTTCCCATTCAACTTTGACCTTTTAAAAGCTTTTGTGCTGTTTCGTATCGACGCATGATTAAATTGGGGGTTCGCTAACATCGCATCAGTAACATGAATGTGTAGTAGTGTAGCATTTTGACAAATGTACTGAAGACTGCAGTATTGTATGAGATAGTATTCAATTATTTACAGCTGTATTTGGTGTAACTTCACTTGCCCTTGAAGACCTGTGGCATACAAGAAATGTTGCTGTTCCTGGTCCTAATGTAAAACTCTCCCTTGGTAGTAAGCTGGCAGAAGGGAAGGGCATTGTTGTAAAAAAAAAAAAAAAAAAAACACTATTTCTCTTATAAAAAGCTGACCTGCAATTGTCTTACATTACACAACACGAGTCACATTCTCAGTGTCCACTCTCAGATTCAATGCCTCAGGAATGTGATCTCCTCCTGCATGAACTTGCACTAACTTCAATGCAGCCTTGGCTATCCTTAACACAACACTGAATATAGCCTGGAAGGATGAGCTATGCTTCAAGACCTTGTTCAAATATACCAGGCACACACATTTAGGAATACCCCTAAGGCAATGCTGTATTAGCGGAATGGCATCGCACAACCTGAACAACATAGTGGTGAACTGACAGAGCCAATAGCGATAACAGTATTTGCTTTTTCCTCAAGCGTTTAAAGTTACTGCACACGGAGGACAGTCACCTTGCCGATATGAGATTTCTTTCCAAAAATGCTATATATAATGTACTGTCATATTCCTATACTGTATATATAAATTCGCTTATCTTTGTTTATGTCATGGTAAGTGGCAGAAAATGGTTCAGGTATTATTATTGTTTTATTAGCACTTGCTATCAGCTACATTAAAGAAATTCTGTGTTGGTGTTCAGGCAACTGAACTCTAATAGCTGTAGCCTTGTTCTCTCGATAGTTACAGAGTGTTACAGGCTTCTGTATTTGAACAAAGTTCAAAACCAATGCTTTAGATCTTTCATTTCTTTTGGGAGAATAATACAATCCAAACATGAAAGTGAGGCTTGATTGTGGCAAAAGAAAACAAGCCCCGATCTTAGTTCACAATAAGAAGCTAATGTAACCCAGAGGGGCTTTCGCTGTGACTCGTGTGTCTTCCCGGTTCTGTTCTGTGCTTTGAACTACAGCTGGATTGCACATGGCCCAGTGTCTTCAATTCCTCAGATCAGCTGAGTAGGGATTTAAAAGAAAGTGGTCTGTGAAAAGCAACCGCCATGGCCTTTTTCATGGATAAATACTTTAATGCTTGTTTAAATTTAAAAAAGAAAATTCACTTATCTACAGCTAGAAACAGTTTTCTTCTCTTTCTCCTCTTTCCTAAGTTGCTTTCAAGAGTGTGGCGCTCTCATGCAGCTGCATGAACAATGAGCTATAATACACAAATATGGACAAAAGTTTGTGGACACCTGACCATAAGAGTCATGTGCATTTCCAACATCGCATTCCAGATTGAATCCCAATTTGCTTTAATATTAACTCCATTAGATTTTTGAGTGTGTTTGTGGAGATTGGTGGAGGTTTATTCAGCCACAAACGTTTTAGTAAAGTCAGGTAACTGATGTGGGGTGTGTAAATCTGGGGTGCACTCAGCATTCCAAGTCATCCCATATGTGTTCAGTAGGGTGGAGGTCAGAGTTCTAAAGCAGTCCACTCAATATTTTTTACTCCAACCCATGTAAAGCATATCTTCAAGGAGCTGGTGTCTTGAAGCGAAGTGAAGCGATAATGTAATGCTACTACTTCCTACACAAAAATGCAGGTCCAATTTACTGGTAAAAACTTTGGGGGAAAAACCACAACTCTGTTAGGTGTCAACAAATCTTTGCCCAAATAGATTTGGATGGATGGATGGATGGATAGATGGATAGATGGATAGATGGATAGATAGATAGATAGATAGATAGATAGATAGATAGAATAAATAGATAGAATAAATAGATAGAATAAATACATAAATATAAAGGTTATGGAGGTAGATAGATAGATATGAGATGGATAGATGGATAGATGGATAGATGGATAGATAGATAGATAGATAGATAGATAGATAGATAGATAGATAGATAGATAGAATAAATAGATAGAATAAATAGATAGAATAAATACATAAATATAAAGGTTATGGCAGTGAAACAATGTGCATGAGCTGTTTACATACTGTACATAATTTGTCAAACAATAATAATCCTATTAAATAAATGCTGCAAAAGTGAGTAGTTTGGAAGTTCCTGGTTAGGAAAAGTCCACTGCTAACAGACAGATTGGAAAAGCCAGCCTCAGTGGCATTCTAGAAAACTCTGCAGACGTTAGCTGCTCTTTTCAATCAACATGCAAATGCGAGAATGCCGATGTTAAGAAGCTGTTTTATTATCATGGTTATTAACACGCTGTGATTTACCATGTCTGGCAGAGCAAACTTGCCATTAACTCCACACTAAACCATCTGTTCTGTTCGGAAAAGGCTACGATGATTTCCTTAAAAAGTAGCGCAAAAAGGACAGAAAATTGAATTGGTGCATGACTGCAGGATAGAGAGACTTATAGAGCAATGATCTTTATTTATACATGCACATACATATACAAGACACTTGCTGGATGATTTCCTTGTTGCTAATTGCAATTAGGGTTCAATCCACCTGGTACTTGACAGTCTAATTTAATGATTTTTTTTTTTCTGCAAAAAAAAGAAAAAAAAAAGAAAAAACACTGCTGTGCTGTGTGGGTACCGAGGGATTTTACAGACAGGTTGGAATTGTACTATTGCACTGTCTAAGCTTTGACAAGAAGATGTCCAGACAGACACAGCCTCGCATACGCCCACACTCCTGTCCGTATTGCCCAGAGGCAGCTCTCTGCTCTCCTCTTACAGCTAATATTTGACTGCATTTCCATCCTGTTATCTGGACGTGATACAGGCTGCTTGGTCATCACCCAGTCCTGGACATTGTGGGCATTTCAGCAGACAGCTCAGAGAGAATGTGGTACAATTGGTCGGACAGATATAGCTCTGCTGACACATGAACCCAAGTGGGCATCTTCTCTCAATCCGCCTCCTCTGGTCTTTCTCTCTGCAGAGCACAAACTTTATCCTCTAATCTTGCCTGTTATCTCGGTGGTGTTCTGTACAACCTCTACTTCCTGCAGTAAAAAATATCATCACACACAGCGAGTGCACTTTTGACAGTGTTTGAGAAGTGAAGTACTAAGGCAAGAATGGGACAAAGAAATACAAATGCTAATAAAAAAAAAAAAAACACCTCTGCAGCATTCTACAAATATTTATGTACAGTTTTTTCGAAGAAAAAATAAATGGCATTTGCAAAAGTTTGGAAACGTCCATCTTTAAAGTCTCAAAAACTTATTAGCATGTTAGGCATTCGGTGGCTGATGAGAAATGGTTACGAAGGTCAAGATTTGTCCTCAGGAGTCAAAATTTTACTGTGTAATATATTTTCTGATCCTTAAATCCATATGCTAACACTGACACTAACAACCAGGGGATCTTCTAAGCAGCTGGCTAATGATTTAGACATGAAGCTAACCGATTCCTACAGAGGGAGGCTATGAAAGAAGGCATCCAAAATGGTATTAAGAAATTGCATTATGCATTATGCAAATCAAATTCCCAATTGACAGGCATGAAGACTGCATGGGGTTCTACAGTGAGTATTGCATGCACAAATATGATCCACTGGAAGAGTCTTCAGTTGGAAAGGTCCACGTGTAAAGTGTGCAAAATATCTACATAAGACATTTATACAAAAAGCTTAATTACTCTAATGTATATCAACGAACTGCAAACACATCATAGATTTTATCAAATCAAAACAATGTTGTGAATGACATATCAGCACAATTCCTCATGCTACCTCCCTTTGCCAAGATAACGATAACTGATGAGTTTGGGGAATGCATGACAAGGGATCTGAGATCGATCCTTCTTACAGAACCTCTCCATGTCCTTCAAATATTGGACTCTCTTTTTCAATTTTATTCTAATTAGTCAAAAGACTGAATTGGCCACGGATTTCTGCTCAGTAAACCATTTTTGTGTTTATTTTGACATATATTTTGGCTCATTATCCTGCTGGAACATCCAACCATTGTTTATTGTGAGATTTCTGGCAGAGGCAAACAGAAGTTATCTGTAACTTCTGCAATATCTGTAGCTATTCAATAGCGAATCCATGACACTGTATATGCTAACAAAATGTCCAGGTCCTGTTGTTCCAGAAAAACAGACCCAAAGCATTAAAAAGCCACCACCATATTTAACTGTAAGCATGAGGTAGTTTTCCATATAGCTACTTCTCTGTGTGCACCAAACCCAACTCTGGTGTTTACTACCATAGGCTTGGCTTCATCTGACCATAGAGCCTAATCCTAGATAAAGTTCAAGTAGTGTCTGTCATTTTGAAGACATGAGTTTGTTTTTGAATGAAAGTAGGTACAGGAAAGACCTTTTGACCCAGGACACAACTAACTTCCTCAAATCTCCAGCTGTGATTGTTTTTGTCCTCTTGAACCATCCTCTTAGCAGTGTGTTGAAGCCATGCAGATACACACCCTTTTCTAGTTTGATACTTCTTTGCCCCGAGGGAGGAAATTGACATATTTAAAGCTAATAGACACGTCTTAGTTTATAAAGCTTGACAACCATTACTTTTATATTCCTTGGTTTTACCTATTGTTATGAATTGCTTGGAATTTGGGAATCTGGCCTTATGTGTTACTTTGAATTCATTCCTCCCAGCCATGGTTGAACAAGTTCCTGTTGTAAAATACAGTATGAATAAGAATATGCTATACAAATATATTTTACTCATTACACGTGGTATGGTGCCTGTAGTTGTGCCACACAGTATATAGAACTTTTTTGTGTATAAAACTGTGTTGCGTTGCAATGCGTTGAACGTTTCAAACAAAATAATCTAAAGCTTGAACAATATGACAACTTTGCGATCAATAAATTATGCGATCTGGACCAGGGCGCCCAAAGTGCATTCGTCTTAGCTTCTGCAATAGAAAGAGTCTGGTGGTTTTAACAAGGCCAGATTTTTCCATCATGTCCAATGTGTTCTATTTGCTGACAAGTCTACATGATGCAAACGTTGCGTAATAAGGACCACCATCTGGCACTGCATGTTTTTTTTTTTGCAGTTCAGTAATGACAATATATAAATCTATTTGTTTTAATGCTTCACAGCATTAAACCGTAGCACATTCACCAGCCCTGAGGCTTTCGCTGTAAATGAAACAAGGAGCCAGCATGGAAAGAGACATTTCTACTTGATAATGATGAGATTTAACAGCTTAAGTGGAAGCATCGTATTAGCACCAAATGGGAGAAGACGGGAGAAAAAAAAAAAGATGCTAGCAATAGGCTCTATATATCATATGCAGATGAGATGACTGGAAAAACATTGGAACAAAAAGAACATGTTCCATTAAATTCTTTTTGGCTCTGTGTGGTCCTCAATTCACATTCATCCAAACACCACCTATGTGATAGCAAGGTCAAGGACACTGTTATCTTGTTCTTTTGCTCTGTCTCTAATCTCTTAGCATGTATTATGTGGGAAAATTGAAGGAAAGACTACTTGAAGAGAATTTAAAGTGTAATGCGGAGTAGCTTTAACTCAATGGAGCATGTGTGGGACACTGTGGTTAATTATCCCACATTACTCCAAGACATTTCATAATAATACAGATACATGGAATACTGAAGGGAGAACATTTTTCGATGAAAAGGTATTGGAGCTTTAATTTAAAAGCACAATCACAACCAGGATGGTGAGCCACATTTACATAGTCAATCAACTGGTTCAATAAAACAATGATTAAACACAGTTATTTTTTTCTTTGAAAGATTATTTGAATACTAATCTTTTGGCATATATCATAATACAGTAATGCGGATAGAATTAAGTAGTCTACTGTACGGTTTAATACAGTAATACAATCCGAGATATTGTTTGATCCTAAGCTACATTTACTATCTGTGTGAACATCAGCTTATGTCCATGTGTGTTTTGTGCAAAGTCTCCAGTTTACTCCCAAAAACATACCAGGATGTATTTAGCAGCTACTGAAATTACGTTAATTACAATACATACGGTGTGATTCCTGAAATCCAAATCGTCGCACATACACACACACTTACTTAATGCTAATTAAGGCTAGCACTTTTAAGTTTGTATCTGAACTGATCTGGGTTATTTTTATCATCTCACTTTCTCACTTCATATGCAGACAGACAGAGAGACAGAGACAGAGAGAGAGAGAGAGAGAGAGAGAGAGAGAGAGAGAGAGGTGCAGAAAACGAGAAGAAATGTGATAGCTACAAAGACTAATCGTCACTTGCACTGTAATAATTCCTGCTTATGATTTTATATGTTGCTGTTCTAAAATCCTTTGACCCCTCTTCTTTACAAAAAAAAAGAAATATTCACAAATAATCCTCCTGAAGTGGGAGTTTCAAACCTTGCTAAATAAATACATTTTCTCACGCTGTGAATGTCAAGCTTTGACTAAGCTGCTGGAAAACGATGTGCTGCAGTGAAACCGACATAATTAATTCCTTTTTTTATTATGCGCCACAAAACGAATAGGAACGGCGGGGAACGGCTCTGATGCTTTCTGTTGTCTCACATTCGGTATGGGCATTTCACTCAGTCCTGCAGTCTGTATCTTGGTAAATCACTCATATTATCCTCTTTCTCTTTCTCTGTCTCTGTCTCTCTCTCTCTCTCAAAACTAATGCAACATGCTACACTGTAAGAGCAGTTGTGTGTTTTTTCCTCTAGGAGGCCTAGGGCTTTATAGGTGGATCACACTCCTGTTTGGCCAACAAACAAAGAAAAAAATACATTTCTGTTTCAGTGTGGCCCATTCTTGCCTGAGTGCACACACACACACACACACACACACACACACACACACACATTTTGTGTAATGCACGAAGAAATGTGTTCGAAATAAACACACATACAGTTACAATGG
Source organism: Silurus asotus (assembly GCA_024362625.1). Lineage (NCBI taxonomy): Eukaryota > Metazoa > Chordata > Actinopteri > Siluriformes > Siluridae > Silurus > Silurus asotus. The sequence goes on along the minus strand of MU558692.1, from coordinate 2,962,162 downwards.
TTTTTTTATTTTATTTTTATTTGCTGATTCGGTGCAACTCAAAGATATTGTCATTTTGTACATTGCACCCCTACCACACACATTATCACACACAAACACACACAGACGTGCAGAATGCCTTTGGTTCATATGAATTTCAAGTGAATTGTACACACTTTTGTGTTCCAACAGATACACACACTGTCAAACACATTCACCAAAAGGTTCTGTGAACTATCTATGCTTCAAGCTCCACTTCAACAACCAAGACAAACATCGTTGTGGGTGGTTTTTTTTTTTTCAGCTGGAACGTTTTATAATGATCTGGCCTCCAGAACCATACACACCACTCCAGAAAATGCGAAGCCACTATTATCCTGCTGTGATCACAACCAGTTAAATCAGAGTTGTTTTTTTTTTTTTTGTGATACTCACCTTGACCTGATGACAGCAGGGTGCCTGAGAGAGAGAGAAAGAGCGAGAGAGAGAGAGAGAGAGAGAGAGAGAGAGAGAGAGAGAGAGAGAGAGAGAGAGAGAGAGAGAGAGAGAGAGAGAGAGAGAAAGAGGGGTTAGTATATCAATTCAAAGATCAGCAAGGTTTCGCTGGACTAGAAGAAAAGCACAATATAAACACACACACATGCACAGAACACTGCTGCATTGCATGAAGATCCTATGAAGATCTAGTTCCCTTTTTTTTTTTTGAAGATTAGGCAAAAAAGAAAAGAATAAAAAAGTAATAGATGTACATTTCTGATTGTAATTGCTATAAAAAAAAAATCCCAATTGCTTTCCTTCACATGCTCAAAATAAAGCTAAATCTGAAGAATGAAGATTATAGTTCATTTAGCCATGACATACATATGGAACAACAGTGTTGCGATCATGTAAGTAAGAAAACAATAGCACACAGACATCCCTCTATTGCAGCGCAGCACAATCGTTCTTTCTCTTTTAGAAAGTTTCTTCATCTCTTTCATTTTGGACAGAAAGATGGAAGACCTTGCATTGATGATGCTCATTTAAAAGTGCTACGAGAAGACAGAGGACCGGCGTCAGAGCAGTTCACAAACACAATAGCAGCAAACGATCGGGAATGAGAATACGGTGCGTTTCCGATCTGATCAAAAACGTTGTTCTTCTCTCTTTCTTGCATTGTGAGAGATAATTTTTCTTCGTCACTTTGCTTCTCTACTGTTTTATCAGCCATTCTTCCATCGGGTTTTGAGCTTGGAATCATTCTCATTTTCTCTGAGGCAGCTTGTCTCAAACAACAACAACAAAAAAATGTCACACGGCCTATTTCCGCTCACGAACGAGCTACAGTGAATCTATACTTATGTATTCCGGATCCTCTAAACGGTCTCACGCATGTCTTTTTTTGTAACACAACACCAGTCCAAAGTATTTAGCATCAGGGTCATGTCAGTTCATCATTTATCCCATTTTTCTCTCACATCTCTGGTTCCTGAAAGCATTTCTGGCACACAGTTCTGCCTTGTTCTGGCCCTAATACCCACTCCCGGATTCCAACCATGCCTCAACCTCTCAGCATGCGCCTTGGCAACTTGGCTAAATGTATAAATAAATAAAAAATGAATCCAACAATTCCCTCAAGCTTCCTCCTGCCCTGCACAAAATCTTACTGTGAAAGTGATGCGGTCTTGTAGCCTAGCCATGAGAAAAAACTTCATCTGGGGCATGTATTCATACACTCCCTAGTTCATCTGTGCTAGAGTGCCAAGATTATACCAATAACAAAGAAAAACTAAATATATTACAAGTCGGGATTCAGTATGGAGCTCGGTTATTAAGTCACATTTTGGTTAAATGTCTGTACAGTTAGTGAGGAAGAAATGCAAAATATAAAATAGCTTGTCTTTTTTTTTTATTTTTTATTAATGCAGTTTATTATTAGTAACTTTTGTGACCATTAACTGTGTATGCTTGTAAATCAATTTTTTTATTTAACTGCTTGCTTGATTTGAATTTTTTTATATTTTATTAAAAAATTGAATATATAAAAATAAAATAGATTTAATTGAATTAATGCAACTTTTTTGTCATATTGTTTAAATTGAGTTTTCTATTAAATTGTCACAAATACAATTAAATAAATGGAAAAATTTAATAGTTTTTCAATTTAAATAGTACACATTTGTGTAGTGTGTGTGTGTGTGTGTGTGTGTGTGTGTGTGTGTGTGTTTTACATTTAATATTTAATTTTCTATGATATGTTCCACTTAAGTTTTCTTATTTTATCAGTCTTTAACAAATGTCTTCATTCCTTCCATCGTTCATTTTTTAACTTGCTCGATTTGCAGAAATGTCAGGATTTTCTCTTTTCAGGAGAAAATTTTGAAGCTGGACATAAAACGCTGGAGAATCATTAAAAAAAAACGTTGTAAAAACATTGCCAATTTTCTCAAATAAGCAGTACAATTTGTGTTTTCGATACGGAGTGAGTTGGCACAGTGACACTGCGCTCAAAGTGTTACATTTTTTTCGCCACCCAAATAAGACTAAACAAAGTTGCAGCCCGCCAATTAATATGATCCGGAGTGAACTGGGATTTTAACTGTGTTCCGCACGAAAAAAGAATTGCATTCGTTACCCGTGTGCACTGAACCCGAAAGCCCTGAACTGAAACAGTATCTCTGTAATTTTGGTTAAATGAACACTGAAAGCATACTTTTCAATCACACCACATTCTCTCCATTACAATTCCACTGTGATAAACTACAGAGGCTAACCAACAGTGAAAACTGTGACAATTATTAAATACTCATGACCAGACTGTAACTGAGACTGATCTCTCATTAACAAACAAAAGTTGTAGAAGTTGTAGGGTACAGAAAGAAATAAGGAACAGATCTACATCTTGACCCTGCAAAACCTGCGATGGGAGAGCTTTCCAGACACCTTCCTTCCCTTAAAATAGTTTCAGAGTCTCCTTCGAGGCCATGGTACTAGCTGCACATTCGTCACAGCCTCACAGTCACAGTACCCTATGCCCATGTAGACAGTGTGGCGGTGCAGTTCACACACCTGGCTCTCTCTCTGGGTGCAGACGGCAAAAAAAAAACGGTCCAGTGATCCCCAAAGACCTGTGAAGACCTGTGACAAGTGGTCTGTGATTTCCTTTCATTGTTTTGTTTGTTACAATGGCAAAAACTACATTCTCAGTTATTAATCTGCCTGACCCAAAAAATCACCACCTGGAATTAACTAAGCAAAAGTAGAAACCTTTCTACTACTGCAGTGATTATGATGTTTCAGCTGGCAACAGGTTTAACCCTAGCTGATGAGGTAAACAGCTTCTCATTTCTTAAACAATCATGTTGAGAGACATCCTGTGGTTGTGGGAAAGTTCTTACTGTTTATTGACCTGCATCGAGCAAAATAGGGAGACTGATGAAAGGACTTAAATTGGGTTAAAAGCTGCCTCATCTTCGATGAAGAAATTTGGTCAGAAAAAAATCTTCAACAGTCATGAAATCATTTGCCTTTTTGGTGAAATCCAATTGTAAAAACTATAGAACTTATAGCTACTGTATGCTTAATAGATCAAATTAAATAGCACATACACTACAATGCAAAAAGAATTCAAGGGATTCAGACTAAACAGCTGCTTAGCCTTAAGAAACCCACTTATCTAGGAGGCTAATCAGGAAAAAAAGCTTCAATCTGTTTGGGAGCATAAAAATGAACCCTGAAGTAATAAAAAAAAAAAAAAGCTTAAGTGGTCTGATGAGTCCAGATTTAACTGGTTAAGAAGAGATGCAGTTACGGTAACATCCCCATCATGACTGGTGCCTAAATACAAGTCTGTGGGGGGCAGTGTTATGATGTAGGGTTGCTTTAGTTGGTCAGGTCTAAGTTCAACAATGTAATGTGCCCAAAGAATGTATCAGAATATACTACATAACCCATTTTTATCATAAATTAATCATTTATATTGAAAAAAGCATATTCCAAGATGACAATGCCAGAATTCATCAGGTTCAAATTGTAAAAAAGTGGAAGAATAATCGTACTAATATATATTTAAAAGGAACTTCTATAATATAGGCAGTCAGACGAAATATTAAAATATAGCGTCAATACATTACATACACAAAGCATTATTGTGCACATTCAAATGATTTAATACGATTGTATGAAATTTTATTGTCCTCAGAATTTCCTGGCTACATCTGGACCCTTAAACCTAATCCGTTTAAAGAAATGTGGTGCAATTGATAATGATTTCAATATATCAAATGGGTGAGAGCATGGTTAATTGCATAGAAGTAGCATCAATAAAACAACATGAGATTAATGTACAGCAGGTCATTTAGAAAACTGAGAAATGGAAAAATCAATCAAAGCCATTGGGCACAACCAATACAACATCTCGGAATTACCTCTCAAGTAACAACCAGACATAATAAAGGTCAACCAAAGAAAACAACAACAGGTGATGAACAAAACATTGAGATAGCTATAAACCTTCAGAGAACAAAGACGAAGGTACCACAATTCACCTTTTGATAAAGACTTTGAGAGCAGAAATGTAGAGGCCATACCACAAGGAGATGTTTTACCCAACATAAGTCGGATTTAGAGGGGAAAAAATGGCATTTGCAAAGAAGTAAAAAGATGAGACCTCAAAATAGTGGAACCAAGATGAACCTCTAGTAAAGTAATGGAAAATCTAAGCAAAACAAAACATAGCAGCTCATTGGTCAAGCACGATGTTTACATTGGTCAAGCTTACATGGGCTGCTCCTGGAACAAGCTCAGCCATTATGATTGATGATGTAACTCATAATAGTAGCAGCAGAATGAATTTAGAAGTTTACAGAAACGTTCAGTCTTCTGATTTACATAGAAATCCATCCAATCTTTTAGAAAGATCATCATGCAGCAAGACAAATCTGGTCGAGTTTATCTTTACAAGATCTTATCTCAACTGAGCAGCATTTCATCTGCTGAAAAAGGACTAAAGTTGTGGTACAAAACAAATCACTAAGAAGCAGTTGTTTTTTTTTCTCACCTAAATCTGAGAATTGTGCTATCAAAGGTGCCATGTTCGTCAGGCAATTAAAAAAAAAATAAAGTTGAAATCATGATGTTTTTTTTACTCAAATTTATTTTTTACACACAAAAATTTATTATTTTTTTTTTAAGTAACCTGGCCAATCCACACAGTACTTGTAAATAAAAAAAATCCTTCTAACCATATGCTTTCAGTTCAGTGCAATGTTTATCAAAATATACTAAAAAAAAAATGTTTTACAAGAAAAAAAGTAAAAAAAATAAATAATAATAAATAAATACATAATTCATATTCGATTGTATGCCATTTAACAGCATGTGGTGTAATTCATTATAATTACACTATAACCAGCAAGTGAATGGTTTATTACGTAGAAGTAGCATCAATAAAACAACCTAACAGCATAAATCTATAAATCTGTACACCGTAATTAACCTCGAGAGCCTACTAAAACCTTAAGAAAACAAATTATAATTATATTTCATTTTTCTATTCGGCTTAATGGTATGCATTGCAATTAATTAGAATTTCTCTGTCACTTGCAAACGACAGCATGGTATAATATATAGAAGCAGCAGCAATAAAACGACGTAAAATATATCTATAGAGTGTGCATATATTTTATATGTATAGAAAGTATGAATACTTCACGATGAAAGATCCACCTGTACATAGTGTAGCTGTATAGGAAAAGAGAAAAAAATGAACCTGATTCGGAAAAAATAAATAAAAAATAAAAAGTATAAAAGAAACAACAAATTTCACCCTTTTAGGTATAAAAGATTAAAAGAAGTTTGACTTTGCCCTTTAAAGCAAAGTTTCTCTGTTGCACAAAAGAGAATACACACACACACACACACACACACACACACACACACACGATTTGGGACACTATATAAATTGCAAATAGAAACAGAATGCAATGTTTTGCAAACACATTTTATTTAAAATAATATACATGTTTAAACTGAGGAAATGTAAGGGCGAGGCGAACAAATAGAAAAGTAGGTGTTACTAAAAAAAAACAGCTAAAGAAACATTTTGCAACTAATTAGGTTAATTGGCAACAGATCAGTAACATCACTGGGTTTAAAAAGAGTATCTCAGAGAAGCAGAGTCTCTCAGAGGTAAAGGTAGGCAGAGTTTACCAATCTGCAAAAAACTTCATCGACAAATTTCAGAATAATGTTCTTTAGAATAAATTGTGAAGATCTGTTGAATATCTCATTGTTTACAGTTCATAATATATATCCCTCACTTAAGTAGATGTGTAATGAATAAAAATCAGTAAAGTAATAATACCAGAAAAATTGACTTAATATTATAGTAGAGATGCAATGGATCAAAGCTGATCCGGATCACAACTCAGTTCAGCATGCATGTGAACCGCAGATTAATTGTACATTTTTTTCTACTTGCGAATTATTCATAATTCTTTTACAATCGCTGAATAAAAGACGAAGAGCAAAAGAACTTGAAAAGCCTCCCACACCGTTCAAATCGCATGTATGCGAGCGTTTCCTTGCTGTAACTTTTCTTGTAATAAATGGAAATCAGTATTGCTGCTCTGGAAAACTATCCACTCCGAGACTCAAAAACCGTGATTCGACTCTTGAGTTTTGTGCACTGTCACATTATTAATATACAGACTCTGGAAAGATCATTTTCAGATCTCTTCAGAGATTTTTGATTGGATTCAAGTCTAGTCCAGAGTGTTCTTGAGCAGGTTTTCATCAAGACTGTCTCTGCACATTGCTGCATTTAACTTTTCCTTGATCCCGACTAGTCTTCCAGTTCATGAAACTAAAAAACATCCTCACATCATGTTGCTGCCACCACCATGCTTCGCTGTAGTTATGGCATTGGCCAGGTAATTTGCGGTGCCTGGTTTCCTCCACTTGGCATCCAGGGCGAAGAGTTCAATCTTTGTTTCTCATGGTCTGAGAGTCCTTCAGGTGCCTTTTGGCAAACTCCAAAAAAACTGAGGAGTGGTTTCCATCTGAGCACTCTACCACACAGGCCTGATTGGTGAAGTGCTGCAAAGATGGATGTTCTTCTGGAAGGTTCTCCTTTTTCCACAAAGAAACCCTGGAGCTCTTTCAGAGTGACCAATGGGTTAGGATTAAGCCCTTCTGCCCAGATCGCTCAGTTTGGCCGGGCGATCCGTTCTAGGAAGAGTCGTGAACAGAAAAGATTTTAAACAGACTTCTTTCGCTTGGTCATTATACTGTATTTTTTGTAGAATTTTGATGGGAATAATGAATTGAATCCATTTTGGAATAAAGCCGTAACATAACACAATGTGGAAAAAGTGAAGCGCTGCGAATACTTTCCATATGCACTGTATGTACACACACATTATGTATATGTATACCTGTGTAGTCTGTTACGCTCTGCCAGCTACTTTAATGAAATAATGGAGCACTGTTCTTGCTCTCTGCAATAAACACTAGCGAAGCGCATGTGTACGAGTAAGAAAGTAATATGTCGTTGTATCGTAAGCATCATTTAAACCCCGACAAAGAAAACGATCAGAAAACAAGCAGCCGAGAAACAAGACTGTGCCAGAGAAAATTCAATGTTTACAACTTCCACAGTGTGGAACAATATTTCCTGTGACAGTGAAGAAGCAGTGTGTGGGGCTGATGGGAACGCAGACATTTTGTGCTTTTGATTTTCCTCCTCTAAAGGAAAGCTATGTCTTTCTACAAACTAATTATTTGTCTTGGTCATGAATAAACAATGACAGGCTTCATTATTTCATATGAGTTTGTTTTGAATAATCGTCATAAAAGCAGGTTAAAGGGACAACAAACATATAATTTGCTTCAAACGTGTCCTCTGTGTCATGCTGTCAGAAGCAATGACTGCCTGCCATGAAACAATTCAGCCACATTCTTTGTGCTTTCTGCTTGTAAAATTGTGTTTGCTTTCAAATCTCAGCACGAGTCATAAAATCTATACGGTATAGCTATACACTATATGTATTGGCTGAAATAGATATGCAGGAAAATGGCTATAGATCTACTGCAATAAAGGCGTTATAACATCTGGAATGATGTGGTTATAACCTTGTATGATCATCAATTATCCGACAACAGCTAAAAAAAAAAAGTAATTGCACTACAGATTGACTCCTGACCCATGACCTTGGACTAGTACTCACTTAAAACCAGCGGAACATGGATTTCAAATTGTGTGTGTGTGTGTGTGTGTGATATTACTGAGTGCTGTCATGGACCTGTAACTGTGTGTGACTGAGCCAATATCCTTCGAGTTTAACACGGTTCCATCCGAGCACTCGGTACTGTGAAGCGTACAGGATAGGATTTCACACTGCAGGGGCTGGGGTGAGGGGAAAGTGCAATCAAAGCAACTTCTAACATTTCTGTACACACTCTCCAAACAGTGGGAATAGGTAGGTACAATCTCTGCTGGTTTACACACACACACACACGCACACACACACACTACAGTGTCTGAACAGATTGTAAACATAATTCAATTTCCCACAGCTGAGCTGGAGTCCAAATAATCTCCATCAAGCGCACAATCAGCCACTGAGTCTGTGATTTTTCCCAGCTGGGCTTTCACACAAAAGAAAGAGAAAGAGAGAGAGAAAGAGAGATGGAAAAAGGTACAGGTGTTCAAACTGTGCAATTCAAATATCAATATTTAGTATTATTCCAAATCTTCGAATGAAAATGTGCAAGGATCCAAACTATTGACATTTAAAGGTACGATGAGGGGCAGTTCTGACATTTAGAAGATGTACCACAAACCTATACAGTAAGAAATTCTTGAGAATTTATTACAGTGGCACATGTTCACCTCTAGAATCAGTGGCAAATTTCATTCAAATGGAACGGGCTGTAATGAGCAAAAGATCTCTCAGGATAGTACAATTATGTGATACTTCAAACAGACCATGATTTTCAAATATCACTCATCTACAAAGCTGCTAGAGAAAAGTAGGAAAGTAAACTAGAGGCAGTCCGAGAGATCTTTGAATGGTGTAAAGTGAAATGGTTCTTTTGAAAACAAAGAACAAAGTTGATTCTACGCTCTGGGTACCAATACAGAGAAGAAAAACCTTAATCTGATCCAGTCAAGCCAGGGGTTGATAAATGCCTTCAGGTAGATGGTGGCTTGTCTGGTTTTGGCTTTGAAGGCAAACACCAGTGTTTGAAATCTAATGACTAAACAATCTTAGAACTAAAACAAGTCTCGGAATGAACTCCATGTGGAGAAACCTATATGTCTGAGTCAGAATAGCAATAAGAATGATTGTTGGTTTGTACAGAACAACAAGGTTATGTGCAATCAGGTAGAAGACAAGACACCATGTGTCAAAATATGATTTCGGCTGATTTAATCACACAAGCTTATAAGCTTATAAGGGCAGTTCTGTTGATTGTGCTGCTTTGAAGCCTGCCTACTCTGGGTCCTGGAGTTTATTCCAGGTAAAAGTAAAGATAAGAAGGAGTAGCGAGAGAGGGGGGGCCTCCACTGTCTGGATCTTCTAAAATATTGTTGGATTTGTTTAAAAAAAAGAAAAGCAACCTACAAGACTATACTAGTTTGACATTATACTACAAATACAGTAGTAGCTGCTTGTCTGGAACTACACCGTGGTTATCATCCAAATGGTGTGATCATAAAGGCGTCAGGTGGATGGGGAGATCTTGGATTAAAGCCTATTGGGAGTGGAAGATTTAGGACCAATCAGAGTTTAGATGAAGCTCGATTCAGCGTGAAGCTGCAGATGATTCTAGGTGGGAACTGATTTTCAGTATTCCAAGGCTTGCTGTTTTGCAAGCAGGCGAACCATGACAAGATGGTTCGAAGTCTTTTATAATAAGAGTGATGAAGACTGAAGGATAGTGTGGAGAGTTGTAAATGGAATGCGACTCAGGAGACAAGTGGCGGGATCCACAGGAGACAAAGCAGTCATGCCCGAAGACAACTTCAATAGAGGACAGTTGCACAGCATTGGCATCAAGTTGCAATTTTCTGCACAGTTACTCTAAATTCGCTCTGGGGAAACTTGCTATTGCAGCTATTTAAATAAAGTGTCTTTAAACATTTAAACAATGAGAATATTTAACAATCTTTATTTTCTCTCGTCCTGTCACCCCTTTTCTTCCTCTCTTTCTATATATCTTTCTCTCTTGGTCCAGTGACCAGCGTTTCCTGTCCTTTTTTTTCTTCAGATCCGCCCGGTTCATCCTGACGTCCTACCTCTGAATGGAGTTCTTTTCAGTTGGAGGCCACTCTATGCAGCTGGGGATGGTTCCACACCTACAGCCTACAGCTGCTGAACATCTCAGGAACTTTTAAGATGGATTCGGACTATAATTATAACGAACAATGGCTCCATACTACAGGCTGCATGAGCAATTTTGCATTTAATTACAACACGCCTCAACAATGGAACTGTAATGAATGGTCATTCGGTGTCACCCAGATAAGGATGGGCTCCATTTCAAGTCTGGTTCCTCTGAAGGTTTGCTCATCAGGGATAAACAGTTATGAGGAACGAACTAATAGGCCATAAACTTGCACATTCTTTTATACAACCTTCTAACCACTTTATCAGTGTAAAGCTGCTCTGAGACAGTGTCCATTGTAAAAAGCGCTACACGAATAAAAACGAGTCTAATTGAATTAAAGGTGGGAGAACCAATCATTCGCGCTATTCTTGTGTAGTTTTGGGAGCCGGTTTACAATAAAACGGCAGGGAAGTTTTAAAAACGTGTTCACGGTAATATATAGTTTGTTCTCTGCTTTTCTCAGCACTTCCGTATCGCTGACCACATCACACAGATCTCAACAGCAGCTCTGTAATAATTTAATGTAGACGTCTGAACATATGGTGTCCTGTGTATTGCCTTGTGGTTTTTTTGTTGTTTTTTTTATCAAGGTAAGCACAAATTTCTGCATGTCCTTGAAAGTATCCTATAAGCGATCATCTCAACCTTATGGCGTAGAAATTTTAATTGTGTGCTCTGGGACGTCGATGCTTTAATAATTCATTTCAACCCCTATTGTTGCCTTCTCATCAGTAGTACAGTACTCGAAACATTTACTTCATACATTCGAATTTTTTCTGGAACACTGATAAAACAAAGCAGGTCTTATAAGAAAATATTTAGGGCATTTGCAGACTGCTTTGGAAGTCTTTACAGGAAGATTACTTACATTTTTTCAATGGAAAAAAATGAATGTATTATAAGTGCTCCAGGTTGATTAGACTCATAATTATGAAGACAACTAGAGACAATAGAGCCTCTATATATTTGCATATGCCACACTGTCTGTCATAATAATAATTCTGATAATAAACATTATCTATGATGGAATAGTAGCATCCTGAATCGCCAGCTGTAATAAAACTTCACTCAAGTGTCATGTTTGTAGATGTGAAGGAGGGAAATCTGAAAATCTGACAGTGAGTCTATAAATTATGGTGCAAATGTACCCATTAATGTCATATGAGCATCAACAAGGTCAATGTCACAAAAGCATGTTGATAAGACACGAAGTACGAGTAAATATATCAAAACACATGCGGCACATTTAAGCACATAAATCAAGACAAAGAACACTGACGGACAGAATAAGTAATTGAAAGAGCGTTAGAGAAATGGTGGCAAAGACAGAAAAAGAGGAAAGGAACAAAGAAATTAATCAGTCATGCATGCCACAGCATTTTATAGCCTACATTTAAATACCCCTAAAGAGACAGTCAAATTATGTGTATCTGCATCATACTTTATTTTTGAAATCATTTTTCACCACTTCTGTCCATTTTCTGTCCTCCATGTCCATCTTTCAGTAATTTACTCCTTTGCTGTCCATCATACTTATTTTGTCCACCTTTCCTTCCTCAATTCTTTAATTCTGTCCCTCCTTCTTGAGTCTGTCATTGTCCCGCACTATTTTATCTTCCACTTTTTCTGTCTATCATCTCTTTTTCTGTCCGGTTTTTATGGTCCTGTCCATCATCCCTGCTTTTGTTATACTTCCTCAACTTTCTCTATACAGCTGCATTTACTACTATATTTTCCCTGATTCTGTCCATCATCTATGCATCGTCTAATTAACGCATGTTCCATCTTCCCTCTTTCAATGCACCCTTCCCTAATTATGTCCCTCTGTCCTATGTCTGTCATCTTGCCCTATTTCTGTCCATCACCTCTTCTATTGTGCCCTTTGACAGTTTCTACGTATCTCTTCTGTTACTTTATGAAGACTTTGCTGCTCCACATCACCTCTGCTTCTATCAATCTTACTTTCTACTGTCCGTCTTCCTCTGCATCTGGCCATCATTCCTGTTTTTTTGTGTAGTCAACGTGTCTATTGTTGCTCCTGTTTCATTAAATTGCCTTTTTTCTGTCCACTTTCTTTGCACTTTATCCAATTTTATTTGTATAGTATGGAACAAAGAACATTGTCCCAAAGCAGCTTCAATGAAATAATTTGAACATTAAATGGAAGGCAAGGAGAAGAAACCTTGAGAGGAACCAGACTCAAAAGGGAACCCACCCTCATCTGGGTGAAACATAATGTCCATTCATTAGGGCGCCGTAACTATTGAGGTTGTACTGTTCACTGATGGAGACTTATCCATTGTAGAAACTGTATTAATTACAGTCTGAACTTATCTTCATGGTTCTTGAGTTGAACCCTCCACAGTAACCTCGTGTACGTTTATGATGTTCATGTGGAGCCATGCTCAGCTGCAGTGAATGGTTTCCAACTAAAGAGAACTCTGGAAATCAATCAGGACGAATCAGAGGTTCGAATCGCAAAATGTAAGAGGATCACTGGTACCTCAGGAGCATGTGGAGCTCGAGAGAGAGAGAGAGAGAGAGAGAGAGAAACATGGATGCATTACTGATTATGTCCCTTTTTCTTATGCTTATATTTCTAATAGCTTGCATTTGCTTATCTTCCTAAGTTCCTGCTTTCCTCATTTCTTTAGCATTCAGCAGCGAACCTCATATCTTTTTATAAACAAACTATAAACTTTTATACGATTTCACGTCGTTCGCCCCTTCCCATCGTTTAACAAGGAAAAGCTAAACAGCATCTCTGAAAAGAAAACTGTAAAACTGTGTCTAAATCGCCCGCATACACCAGCCGGTTTTATCGGGAATCACGACATTGGATGTCTGATTAACCTGCTGTAATGGAGTTGGTAAAGAACAGTAAATGTGCTAGAACACTTTGGTTCAAATAAAAAGAAATCACAAACCAAACTGCATAAAACAGCATCCATACAAAACAATGCTTTCAAGTTCTGACCTCAAAAATTGAAAATAAAGGAAAAATAGAAAGCAATCCTTGCAACAATGATATCATGTAATTTTTACCTTAGAAACATGTTTCCTTTTACTGGATATACAGGCACATCTCAATAAATTAGAATCTCTTAATAAATTAGAATAACATTAAAAAGTTTATTTATTTTAGTAATTTAATAAATTAGAATATCTTAATAAATTAGAATAACATTAAAAAGTTGATTTATTTTAGTAATTTAATATTAAAAGGGAAACTTGTATATTATATAGATTCATCACACACAAACTGATATATTTTAAGTGTTTATTTCTTTTCATTTTGATTTTGGCTCACATTTAACAAAAACCCACCAAATGTCAAAACATTTGAATAATTCATTAGACCAATCAAAAAAAACATTTGTAGTGAATTGTTGGTTGTCTATAAAGTGTGTTCATTTACTGTATATGTACTAAGTAGGGGCTCCTTTTGCTTTAATTATTGCCTCAATTCAGCGTGGCATCGAGGTGATCAGTCTGTGGCACTGCTGAGGTGGTATGGAAGCCCAGGTTTCTTCGACAGTGACCTTCAGCTCATCTGCATGTTTTGGTCTCTTGTTACTCATTTTCCTCTTGTAAATAACCTATAGATTCTCTATGGGGTTCAGGTCTGGTAAGTTTGCTGGCCAGTCATGGTCACCATGGTCATTTAACCAACTTTTGGTGCTTTTGGCAGTGTGGGCAGGTGCCAACTCCTGCTGAAAAATGAAATCAGCATCTCCATAATGCTGGTCAGCAAAGGGAAGCATGAAGTACTCTAAAACTTCCTGGTAGACGTCTGTGCTGAGCTTGGACCAACACCAGCGGATCACATGACTCCCCAAACCACTGAATGTGCGAACTTTACACTGGACCTCAAGCAACTTGGATTCTGTGCCTCTTCTTTCTTCTTCCAGACTCTGAGACCTTGATTTCTAAATGAAATGAAAAGATGACTTGGGCACACTGAGCGACAGTCCATTTGTAGCCCATGGATACGTCTGTGCGTGGAGGCTCTTGAAGGACTCACTCCAGCTGCAGTCCACTCTTTGTGAATCCCCCCAAATTCTTGAATGGGCTTCGTTTCACCTTTTTCTACCACATTTTTTCATTCCATTCAACTTTCAATTAATGTGCTTGGATACAGCAGTCTGTGAACAGCAGCTTCTTTAGCGATGACCTTTTGGGTCTTACCCTCTATGTGCAGGGTGTCAATGACCTTTGCAGGTGTTTTGAGTTAATTAGCTGACTCGTGTGACACCACGAGTCTTCAACATTAAACTTTTTTACAACATTTAAATTTTCTCAGATATTTTGAGATTTATTTATTGAGATGCACCTGTATAGTATTTTGGACATTTTTTTTTCAGTGTTTTTTTTTTTTTTTCGACACTGTACATTAATAGTAAAGACATACAAAATTATGAATGAACAATTACGAAATGTTGTAGCAAACAAAAATAACCTAGAATGTTTAGCTACATTTAGCTTTGATGACAGCTTTGCACATTCTCATCAGACTACTGTACCTTGTGAATCTCTTTAAATGCACGAGGTGCTCACCTGGAATGTTTTAAGTTCGCAGATATTCTTGTTAAAAGCTCATTTGTGACATTTCTTGCCTATTAAACGTGCTTTAGACCATCGGTCGTCTTGTGCAGAGGAAAGGGTGAGTACAAAGTCGATAGCCTTATTCGTGCTACTGCAACTGCTGTACGAATCCATATTATGGCAAGAAACACTCAGTTTAAAGAAAGTTTAACGAGTCCCTTATTACTTTAAAAAAATGAAGGTCAGGCTATCCATAAAATCTCAAACTGAATTTTGCATTCGCTTGGCAATGCCCCTGTGCACAAAGTGAGCTCCATAAAGATCTGGTTTACATGCTTTGGAGAGGAAGTTCTTGAGTTGCCTGCTATAGAGCTGTGATCTCATCCCTACTGTACACCTTTGGGATGAATGTGAACGCTAGTGAACCCCAGGCCACCTCACCT
This sequence comes from Silurus asotus, assembly GCA_024362625.1. Taxonomy (NCBI): domain Eukaryota; kingdom Metazoa; phylum Chordata; class Actinopteri; order Siluriformes; family Siluridae; genus Silurus; species Silurus asotus. The sequence continues at coordinate 2,946,821 of MU558692.1, read as the reverse complement.
TTCTCGAACCTGCCTTTCGTAATGTGGCTGATAAACACAAATATACATAAGCACACTCTAAAATCTAATGGAACATCTTCCCAGATGAGTGAAGGGAATTATATGAGCAAATTGGGACTAAATGTGGAATTAAATACTCAAAAATCACATACCATCCTTATGAATAGGTGACCCAATAATTTTGGAAATATAGTGTATATTGTGCGACTGATTTTTATATATATATATTTATATATATTTATATATATTTATCCTATTCATCCCCAGTGTCTACCCTTGCTATTACTCTCCTATTCATTTACAAATGCTGGCTAAGCTACAACCAGACATAAAAGTGTTTTCATTTCAACTAATCTGGCTTGAAAGCGTAATAGAAACACACCGATTGGGTGCAAGGGATGAAGGTACGGATCAAATGGTGAGGCAAGTTAGGTAAGTGAGAGAGAACTAGAGGCTTTAGAAAGATTGTCGGAGCTTTGAGCTCTGAGACCCAGACTTTCCCTCGGAAAACTGTGTAAACTCGTTTCCTCTTTCTCTCTACATCTCTGATTCTGTCCGAGGCCAGATCAGGTCATGCTGAAGGAAAAAGCATCAGCACAGAACTCAGAAAAACCTGATAAAGAACAAAAGCATGGTTAAGATGGAGGCTGGATTTTTTAAAGGATGCCTCCAGCTCCAAAACAAGCAAAAAAAAAGAGGCGGCTATTAATTTAACAAAACATGCATGCACACTTCAGACTGTAGCCAGTGAGCTAGAGAGGAAATACAGCTTAAAGAAAGCTACAAAACATGAAGCCGGTCTGAACCACATTGAAATGGTAGAGTCTTCAGTTCAAGGTCAGTGTCTTGAGCTGTTTAAGACTGAACGGCACGTTTGGCAAATGCTCTCTGTAAATGAACCGTGATGATATCCATCACCTCTGTGATCTGCGTGACAGATCTTCTTTTAAGAAGTCGAGGGAGCTTTCCATTTCCAGCACTCTTGTGAATGCACTCGCGCTCCAAATCCTGCGAATGTTTTCGGTTGGAAAAAAAAAAGGCAGCATGTGCCAAGAATTAAATATTTTACTGAAACATCTTTACTTACTTCTAAACCAAAAGTGTACTTTTAATTTCAGACATTTTAGACATGGTATAGTGCATAAGTCAGCATTTAAAATAAAGGGAGAAAATGTTATCCTAAAGTGATTTGAAATTTTCAAACTCTACCACAAAAAAAAGTTTCAGTCAGACAGAGTTATTGCTTCGTCTAGAGAATTCAACTTCAATTTGTGAAGGGTGATTTTCATAAAATGTCTTTCTTACAAAGGTCGAGATATTTAAATATCTCATGGAAGTACGGAAAAACAGCTACTATATTACCATATTCAACTACAGTCATTGACTGAATAGATGAGATGCTTCTGTTTTTAAAACTGAAGAAGCAAAAATACATCATTCTGTCTCATCACGCCTCATTACTTTTGCGAATCTGACTGAAGAATAAAAATATTACTATGAAAGTCTGGAGAAATTCCTCCCTTTTCTCAACTAATGTGTCCAATAGGGATGGAAAAGAATCAAGGACTGGAATCCTGCAGGACACAATAGTGTGAGAAATATGAAATTTTAGACAAAAAAACAATTTTCAACATTCATTTATCCTTAGTCACTGCTTAGTCAGGGTCATGCTGGGATTCCATTAGATATAATAAAGGAAGTAGAACAAAAACCCTTCTTGTTTTAGCCACAGACACTTTGGGTTTTGATATTTCAATATCTGGCGCACTGTACAGTTACAGATATGATCATTCATCTACACCTGCACTATCAACTTGGAAGCTTGTCTCTTCATTAGCTAGTTTAATTTAATGATTGCAGCTGGATCAGCAGCTGTATAGGATCTGGTACAGTATCTAATTCATAGAAAAATGGAATTAATGAACCATGCCCATACTCTGAATACTTTCATAAAGAATTGCTTGCAGTTTGATCCATTAAAACTGTTGGCCCCACAAACAGATTGGTGTCCATCAGATATTCTACACTGCTTTATCACTAAATGTGCATCAGAGTTCTAAATCCTGCCATACAACCCTGGTCTACATGCAGTAGGAGAATTCAGACAATCATTTCACAACTTCCTCATTCGTAATTCTGAAATGTGTGGATATCTAGTGTACAAAACCACCTATCGGAAGATTGTGCACTTCAGAACTAAATCCAAAGTTATGGCTTCTTAACCGAAACTTAAATATTCCAACATTTCATGTAATTTGCCCTTTGGCTGTTTCTCAGTGCTGGAAACTTAAGATGCAGCTATGTTCTACTTATCATCTGTAATCATTTGAAACTTTCCAGAAATGCTACTGGTTCATGTAAAAGGTTTTCTAATGAATAATCCTAATTAGACATTTTTTTCAGCTGTGCTCAAGTTGACGAGAAAATGAAGTAGGAATCACTAAACTACATATTGCATAATATGTTTGCATGGATAAGATGTAAGAGATCATGATGAGGCTGGATGTGCGCTCATCTATGTATTAGCAGTGGTAGTATTTATGACGAAGAGTAATCAATGGAAAATCCAACAATGGAGCACATACAGTGGTTCCCATATCTCGAAATATAGCCCAGTTGGTGGTTAGTAAGAAGAATGACCCTAGCTGAGTGTGTGTGTGTGTGTGTGTGTGTGTGTGTGTGTGTGTGTGTGTGTGTGTGTGTGTGTGTGTGTGTGTGAGAGTGTTTGAACGTACCCTGTGTGTATACAAGACCTGCAATACCGATATAAAAACAAGTCATATTCCTAGTTAGAAACTAGGAACTTGACAAGCATATTAATTTTTAAAAAGCCTGTATAATTAAAAAGACACAAGAGACCTAAGAGAAAGTCCTTTTTTTTTTTTCATCTAAATTGAATTATGCTGAAAATGAGGCGTGATATTCTCTGTGTTGGTGGTACGCCTGTTTGCCTTTCCTCAAAAGAGAATAATCTGTTTCATGGCTGTTGCGCTTATTTCATGCATGAAATCATTCTTTTCTCTCTGCCTGCTGCTCCACTGTCTTAGACCTACAGGAGAGGACTATTAAAAAGCAAGTGAACATAAAAAAGCTTTTCAGAATCCTCTGGAAAAAGGCAAACAAGTTGATAGAACAGCTGTTTCTGTTTCTGCTGTTTAGCTTTTTTAGCTTTTCTTTTTCGCGGGCATTTTCGCACCTAGATTTTCTCCCTGTGTCTGAGCATCGCTGATCTGACAGGAAAAGAGTTTGTGCCACATATTGGTGCCACCTACTATTAAAACATCACAGCTTTTTACAACTGCTAATCCTGGAACAAGGGTTGGGTGCAAACGAATATTGTTTTTAGCATAGAATTAGCAAGTATATCAAATGGTTATCTAGAAATTTCACATGATGATGTGTGACTTCCTGCTGAACGTGTGACATACGGGACATTCCAAATCTTCCTATACTTTGCTGATAATGAGCTCATTATGAAAGCAGTATTTCACCTTTTGATAAACATTTTCCATTCATGGTGTGCTGTTATACATACCGTATTTTTCGGACTATAAGCCGCTACTTTTTTTCCACGTTTTGAACCCCGCGGCTTAAACAACGAAGTGGCTTATTAATGATTTTTTTTGGGGGGGTTTTCCTAGTTCCACAAACTTCAAGCCAAAAAAACTGAACCCCATAACATTAGACCAATGAAATTTCCGAACGGAAACGAAAGAACGCACCTCACCTGTGTTCCGAGCTGTACTGCATCGAAAGAAAAAAAAAATTTTTTTAAACGCACGCCGATGCTAAAAGAAAATCTCTCGAGAGAAATAGTTGTGAAAGGAAGAAGGAAGACAGTAAACAATGACTTTCTTGGTCGGCTACTGTTTAGATACAAGCCGTGTAACACGTTGAGTCTGGGTGAAGGGAGAGCTCGCTAACTCCAGTTGCAACAGAAATCATATAAGCACAGACAGGTTTCTAAAACTCGTGCTTTTTTATTTTTCTTGGCAACAGCGTTACGGGTTAGTCAAAGAAACTTAGAAATGAGCATCAGAAAATAATAAGGACATATTCCTCGGTCTTGCACACATGCAGTAATAGCGGTAAAAAGCGGCGGCATGCTATTCCCAAAATACCGCTATGCTCTTAAAGGAGCCACAACATATTACACCCGGTACACCGTGTAAGAAACACTGTCTTTCATTAAAGCCTGTGTAAAGTTCATTAGTTTTAATGTAGACAGGTGGCTTATAGACAGGTGCAGCTTATTAAAGTTTAAAATTAAAATCTTTGTCAAATTCAGACTTGGTCTAAAAGGGTGCGCTTAATAGTCCGGAAATAACGGTAGCTCCCTCTGCTAGTGGGTATAATTGACGAACAAAAGAAAACAAAAAATAAATAAATATACAGATTGAGCAGCTGTAGAAGCATAACATTGATTTAAAAATGGCCCTGAAGACATAGCATTTGTATTTACTGTGACCGAAAAAACTCAAAAAATGTAAAATACCTATAATTAACACAGCACAAATGAGACACTGGCTGCATTTAAAGCCATAATTGTAGAAGGTTGTTGAATTGAATGGCTGGTGCTTCAGCAATTAACTTCCAGTACTATTTAGTACACTTCTATGCAACTTTGGGCACTTTAGTCAATCAGCAATGTAGGACAAACAAGAAAACGATGAATGATAAATGAATTTCTTGCTTTCAATCCTCCGAACTTTTTTCCAAGTCCTTCAACAGCAGCAATGTTAAATCAATGATTTAGTTATGAGGTTCATGACTGTATAATAAATAGATTAGCAAATCCTTAGTTTTGGACTTGCAACAGATTACAAGACATTGTTTTCAAAAACGGAAGCTGCATTGGTAAACAAGAAATTTTAGACTTTCAATTCAGAAATGGCTCATGTTACTGGCATATCAATGTCAGCAGTAGCCTTCTCATACGAATAAATACAGGGGTCAGAAAAGTCAGAAACCAATTCAGCAAAAATACAAATTCTACATTCTGTATTTATTGAATGCATCATCTTCTATAAATCTTCACCCTCCCTTTCTACACATTCAGGCTAAATTATATTCATTGGTACCTTGCAATTTGCACACCATGTAAACTACACCATATGAACTGAAGTGTAGACTATTAAACTTCCTGCTGAACTCGCAGGTGCACATTTTCTATTCCTCCCTGATATTTTGTGTCATTTAGGCCATCATTATTTTTAAACTTACATATGTGAGCTGATAAATATTAATAAAAATCGAGGATTTGTCCGTAAATATGCAAAAATGTCTGCATGCAAAAATGGTACATTAAAATGGACAGTACAGAGTCAACTGGCAGCAAAAATAAGTGTGCAGCCCCTAAGTCATAAAAGGCATGGGACGAAAGATGTTATATTGGATGCAACAAAGAAAACTGTACATGGAGGTTATGCAAAGCAGAGCTTGATGCAAGAGCACATTAAAAGAAAACACACTGGTGTGACGAATCAAGGCGAAACATCAGCACGTTCAGCAAAAACTGTAGAATACAAAATGTGTTATAAAGTGTTATAAATATCTATATCTTGACAAATGAACAAAATATCTGTGTATTTTAAAACACAAATTGTCAAAACAATGTTGTATTATATTTAATATAGACTTTTTTTTAAGCATGGTTGTCAACTTGCCATCTGCAAAATACAATACAAATGTTGATTTACACAAATTGCTTCACATTTCATACTCAAATGCTGTTTTTTGTTTTGTTTTTTTTTGCAGAAAGAAACAACCCAGCATGAGTGAATTTGTTCAAAGGAGAAATGCTGCATGCACTCAACAAGCAGCTACTATAAGCTTTAAAATGTCTAAATTAAAGATAGTTAAACTCAATAAGTACACTTTCATACATAAGTACCCTGAATTAAGGCTTTTACAGTTATATTAAGCAAAACATCTGCAGGTCTCAACAACAGTCCTATAAACTTTCCCTTTCACTCTAGCAGATACTCTTCTATCACAAATCACTCCTGTCACTCTTCTCCACCCACTCCACCCTGCCTGCCTGCACACTTTTCTTTACTTCTTTAACACACTCTCCAGTACTTTGCACTGTTGACCCCAAGTACCTGAACTCCACCACCTTCTCCACCTTTTCTCCCTGCAACCGCACTTACTCTTACTGACTTTCATTCCCCTTCTCTCCAGCATGTACCTCCACCTCTCCAGGTTGAGAAGAGACTCCTATCTGACCTCGTCCGTCAACCTGTCCATCACCACTGCAAACAGGAAAGGGCTCAGAGCCGATCCTTGATGCAGTCCAACCTCCACCTTGAACCAGTCTGTTGTTCCTACTGCACATTTCACTGTTGTTACACTTGTCCTTACATATGTTCTACACCACCCTCACATACTTCTCTGACACACCTGACTTTCTCATACAATACCACAGCTCCTCTTTCAGAACCCTGTCGTACGCTTTCTCTAAATCCACAAACACACAATGCAACTCCTCGGCCTGAAACCATATTGCTGCTCACAGATGGCCACCTCTTCTCTCAGCCTGGCTTCTGCTACTCTTTCCCATAACTTCATTGTGTGACTGATCAACTTCCCCTGTAGTTACTGCAGGTCTGCACATCTCCCTTATTTTTAAAGATCGCGACCAGCACCCTTCTTCTCCATTCCTCAGGTATCCTCTCGCCTTCCAAAATCTTGTTAAACAATCTTGTTAAAAACTCCACAGCCATCTCTTCTAAAAATCTCCACGCTTTCATCGGTATTTCAGGAATAATATAAATAATGCCTGAAAAATAATCCTGAAAATCAGTTGATTTTCAGCATTCAGAATTTTGTCAAACAATAGTTTTGCTATATTCTAAGGGCCATCATGTTTCATAAGATTTTCCAGAACATTACATATCCCATAACAATAAACACATAAAACATGCAGTGGCACATTTATTTTAAAAATCGTAAAATTTCTGTTAGTGGAAAACAGAAAGGGTGTGAAAGAGGTATCTATCAATCACTGATTTGTTTTCTAAAAAAATTTAACATAAATATATAAAAAAAACAAATAAAATAAAACTATGTATTCAGGTTCCTTCAGGTTTTCTGAATGATCAATCATTCTAGCTTTTGAACAAGATTCTAAAAATATCTGTGAATAAAATCAATCCTTTGCAGTAAAGTTTTTTTCACCCCCTACCTAACAGTTGTTAATAAAGAAACTCAAATCAACTCAAACCTAAAAATTCCTCAGCACTGGGGATGTAAATGCACATCAAATGCATGCAGAGGACTGTTAAATGAAGAGAAACAAGTTTGCTTAAGGCTCTCGAAGGCATCGAATATACTGTAAAAACAATGCGAATATCTTGACAAAGCTACAGCAGAGGTTTCATCCAAGCATCTTTGAAAGAAATAAAAAGAAAGACAAGAAACAGTACAGTGTCTACTTTTGTTTTGATCTTAGCACTACTCCTGGTGATGTGGAAGACGCTTGAGGGCATGTGAAGCACCTGACATTGGTGTAGAAAATAAAACACACAACTGGAGGCAATTTTTTATATAAAACCAAGTTATTTCTTCCTTCTTTCACAGAACTGTTGAGAACTTGTATTTTCTCACGCTACATGAACACATTCTAATGTCAAATATACAATATATTACAAAAGTTTGTGGACAACTGACCATAAGATTTCTATGTACTTTTTCAACATCCCATTCCACATTTAATTCCCATCTGCTGTTAATAATCTCTTCCACCAGATGTTGGAGTGTTCTTGTGGAGATTTGTGCTGGACGTTGGTAAAGTCAGGTACTGATGTAGGTGAGGGGGTTTGGGGTGCAGTCAGCAATCTAATTTATCCCAAAGGTGTTCAGTAGGGTTGAGGTCAGAGCTCTATAGCAGGCCATTCAAGATCTTCCACTCCAACCCATGTAAAGCAGATCTTAATGGAGCTGGCTTTGTGCACAGAGGCATAGTCATGCTGGAACATGTTTGAGTCTCCTAGTTCAAGTAAAGGGAAAATTCAGTGCTGCCGAATCCAAATACATCCTATACAGCTGTGTGCTTCCAAATTAGTAGGAACAATTAACTAATAATTGTAGTAGCAAAAAAAACACATGGCCAGAAAGATCAGGTGTCCCAACAATTCTTTATAATGTATTGATTTAATACTTTTTTGTATAGTACATCATAGGTTAATTATAAAGTAATATATTGTACATATTTTGCCTGTTCATGTGCACCAATTTAACCCCTTACATGCACAAAATGCTCTCAACATTCCTTCAACATTCAAACACATTAAAGCACGGTGGTGGTAGCTTCGTGTTTTTTTCACTGTTACTTGTCAATGACTGTAGGAGACATGCTCTTGTAACATTCTTTCCATTTCTTCAATAATGCTTATTTTAATACATGTTATCATCTGTGTCGCAAGAACTTACAAAGGGACTTGATCATAAACAGATTCGTCCGAAGAAATCTCAAGTGTCAGCTTTTTTTCATCACGAGAGAGTTTTTCGAGCTGTCCCATGCCGCATTTTTGTCGAGAGGAAATAAGAGAAACTTGTTATTAAAAAAAGATTCTATTACAAAATATAAAAAACAAATACATTTCCATATTGCTGGTGTATAAAAAGGAATAAAACCAACCACTTTGAGTGGTTAAATTGCTATTAATTCATGTGTGAGCATCATGTGTATTTCTGAATGATCTGATCTGCACTGAACACACACACACACACACACACACACACACACACACACACAAAATGTGTGCACATAATATATAAACCCTCACTCCAACTTTCCGGTCAGCACCTGGACAACTTCCATCACTTCCTTCTGGCTCAAGCAATATTCTATGTTGTTGTTTCGATTAGATTTTCCATTAAAAGTGACATTTCATCTAAATACAACCCTTGAGCCAAAGACCAAGGAACTCAGACATGATCACAGGGTGTAAAAGAAGATGAGAGACATTTATAAAGTGTGTGTGTATATGAGTGTGTGAGAGACAGAGAGAAAGAGAGAAAAAAGCAAGAAGAGAATGACAGGGGAAGGTAAATTGCATGTACTGTCACACGGTGATGGAACATGGGGTCATTATATGATCCGTTATTGAACCTTCAAATTGCACACGTCTGTGCTGGAGGAGATTATGAATGCACAGGACTATTATCAAATAACAAAAAAAAACAGCGTCTTCTCCTTCTTGCTCTATTCAAGCTTTCATCCTCTGTCACCTTTTTTTCACTTTTCTCGCAGACGTTTCTCATCAATCGGTTCCTTTACTTTTTAATTTCATTTCTTTCTTCTCTCTGGTTAAATCTGCATTTTTTTAAAAATAGAATTTATCTGTATGGTTTATCAACAGTGACACAGCTGTTGACCACTGCATCCTCTGCATACCCCTGCAGTGCAATCGAGTTCACCCACCCACCCACACACTCTTGCACACACACACACACACACACACACACCATAATGGACAGTCCTCAGGAGGACTATACACCACCACCCTGACATTATTGAATAGATTGGTGGTTCCTAAATTTAACTGGAGGCTGTCAACACATCACAGCTGAACACTTTATCGACACGAACCCTCCAGACCTGTAAAATACCCGCCTACAGTGGTATGATGCCCCCTGTTTTAAATCTGGGAGATGCCTTAAATATAGTTCTTATTTCGGTTACCTATACCATAATAATGCCTAAAAGATAACATTTCTGTACAGTATATTAATACGTGAGAAACATGCTTGTAAAGTTCATGTTAGTATTTTTTTTTAAATCCAGCTTAAACTTGTTCAATTCAGACCTTTTTTGGCAAAAGTTTGCGGACACCTGGCCATAAGGAAGGTATCTGCTTTTTTGAGTGCTGCATACCACATTTAGTCCCAATTTGCTTTTATAATTCCCTCCATTCTTCTGGGAAGATGTTCCACTAGATTTTGTAATGTGCTTATGGACATTTGTGTTCATCAGCCACAAGGATGTTCGTTAAGTCTGATGTAGTTGAGGTGAGGAGGCCTGGGGTGCAGTCAGTGTTCCAATTCATCCTAAAAGAGGTCAGAGGTCAACTCTAACCCATGTAAGCTATATCTTCATGGAGCAGGTTTTGTGCACAGGGGTATTGTCATGCTGGAACAGATTTGGGTCTCCTAGTTCAAGGGAAAATGTATTACTACCACAACCAAAGTTGTCATAAAAGTTTGTGCCTCGAATTTTGTGGTAAAAATCTTTTTACAAAAAACTTTTGTTTAAATAGTTTATTTAGCATTATTTTTTTTACAATTGTATCCATGTAGAATAAAAAGTTGAATTATCCTATGATGTTAAGTCTCGAAACAGGGTCAATATTCATTTATTTGATTATTGATTGTAATCTTATAATGGGAAATACTAGCTAGATATTAAAACTTGAAATAAGACTGAGATCAGAATTAGTTTTGAAGAGTATTATGTGTATAAGCCTATTTCTTTACTAACACTTAATAATAATAGAGAATTTGAGGGTGAACTCGGGTTTAGTGTCTCTTTGGGTTTCCTCCAACCTTTCCGGATTTACATTATTCATCTGGCAGATGTTATTATCCGAGGCCGAACACTCCTGATGCAATCAATATAAACAATCCCAGTATACCGTATATAGCAGTTTAGATCTAAGGGCCTCGTTTGACTACACAACGCTGGCTCTCTGGCAGTCTTGGGATTTAAACTTGCAACCTTTTGTTCAGCAGCAGCACTTCATTTCCTCTTCACTGCCAGCTGGAAAACAGCCCAAAAGAAATCATCTTTTCTTATAACTGAGATGTATTCACAAGCAGTAACGCATTGTGGGGGTTCTTTGTAAACATGCTCTTCATCGATCATCCAGAGAGTTACTCTATTAAAAAAAATAAAAAAAATAAAAAAATATACGACAGGCATTGAGCATGCACTCACAAAAGGAGGATGAAAAGCTCTGCAATTGCAAACAGTGGCATTTTTGCTGGTAAACAGAACAATTAAGCGCATGGCTGTGTGCATTCATAAATTGAGTCTCACACAAACCCCTACGCATAAACAGAACATGTAGATTATACTGTAAGCAGGCAGACTGTTGAATAAACCACACTTTCTCTCTACTCCAAAACGGCTGAATTGATGCTTTGCACGTGTTTGTGTAAGCAGAGGTTTTAGATTAATTCAACTCAAACAAATTACAGAGGCCTTTAGGGGCTGTAGTGTGTGTGTGTGTGTGTGTGTGTGTGTGTGTGTGTGTGTGTGTGTGTGTGTGTGTGTGTGTTCGAGGGAAACCACAAATCACTGTACTGCTGTGACTCCCTTGGACCTGGTTTTTACACTCCTGTGTTTATCCAGTAACAGGGATCGTATTAATTTGCGGGCACGGCAGGTTGTAGAAAAGCTAATGTTCCGGAGTAATTTCAGCCTGGTATGTCTAAAGTACAACCTTGAACTTTTCCTTGAGGAAAGAAAGTGAATAACAAAATATTGCTATAAACAGCTAATTAATCATGAAACATGGATGAAAAGAGATGCATTATTTTCTCTATAACTGTACAGCTTGGACAGTATTTGTTCTCGTTCTAATACGTGATTGTTTCTATAGTTTCTTTAAAGGTCAACTATCAGTCAACCACAAGTTAGAATAAAGAATAAAAACTACAGATTTAGTTTTTCCGGCTTCCGGTCCGCTGTCATAACGAGAGCGGCCTCTAGAGGCCACTGACGTGCTGTTTGTCTTTACACGTTAGACTGCGCACTGCACGGAGAGCGTTAGATTGTATTTAATATTTATAATTTATAAATTATATAATTCTATTTTGTAATTCATATATTCATATTTATTTCTTTTAACACATTTTCATGATTTTATTTATGTTTGCACTATTTTACATGGAGTGAAATATTTAGTTTTTTTTATCCAGTATCCATTTTAAAAACTATTGGCTGATTCATCGATTATCACCAAGTACGATCGTTCATTGGTTAATCGGTTATCGGCAAGTACGATCCAACCTTGCTGTCAGTACCGGTAAAACAAAGGCTCTTCTTCAAAATCCACTATCAGTCAACTTCTAGTTAATTAGACTAAAAAAAAAACGACTTCTTTATTTCTTATACTCCTTCAATGCAAAATGAAGCTCTCCATATGCTTTTTTCCATCAGCCCATTTTAAATGAAAAAAAATAAAAGAAAAGGTCAGAGAAATGCAAGCAAGGGCTGATGGACTCGACATGATACTACCACTTCCATATTCAATCTCAAGATGGTTTTCTCAAGCTAACAAGGTTCTTAGTAATAAAAAATAGGTTCTATATTATCTTTTGATGTGGTACAATTTTATAAGAATCTGCAAGCAATGTGACTGTTCATGTATCATTCCTTACTTGCCTTGGTAAATGCTTCTAGTAAAATACTCCAAACCCTGCTAATTCTATTCTTATTTGTACTTTATTCTATATAAACATGTTAACAAACTGGCTAAAAGGATTGACTAATGCTATCGGCGTCATTTGTGCTCGAGGTTCATCTGTCAGTCAGGTGCTAATGGAACAGAGAAAACCTGCCTCATTGTGGAACAGGCATTAATGGACCTCCTGTGTGAGTAATGCTTAATGGTATTTGTCTCTACACACACACACACACACACACACACACACACTCTTACTATCTCTCTAGTTTTCTCTCTGCATCAGCTTTAGCAAGTACCTGTAATATTCATGATCATGTAAAAATACACCACAAAGACCTGCACTCATTTGATTTCCTCTCACTTTCATCTTTCTTGTCCAGGCCTGAATGCTAAATGTGCTAATCTCAAACATGCATGACATCACTTCGATTAGCTTTCTGGTGTTACCTTGCTCAGATCTCTGATCTAGTGCGCTGCATAGACCGAAATGCAAATGTGAGAGTGCGTGTGTGAGGCCTGGGTGTGTGTGTGTGTGTGTGTGTGTGTGTGTGTGTGCATTTTAATAGGTTTGATATCTTAATCTGTCTTTCAGATTAACTGAAATATAATATTATCTCCTGCAATCAGGTCACAATGACAAGCTCAAATGAAGCATGAAGGAATCTCATCCGAACGTAAAATCTCTTAAACACACACACACACACACACACACACACACACCTAAATTTGATTTGAAAACACTTCTCTATGTAAGAACCCTATGTAAGCACATAGACTGAATCTTGGGATTGCAGAATAAAATTAAGGGTCAGCGAGCATGCAAAGGTCATGAAGTCCAGAGACACAAACTAATACAAAAAGCGAGAAAAGAAGTGTGTGGTAATAGGTTGAAAGTCATGCAGAAACAAAAAGGACATTATAACTATATAATCATTCTAACTATATTTTAACATTATTATCAAATAGCAGTAAAATATGTTGAAGTTGTGGGTACTAGTAATAATTAGTCATAACTAGTATACATAACCCATAACCCATATTCACTGAACATCTTCATATCAGTATTTTCTGGAAACTTCCCATCACCCAATCTGAACATTGTGTCCCCATTCATTACTACACATCACAACTATTACAATGTTGGGAATGCATGACTGTTAAACAACAGGTCATTTTATAGAACTACAAATGACTAGGGCTTTAGAATTCGTATTTATGTACAAGGAAAATACCCCTAATATGAGTGATGAATCCTCTACCTACACTTTATTGGCTAAGGTTTGCAGACACCTGCTCATAATTATAGTATGTGCTTTTTGAGTCTCACATTCCACAATGAGTCCCCGTTTATAATTCTCTCCATTCTTCTGGGAAGATGTTTCACTAGATTTTGTGTGCTTGTGGACATTTGTGTTCATCAGCCAGAAGAGTGTTAGAAAAGTCGGGTCGTGATGTAGGTGATGTGAGGAGGCCTGGGGTGAAGTCAGTATTCGATAGGGTTGAGATCAGAGCTCTATAGCAGTCCATGTAAACCATTTCTTCATGGAGCTGGCTTTGTTACAGGTTCGGTTTCCAAGATAGAGTGAATGCAAAACTTTATTTGACCACATCCACAGACATCCTATACAATTGTGTACCTCCAGGAAAGGTCAGGTTTTTCCAATACATTTGTCCATATAGTGAAGTTTAAACTAATCAGCAACATCATAGAATTTTCAGGGAATGACTTCATAACTCTCTGTTTTGCAGTTAAAATTACAACATTCAATGGGGCTATAAAAGTTTGAAACGACCACATTATTCACCATTCAATCCTTGCTTAAGCTCCATTTCTTCACTAAGACATTTTTCCTAATTTACTTTGCAGTTTGGTGGCTTTCATGCTGTAGTTCAAGATCAGGATGTTGAACTTGGTTTGAGGGGGTCTCTTCATCTTTGCACTGGAAATGAAGCACAAATCCTCGCGTCCGTGTTTGTGTGTACGCCCCAGGACGCTCTGGATTTGGGCTACTAATATATTCCTACACTTTCTACAAAGCAAGTCCTTACAGCGTCTGACTAGTGACAACAAACACACACACACAAACTATCAGGAGCTTCAAAAACACATCAAATTTAACAAAAACTTCCTTCATGAGCTGAAATTCACAGTACGTGAATATTCATATTCAATTCCTGATTCATAAATGATTTTGATTCTAACATTTGATTTTATCACAAGCTCTTTTTCAGCAGGTACAAACCAACTGGCTGTCAATAGAGACAAAATACCTGACGAGCACTAAAGGTACACAATCCTCACTTTGCTCTCGCTCTCTTTTCCATTTCTCACTCTTAACACGCCATATTGATCCAGAGGATCTCTCTTCCCTCTCTCTTTCTCTTTCTTTCTCTCTCTCTCTCTCTCACTCTCATTTCTTCTTCTTCTCTCCATTACTTCCATTCCACATCTTTATCTGCAGCATCAGAATCAACATTCAGTGCTGTTTTAATCTAGCACACACAAAAAAAACCCCGACAGGAATTCCAGCAGGGACGGAAAGGAACACACATGTGTAATTGAACATACACACTTACAGCACTTACATGCCACCAAATGCAGGCAAACACCTGAGCTTTGTTGTGCAGTGGAGCGCCACGAAAAGCATTTGGCTAGCTCGGGAAAACAGTAGCGGTGATCAGACTGATTAAAAAAATACCATTCAACAACATTCAATACTGCAAACGACATCAAGACACAAAACATCGGAAATTAGATTGTCGCAATTATATGCAAATTTAGTATGACACCAGAAAGAGACATTTCCAAATAAGTGACACGTGTGTGTGGTCTGGCATTTCTTAGTAGAGAAAGAATTTGTGGTTCACACACATTTCATACATTTACAGTACAGTATTTGAGTAAATTACCTTCATTACAGTATTTAAGAAATTTTTTGGCTACTTTCTAGTTTTCCTGAGTATCAAAGAAATAAGCATTTATACACTACATTTATGATTCGATATATATACTTTTTACTCCACTATATTATAATTGACCATGTCCATTATCAATTACATTTTTTGTACCTCTGTTAAAGATGTCAATAAACCTCAACACACCCACATCTGCTGCCTGTGAGGGATGTTTTAGCTCTGCTGGCCAGTCGAAGAAAGCGCTAAAATAAATTCCAAAAATAAAACCAAAAACTCCAACAATGAGAACCATCCCTAGATGTTGAATAAAAAAATACCGCCCCTCTCTGAGACTAAGAGGTGCATCAAATCAAGGTCAGCTCTTAATGTTTGTTTTTACTTGATCTAAAATGATTTACTTTACTTTTGTCTATACTAAAATACTAAGGTTCATTTTCTTTGTTAAATCTTTGTCTTTTTGAAAGTTTGCTTTATTACTTTTTGTGGACCGATGTGTTTGCTCTTTGTTTTATTCTGGCGTGTTGAAGAGACTGTTGTGTTGACCGTTAACGCAGTGTTGATACAATTTTACCCCACAAATCAACTGTTTTTGGCTTGACACTAACATGCGTCTTGGTGTTGAGCCTACTGTACACTCAATATTAGCAAAATACTTAAGTACTGTTCAAATCAGATTTTTTTTTTCTTCAAAAAGTAAGTTTTGCAGTAAAGAATCTATACTTTTACTCAAGTATGATTTTCAGGTCCTCGTTACACTTTACACATTTGGTGAGTGTATGCAGATAATACAGGTTACATGTTTGCTAATCTGCCAACAAAGTTTTTATTTATTTTGTTCCAGCACTACTTTATTATTTACACCTCAGACCTGACTAATACCTCGCCTCAGAAACGAGTGTATATCTAAATCTAAGTCATAATACAGATGATCAAGCTAAACTCAAAACCAGCCAGCATTGAAAACAGAATAATACACAAACTAAACACTCATGTTCACACATAGCAAGATTTTTACACACTGGACTATGTATTTACTGTGTCGTTTGCCAAGGAACAAAGTCAAGCACTGAATACAGTATCATCTAATTAGTCCTGTATTTAATTCTTGAGCTGGGGATCCTTTTTTCTATATCAAATACAGCACACATGCTTAGTCAGATCCGCAAGCATGCAATTCTCAGAGGAATAACAGATCGAAAATATTTCTAGCTGGATCCCAGCACCTCTCCTAATGGCTGAATCTTACCCAGGCAATAACGAACTTAATTTCTCCTGCTAGATGTCTGAAATGTAGAATATCCGTCAACATCGTTACTGAACGTCAACACTAGATCAAGTGCTGTTTTATAAGGTGGCAAATAGCTGGCAACCTGAGGCATAAACTATATGCAGGCGTTTCGCATAATAAAAACAAGAAGCTAAACCCAAATCAGAATATGTGGATGAATGGAAGAACAGCGAACCTAAAAAATCAAATAGTAATGAAATAGTGATGTGCAAAAATCAGCAATATAGTTTATAATCAAATACATTACATATCTTAGGTTTTGGAGGTTTTGTAGTCCCTCCCTTATCATTTATAAAACTAAATCACTGTGTAATTATCAAAAGAAGGGAGTTACAGTGCTTTGCCATGAAGGGATTGTAAGCCGTTTAGTATCGTTTAGTGTTTAAAGGCATGGTTGTAACCCGATACAGCTATGGATGAATTGCATTTCCTATTGAACAGCACATTAAGCTGTAGTTCAGTTTGGTCAATGAGGCTGAACAGCTTACATCGACTTGTTCAACAGCACTGCCGTTGTTTTAAGACATTGCTGAATAGGGCCTGGAGCCTGTATGATTCGCATTGAGAGTGCAGATGTGATTGGTACATTTTTTTTTGTGGAATAAAGTTTATGGCCCTTAATGCAGAAAATTCTTATAAACAGCAAATCTCATTTCCAAATCACAACCAACTGTTATCGATGTTATAACATTTATCATTGAGATATGAGACTGTTCCGAGTCAGCACTTAAAATGATCTAAACCTCAGTAACTCAAAAACAAGTAGAAGAAAGTTCTGGATGAAAACGTTTCATAAATTAGTATTAATGTACACAGCTCAAAAAAATTACCCTAACATTAATCAGTATTCACAACCATAACCTAACCTAATAAATTAACTCCATATAACCTAGCATGTTTAAATTGTATTTAGTATATATATATATATATATATATGAATGAAGTAAAAGCCTATGTATTTTCACTTTTTTTTTTATCTCTGCTATGGATTCATGAAAACTCAGATCTAACTAATAAAATGCATGTCATATGATATATAAATAAAGATATTTTTTTTTTGTATAGTTTGCCTATTAATGTAACACACATTCAAGTACATTATGTAATACACAATCAAGTATAAAATAAATCCACTATACTGGACAAAACTCTTGGAGCACCTGACCTTTCTAGCCATATGTGTTTCCTCAGTAACTCAAGTAGAAGAAAGTCCTGGATGAAAACGTTTTATAAATTGGTATTAAAGTACACTGTTAAAAAAATTACCCTAACAGTAACAGTTTTCACAACCATAACCTTATAAATGAACTCCATATAACCTAGGATGTTTAAATTGTATTTGGTATATATTTATATATATATATAAATGAAGCTACATGAAAAGTAAAAGCCTATGTATTTTCACTTTTTTTTTTTATCTCTGCTATGGATTCATGAAAACTCAGATCTAACTAATAAAATGCATGCACAGTGTCATAACCAGACTGTTAACCAGTCAATCAGAGATTAGTACCACTTGGTAAACACTGCATTAACAGAGGCATCATCTTTAACACTAGAAGTGCTATTCTAAGACAGTTCAATTAAGTTAACTGTAAATTCATACAGACAAAGTACCAAAAATCACATCATATCTTCCCAATTTCTTACACTCACGTATCACAAAATATTTCTCTAACCTGAATACACATTGGGAAAGCTGTCATCTCAATACAGTAATCCTTGAGCAATCTCTTGCTTACAGTATGAGTCCAGGTTTTATATTCAGTTTCAAAAATAAGCTTAAAATTCGAAAAGAAAATACAGATTTACTCTGCAAATTTGCAAAAACTGTTAAGAAAGCAAACAAAACAGCTGTGCGCTCGCCAAGCGACTTTCACACATCGAATTATTTATTGATAGATCCTAAACATGGCTTAAAATAACATTTTAATTGATTCAGAAGTCTGGAATTTGATCCCAACAAAATACTCTGTGGCGTTCATTCAGCAACTTTCTGAATGTCTAATATTTCTGTAATATTTCTGTAATATTGTTTATTGTTTAAAAGTGTTATTTAAAGGTGTTTTGTAGCAAACGGATAATAACCACCACGTTTTTTTTTTTTTTTAAATATGCAATACATGAATTCTCAATTGTTTTAGACATTCCCCAAGGTATATAATGGCAAAAGGTTTGTCATATGATATATAAATAAAGATTTTTTTTTTTTATAGTTTGCCTATCAATGTAACACACATTCAAGTACATTATGTAATACACAATCAAGTATAAAAATCCACTATATTGGACAAAACTCTTGGAGCACCTGACCTTTCTAGCCATATGTGTTTCTGCTGTTACTCTTGCTGTTACTAAGTTGGAGGCACACAATTTTATAGGATGACTTTGGATGTGGTTGCATTAAATCTTCCCTTCACTCAAAGCAGTTCCAGCATGAAAATCCCCCCCTGTGCACAAATCCAGCTCCATGAAGATATGGTTTACTTGTCAAATCTCCATAAGCAGACTCTGAAATCTATTGCAAAATCTGCTTATAAGGGAGGAGAAGCTAATTATGGAATGGGATGTTCAAAAAGCACATACCAATCGTATGATCGGGTGTTCACAAATTCTTGTCCATATAGTGTGTATAATTGTGTGTGTTACTTTTTATGTGTAAATAAAACACTTACATTTTGCATATGATTGTAAAGTACAGATTATAGTGACCTCTACTGGTTAGTAGTAGTAGTAGTATGTAAAGTATAGCATTAGGTTTTGTGATCATGCGTTTGTATGCTTTACGTTGCATATTCCTGTATACACTCAGATGTGCAATGGTACAGCAAGAAATTGCTTGAGAGACAAAATTCTGGGTATAATTCACACGTTTTAGTAATTGTACATGTCATTATATGCAACTTGAAATATGCTATGTAAAGTATTGACTATGCCGAGTCATCTATCTAGAGACAGGCTAATCCTAGCATCCTAGTAGTGTAGCGTGTTACACTGTATATTGTCTTGTACCACAATACGGTTACATCCTCTAATCTGACAGGGTGATGCTTAATTCTCTATACGAGCAGCTCTGGCTGCAGTCCCAGCTGCAATCCGAGTCACAAGGAAATATTAGCATACTAATATGTTCATTATGTTATAGTAACAGCTCATTTTCCTCCTTAAAGCATCTGACTCCTCTTGTACCTTTGGGAAAGAAGGACGACTGCAAATCAATGCAAAGTACTATGATGAACATTTCTATCCATCCGCGAGGCGTGACATACCACTGATCAAATTTGATGAGGATGAGAACGGAGAGATATAAATCATATTTTATAGACTATTAAAACAATAGAAAAAAACAGCTAAAGCAACTCATACTGAGCCACTGATTTGCAAAGAAATGACACAAACACATCTTAGGACTATATATTTTTTATACAGTATATTATATAGAAATATTTAACATAAAACCTTTGTTTTGTTTTTTTTTATCTCTGATGCTGTTATTTCTTGCTTGTTTTGGAGGTCATTAGATAAAAAAATAATAATAAATTGTGTATGTATATATATATATATATATCCTGGCATTTCAGAAACCATTTTAGCATAAAAAACTTTTTAAAATATTAATAAATAAATAAATGCTCTGAAAATGCTCTGCAATTTAACACATTCCTGAGGGACCTTAGATTTTAACTCAGTAACTTTACGTGTGGACCTCATATGTTCTGCATGTAAAAAAGGATTGCATTCGGTACACGTGTGTGCGTAACCAAAAGCCCTGTACCGAAATATTTCGGTACAAATACGTTTGTTATCTTCACCTCCCATATAATCCCTTTACTTTCTCTAAAAATCTCTAAGCAAGCAAATATTTCCCTGGAACATCAATCTGGCTTCAAACCAAACACACTGAATTCAACAGATAAGAGCTATTTGTGGGAAACGTTGCCTCCATGATATCACATCATAGGTTATCAGTGGCACATAGAGTAAAAAAAAAACATCGCAAAAATGCTGCTGGAATTGTTAAATAAAACATGATGAATGCACTTGAATGGAATTACAGGAAAAGGATGTTAGAAGTAGTCCGGTGCATTTCCTCTCCTATGAAGATTAATAGCAAGCCTGTCAAACCGGCTGCCATATTTCAGCTTTACATTCAGCTGTGTCCATAAATAATAATGAGGTGATGAAGTAAGTATTCGAGGCATCGGCATTAAGTTCGGTATCTCCTGTGGAACATGTGATTTTGACTGTAGCACAAACCTATCAATATCTGATTATGACTTCCTGTTTTACAGATTCCTGTAAAAGGAAGGAAGTACAGTAAGAGAGAAGGAAGGATCTAAGGAAGTATGGGACTAGAGAAGAAAGAAAGGAGAGAAGGAAGAACGTACAGGAGGTACTAATTAAAGAAGTACAGAAAGAACTAAGGAAGGAAGAAAGGAAAAGGAATCTAAGGAAATAAGGAAGGAAGGGAGCATCTAAGGAATGTGGGAAGGGAAAAATGACCTAAAAAAGGAAGTAAAGAAGGATGGGATGGAATTTAAAAAGTTCAAGGAAGAAAGGAATGAAGGAAGGAAGGACGGAAGGAAGGAAGGAAGGAAGGAAGGAAGGAAGGAAGAAGGGAATCATCTAAGGAAGGTTGGAAAGGAAAAGGACCTAAAAAAAGAAGTAACGAAGGATGGGATGGAATTTAAAAAGTTTAAAAAGGAAGGAAGGAAGGAAGGAAGGAAGCATTCAAGCAAGGATGGAAGAGGGATCTAATGGAGTAAGGAAGGAAAGAAGCATCTAAGGAAGGTGGGAAGGGAAAATGACCTAAAAAGGAAGTTAAAAAGGATGGAATGGAATTTAAATAGTTTAAAAAGGAAGGAAGGAAGCATTCAGGCAAGGAAGGAAAAAAGGAAGGAAAATGGATCTAAGGAAGGTGGGAAGGGAAAACATCAATCAGACATCACTGACATCAACAGATGAAGTACTGGAGTTTTGCTGCAGAAGAAGAAGAGGATAAATATGGGTTTATAAGACATCATTTCCCCCCTATTATTAGCACTGGTTAAATCTTTCCACAAAGGTATTTCATTTCCTGCACCTATTACAGTAATTAATAGGGAAAGCCTTGCTGACATGACTACGGCTAAAACCCGTTTGAGAGAATGCGCTAAAATGAGTAAAGAAAAGCAAAACAATCACTACTGAATTAGCTAGCTAGTCTGACTCATTCAGCTAGATTATCACTATAGTATCACGCTGAAGTTATGAAATAAATCTGTCACAACACTGCTGCTAAATATATGCCACCTCAACTATAGAATACTGTCAGTAAACTATCAATTGTGTGGTCTGGAAAATTGTTTGAGATTTGCACACATTGTCCGTCAATCAGTTCACTGTAAAATGGGGTTAAATGTATGTTTTTTTTTATTTTATAATGATTTTAAATGATTTTATCTGTTTTACCAACACTCAAGGCACTCCTACTGTATACAATCTCCACCAAAAGTACTGGAACGGAGACCAAATCTTTTCTGCTATACAATGGAGACATTTGTGATTTCGATTATTAGATGTATATAAGAAATATAATCAACAATTCAGCTTGCTTTTAAAAAATTTTTTTTTTTTTTTTTTTTTTTTTTAACACCTAAACAATGAGGAACATGGCAAAATTAGTTTTTAAGTCATCAAAATGGTCTATTATTCTTAAAATATACTTATTAGGATTCAGACTGGCACATGTGTTCAAACCACACAGCCAAATTCCTCAATTCTACTCCTGAAGACTCCAAACACCTTTCCTGAGAGCCATGCTGTTTTAAACTTCCTGACAAGAAAAAAAAAGTCTGCCACATCCTGAAATTACAGATCTCCCCTTCTTCGAATAAAAAAGTACCACTTTTCTTGCTACTTCCTGTTTTTGTGGAAAAACTCAAGTGTAAAGAGAACGCTGTATAATGGTATACAGGTTGTGTCTAAATCAACGTTAAAGAGATAGTAGGCGGGGCTTAGTTAGTGAAGACTTTGTATTAAAAAATCACAATTTTATAGCCCAGTGCGCTCCTGATTGGCTAAAATGTATTGATTAATTCTACTACATGTACATCATGTAGTAGTACATGTGCTTTCGTGTTTGACATATGCCATGATGCAATTTATTTATATTATTAATGCCAGTGTTAGTTGCTATTATCTAATTGATAACATATTAATTGAATTATATGTAATGAAATATGTCATTATATAAAGCAATACACGCTGTTGATAATAAAAAAATAAATAAAATCATTTCAGATTGCAATCGTTGGAAACCTACTGCCATGTACGTGGAATAAAACACTTCAGGACATGCTTCATATGGAAATAATAAAAAAAAATTCCTTTGCTCCTGTCATCCCACCTGCGTGGTCTACCAAAGTCCACACACTTGACCTCTTTCCCATTCTAGTCATTCAGGAGCTGGAAGTGGATTGAAGATGCTGAGTGCAGTGCTAAAGCCCTTTGAATACGGCAAAGCTTTGTTATTGTTACACCCTGGAGCCGTGGCAAATGTGTTAGTCAATTGCTCGACGCTGAGTCCAAAAGACCGGCTGCTCACTGTTATCATCTGCACTTTTTCCTCTTCTTCTAAGTAAGTAAAACACACCTCCAGGGCTTAACTTACCACTATGTGTTTGTGTTCATTCGTGTCTCAGTTTTACATAATAAAGCGGTAGAGCTGAAAAAGCTGTTTTTTTTTTTTATGTTCCGTTTCAAACAGGATTTTTTGATCCGATAATTTATTCCTAAATGGTAGATATTGAATCAAAGTTTAAGTGTTCCCATGCCTTTGCCATCCATAAATCCACATTGATGTACCAGGTGTTCTCTTTATACTTCTACTATATATTGATTATTGATGTTCTTGCTGTATTGTTACAGGCTGTGGAGTTTTTTGGATAGCTTTCAAATGCCAGCTGTATGCTGTTCTTCCATATACATTGTGTATTTATTATTCGCAGGATTTTCATGATTTGAGACAAATTGAGAAAATATTATGATATTGAAAATTACAGAAATCATCTGGAAGCCAAACGGAACTTTTGGTATGTTTCCGCACGGATGGTTTTAATTACCGGATGTGTGCACCATGTCGGATTTCGGTGGTTGATTTGAGACTCGGCGGATCAATAAAACAAATGTTTAGTGATTAAAAAAATTTTTCGGTGGAGTTGATGTATTTATGTTTATATCTGAGTAAAGAAAGGACATCGTGAATAAATGTATGTAGCGTTGAAGGTTTAATTTTCGAAAACGGTGCGCTGCATTAATCACGCAAAAATAAAATTTGTGCCGTTAAAATGAATTTGCGATATCGCGTTATTGACGTGTCCATTTTATAAAATTTGTGCCGTTAAAGGTTTCTTCCTTGTGCCATCTCAGGGAGTATTTTATTGCCACAGTCACCATTGGCTTGCTCATTAGGGACAAATTTACACTTATCACCACATTATCTGTGTCCATTTTAAAAAGGGCTATACAACAAAAAAATGTATTGAATTAAGTGAATTAAAAAGACTACTTGTAAATCGTATAACACTGTTACAGCAGCCGAGTCAAGTTAGCTAGTAGTGTATTGTCATTTCAACCCTATACAGCAGTTACAGTACGCAGTGACCAGAGCCCACACTAAACTACACTAATCCTACACAGGATGACGTGAAGTGCACGTGTTAACAGCTACAGTATGAAGAGAAGAACATTAAGCACAGTAAGAGACAATGCAATGCCAAACAGTACATAAAGAAGTTATAAACTTTGAAATGAGAGACGTTATTCACTGACTGCCAATCACAACGCATTATGCTTTTATTCACAAGTCAAGCGCACGGACGTGCGTTCAGTGCACGCTGACATCCTAATGGTATACAATAAATCCATTCCATTTCGAAGGAAATAGAAAATGGAGGCTTTTACCATGTCAAAGTAGGTTTTTGAGATGAAATATCGCTATAATAGCCGGAAATTCGCACACATTAGGTGATCAAGCGCTACCAGGTAGCATAAAATATCAATTGAGTCACCGGTGAAGGTTGTCATAAGCCAGAACACCAACTATGCTGATAATATAGGCCTAGAAAATAGAGGTTGCACATGTACAGTAGAAAAACAAAGTAAAATGACAGGGGTTATATAGATTTTTCTTCAGTCTGCTCTGGCTACCAGAATACCCTTGTAGTGCAAAACCAAGCAAGTATCTTCAGAGTCCAAAACACATGCAACAAAGTGTGTGTATATGCACATGAGGTAGTGCTTTTGTGTCTGTGTGTGACCAGAGTCCAATAAATGTCACTTTGCTGGCTGTTACTGCATGTTACAACCCAGTTCAGGCTAATCATAATGCAGTCCCAGTTTTAAACAAATAAAACACTTGGAGGCATCTTGATACAGGAAAATAATTAAAGACAGATCCAAGTGAAGTGTTTTTTTCTTCTTATATGACAGTAATTTGCAAGCAAATACACTCAATACACTTTTTTTATTTGTGAATGACAAATCAAACATTTAGCAATTTATAGTGATCGCTATATGGATTTTATATATATATATATTACACTTTGAATGCCTAGCATTAGCTTAGCTTTTAACTTTTCATACGCAAATGCATATTAAAACAGGAAGTAAATTATCCAACACGCAAGCATGCAGATTCTATCGACATCTAAATTTCTTTGCACCACACCTCCACTTCTCTTTGCATGAATATAAGATCCTCGCTCCGAAATAAATCTTTTCTCCGCGTTTTACTCTTAAAACTTTAGAAACCATCGCAACAGGCACTAACTTAGACTCCGTCTTGACAAAGTCACACACAGATTGTGTGTTTATTTTCACGCACAACCTGGGGATAAGTAATCTGTAAGCCTCATCTGTGAACGTTCTTGTAGGCACACTGCTATGTCCACAAACCGACGGACCGGACAGAGTGCACCAGGTCTCACTAAATGAAGTTTGACTCCAACAAGTGTTGTTCAAATGTCTGTCAGTTTTGATCTATTCATGACACTTACTTTTGCTTGTGCCTGTCCTGAGCAGGACGACTGTGTGTCTTAGATCCTAGACTAACGTTCGTATGTGAGAGCTTTATCCGCACATCTGGCAGAGAGGAGCAGCGTAGCCCAATGCTAATTAAAACCGACAGGCTTTTTAAGAGCCCTTAATTAACTCTGATTATTATCCAAACATGACAGACATTGAATTTGACACAGAGCGCCATCTCTGACAATCAGTTTTCCAGCTTGTGTCGCACAGGGGAGCAAACTTCCACTCCGGAAATGTCAGAACGGATAAATCACATATCCTTAACACGGGTCGAGCGATACAGTGGGTTTATTGCTTGTGTGCAGCTGTGACAAATGTGATCAAAATAATAAATAATGAATCGTAAATGTCGATTAGAGGTAACTATAAAATGTTAAATACACATACAGGAGAAAGAGAATACATGTTCACCTCTCACCTTAGAGTGTAACGATATAAACTGCTCAGGAAATGATTTCAAAAACTATTATTCCAATTCTAGAAACAAAATAATGATTCGCAAAATAAAATGAAGATCTACCATGTACATCCAAAAGTATTTGGACACCTGACTTTTCCAGCCACATGTGGTACTTCGAACAACCTGTTACTACAATTGTATATGATGCTCAGGTAGCATTATATTTTCCATTTACTTAAACTAGGAGACCCAAACCTGTTCCAGTGTGATAATGCCCCTGTGCACAAATCCAGCTCCATGAATGTTTGGTGTACATGGGTTGGAGTGGAAGATGGGTTGAGTGGCCTGCTATAGAGCTCTGATCATCTGAACATCTAAACACCTTTGGAATAAATTAGAACGCTGGCTGCACCCCACTTATCTCACTACAAACATTCCAAAGTCTAGTGGAACATAGTGGAAGTCATTATAAGAGCAAAAAGGGACTAAATGTGCAATGATCAGGTGTCCACAAACTACACTCCAAAGATTGTATAATTAAATCATATGAAATAGATAATAATAACTTGTGCCTGTGGATGGTTGCAAATAGAATATATTTTATTGATAATAATTAATTTAAAAGTAAATACTTCTCCTATGAGACATTGTGTGAAATTATTAAAAATAGTTCTCTTTTCTTTAATTTAAAATAAATGTATTATATTATTAGTAGTGCTACAGCGATTTAACTTTTTTATATACCGGTATATGAAATAGCTTTGGGCAATGTTATGCTAAAAATATGCACACCTGGTGTGAATTCTAGTCCTCTCTCCAGGGTGCTATCAGTGTCTCTTCCTGCTCTTCAAATATGTTACCTACTGTCAAGCAGACCATAAAATACTCCCCAAACATCGCCAATTAACTAAATTGTGCCGCCACAGCCTGACGTGTCCGTTCTAATGCAGGATGTGAGGGGTGTGTGTGCGTGTTAGAGATGGCAAAAGTACACACATCCTTCACTCAAGTAGAAGTACAGATACTCGTGTTTTAAAGACTCTGGTAAAAGTTGAAGTCCTGACTACACTTTTTCACTCAGGTTAAATTAAAGAAGTTTGGGCTCTGACATGTACTCAATTCAATAGTAGCCATTACTACTACCCGTATTAGTGTCGCGCTGATAACTGGACGTCACACACAGTCAAGTTTGCATCGCTGACTCGAATTGTCTAATCACGTTAGTCATACTCCTTGTTGCCTTCTGCCTTGCTTGTTGTTAGCTTCGTAAACTAGCCTATGTCTGCGGTGTGTGAGAGACAGCAAATGATACACCAGCGGTAGGTTGAAAAAGCTGTTCACTAAAAAGAAAAAATATCGATCGTGTCACCAAATCGCTTAAAACTAAAGTAACGAGCCTGTTTTGAAAATGTATGAAATAGAAAGTTCAGATATTTGTGTAAACAATGTAATGAGCGAAAGTAAAAAGTTTGAAAAATAACTATTCGAGTATTGATTCCAGAAAAATCTACTGAAATACAGTAATGAAGAATTTGTACTTCATTACTTCCCATCTTTGGCATGTGTGTGTGTGTGTGTGTGTGTGTGTGTGTGTTGTGTGTGTGTGTGTATATATGTGTTTGTGTGTGTGTGTATATATGTGTGTGTGTGTGTGTGTGTGTGTGTGTGTGTGTGTGTGTGTGTGTGTGTGTGTGTACTGAGTAAGTAGTTTTCTTGACATCACACTGAACAACTATAATGCAAGCAGACAGGAAGCGGCCCCGACATACATACGCCTAAATTGCATCAACCCATTAGACAAGGTGATCATACGCGTAAGAACAACGAAGCGTATTTTGACATGGCATAGTGAATAATGTGTGTAGGAGAGCGAACGTTTCAGAGGAAGGAAGAACAGTGGGGCGGTGACCTGTTTCTCTCTGTATCTCTCTCTCCAGCATCCTTCTCTTACTCCTCTTATGCTTTTTCCCTGCTCACTGCAAAATATAACACTGATTAGATACATTCCCAACAGGTGTGCGATTCTTACCGCTTGTCCCCCTTTGCCTTGGCCTCCATTCACAAACCGGCCACGCCCCTGCTGCCACAATGGAAAATCTCAGTTCTGTGGATAAGGGCGTTCTGAGGACGTCGCTCTGGATAAGGCCGTCTGCTAAATGCCGCAAATGTAAATGGTACACTGGAGACTCCTTTACTTAATTATTCACACACTTTTTACTAGTGCTGTAATGCAATAATATAACCTGTATCTGTTAATGATCTAAACATAAATAGAATTATTGATATTGGGATTTAAAACAAGTGGATAATTCAGTATGTTCCCTAAAACCATTAAACGCATGTGCTTTTCGTTTAAAATGATAACCATCACGTTGTGTACCGGCTTCAGAGCTACCCTACTCCTCACAATGAAGCACTTTGCTCCTTCATGGTTACTTGAAATCTGTATCTGACAACAGGAGACAACACAAGACTGCGGCAGTGCTCACACATCAAGACTGAGACGAACAGTCAACCTTTTTTCCAGAGGCATTTTTTCCACAAGGATGTAATGGTAAATAATTGGGGAGAAAGGTGTCAAAACTTATTGAGACAAAACTGAGAACATTTCCAACACTCGCTTTGTGAGCAGAAGTCACAGCATGACCAAGACAGAGGATGACACTTTGTCTTGATGACCTTTTAACCTATGGTATGGTGTTTTTTAAGATTGCAAATTTAAAGCTAAAGTAGCAATGAATGAAGACGATTCTAAAGTAAATAAAGGCAAGGAAGATGAGAACATTGGACCAATGGGTTTCAGCACTAAAACCAATATCAGTCACTAAAACACTTATCCTTATGCAAGGTATCCTGACATGACTATGTTGGTATACAGGCATCAGCCCAATCCATTTAGAATGCTTAACAAACTTAATAAGTAAACTATGTGCACTCTGTAAATATATATATGTATATGTGTGTATAAAAATATGCACTTGATATACAAACTCATTGGAGCTTTATTCACTACATGGTTTTCATTATCTTGAAAATGTTTCGATGGACACCTACTGTAGAAATTTCTGTTGAAAGTGTTTAGTCGTGAGTTATAATACATAAGATATCGAGGGGATACCGAATGTGTCCACAGGTACATCAAAAACTTTAAAGAATTCAAAATATGCAATAGGTTTTATTTGATTTCCTTGGACACAAAACGTATTTATTTATATTTTTTCATACGCAGAAGCGATTACATTCTGTAATCAGGTTCTCAAAGTTTTTAATGGTATTAAAACTCTCTAACTAATAAAGCAAGGTTGGTTACATCATTTCTGCATTTCTGTACAAAAATGTCCAACACCAGTCCTTTTTCCAGTGACTAATGTGATTATTTTAAAGGTCAGCATTTGGAATCCAGCCATTTCGCAGAACTCTACACAACTGCAACCTCCAAAACAAAATCAAAAGACAACACAAAGCATGAAATTAAAGTAGAACTATTTGTCACAGTCAAGAGTTTCTCTGCTGTCCCCTGCTTTAAAATCCATAATGTAACAGATAAGTGAAGATGGAGCTGAAAATTACCGCATCATTAAATGCTTTGCACGATGAATTGGAGGTAATTTCGGTGTCATTTCACTTCTGATCATTATCCGTCTTAGAATCTTCGTCAAAGATTGCTCCATCATGTGCAGTACAGATAATGCCAGCACAGAATATACTCGAGTGAATAATAATGACACATTACCGCTAATTTCTCTCCATCCCTCTCGGCTCTTTCTTAACATCCTTTTTCCTGTAACTTGTGACGTATTGCTGATTCAACAGCAGCCTATTACACTACTCTACCCCATTCCTGGCCCTGAAGATTCCCTCACACACTAACACACACAAACAGCCCTGTAAATTTAGTAGAGCATCACAGTGCATTGGGGAGCCACACACCAACCTACTCACATACACTTTTTTAGAGAAGCCCCACCCTGTGATGGATCAAAATGTGGTTGGTGTGATTCCGGTATCAAAACACAACACAAAAATGTTTTGGCACGGTACTGCTTAATACTTGGCTCTTACTCTGAGAAAATTGTTATAATACCTTATACTGTAAAACAATGTTTTATAAAGTACACATAGTACCAGATTTTCCGGACTATAAGCCGCTACTTTTTTCCCACTTTTTGAACCCCGTGGCTTAAACAACGAAGCGGCTAATTTATGGATTTTTCCTGGGTTTTTTTTGGTTTCACAAATTCAAGCCAAAATACTGTACCCCAATAACATTACACCAATGAAATCGGCGAACGGGTTCAAGTGAACCAATGAAACTCTTTGTATTAAATCAGATGCGCTTCCGCTGAATCGGGCTGCACCACATTATAAATATGGATGAAGTTCCTCTGACGTTTGACCTGCCGCTCACTCGGACTGTTAACAGGAAAGGAGAATCATTCATCACGCTGAAAACAACCGGGCATGAAAAAACGCACTTCACCTGTGTTCTGAGCTGCACGGCATCGGGAGAAAAGCTTCACCGATTGTGATTTTTAAAAAAGATTTACATTAACTATGTTTTACACCTCAAGAACTTGCAGATTTCCAGTGTCTTGGAAACATAACAAGCCACATTGTTCATCTTATTATTTGGAATAAAGAGGTATAAAAGAAATAAAACATTTCAGGATCAATGAGCTGGTGAAAGTAAATTACTGCACGTGTTCATGTAAATAAAATAAAACATATGTTTCATAAAATAAACTTTTTTTCTTATTTCAAATTGAAATTAAGATGTTCAAACAGCTGCTGTCCTCTTCAATATTCATGTTCAAAACACTCCAAGTATGTTTCCATCCTTATCTCTAACCTTCTCTGGAGTCATCCTTCTCTTACAATCACACCACTTCTACATCCTTGACCATAACCAAAAAATACAAAAACGTGCATTATTTTGTTATCTATGACTGGGTGTCTTTGGTGGTCTTTTAGAGTGATGACCACTGCACCCTTTCTAACCATCTATGACACCAGACTGAAATCCTTCCATCCATCAGCCCCTTGCTCCAAGAGCAATTCCTCCTGGCTCGACAGTGCCACTGGAATATAAAAGACAACGTGATAAACACAGGAAAGATATCCCCTGTTGTGTGCTGGTGTATCTTTGTGTTAGAGTAACAGTTTTGGAATTAAACTGAAATGGATCTTCACCATATTTTGTGAAATCCAAGCTGTCATTAATTGAGCATATAAATGCATGAAAGCATTTGTCATAGTAATTAGGTTTAGGTTCACTAAAACTGTGAGGGAAATAAAATAAAAACAAAGTTTTTTCACATGGGGTCAAAAACCTCTGTCCTCGCTTACGTTATATTCAATTTTGAGATGCTTTTCTGCTCACCACGGCCGCACAGAGTACCGGTAATTATACGAGGAACCGTAGATTTTCTGACTGTTTCCTAATCAGCATGATGTTCCTTTCCTGGATTTTTATTTCATCACATTATGTATACAGCCTAGTGTAAACATCCTAGGAGATACTAAACCCACTGCTCTGTATAGCAACAGCTAATGAGGCATACTCAACATATGGACTGCTAAGTACTGTAGCTGTAATCCTTTTCATTTCTCAGTTTATGATAATAAGATAATCAGCCGCTTCTGTGTTTTCCTTTAGCCTCCAAAAAATCTACAGGCTTTTTACACATCCAGGTCTTGTGTAGTAAACAATAGTGTGTATGTATGTGTGTGTGTGTGTGTGTGTGTGTGTGTGTGTGTGTGTGTGTGTGTGTGTGTGTACATGTATGTCCTCTACAAAGGATAAATATACACAACAAAACACTTCACACCACCCCATTTGCCTTGCCAATAAACAGTGTGTGAATATAAAGCTGAGTAAATAAGACAGCAGATAAAGAGACACAGGCATGCTAATAAAGAGCAGCACACACACACACAGTTATACCGAGGTTACAAAACTACAAGCAGACTGCCTGCCTCTCTTTCAATTTGAACCGAAATGCAAAGAAATGAAAAAAAAAAAAAATTTGCTAAGGGAGGAGTGTGGCTTCAAAGATACACTGAAAACTGTTTTATTCTTTCTGTCACAAACAAATTCACAGAAAAAGAAACTAAGTAAAAGTGGTTTTTTTTCCTAAACCCTAATAATTCCAAGAAATGTCCCTCAAATTCATATAGAGCAAAAACATATATTGTTTTTAAAATAGAAAATAGAGAAACAAATGTTTGCCACATAAGCACAGAAATCACCAAAGCACAAAGAACACACGTACTTAAAAACTCACATCCGGCATATTTTCTTTTTTACTACTCTGCACCAATAGGAAATTGAATCATAGGTATGTGAACACCTGAGAGTAACACCCATATGTGGTTCTTTTCCAAACTGCTAGCATACATTTGAAATGCACAAGTACATAGGATGTCTGTATGATGATATATTACAGTTTGGAACTCTGAGGTCCATCATGGTCCAGCATGTGCACAAAGCAATCTCCATTTGAAAAGGGTGGAGTAGATAAAAAACGACTTCTTAGCTGACCATTTTTGATATACCATGAATACCAAGTGCACCTGAATTCCTTACTCGACGTCAGTACTGTGTCATGGCTGAATGATCACAAATCCACACAGACATGCTCAAAAAGCTAATGGAAAGCCTTTTAAAGAAAAGTGGAGGTTATAAGAACAGCAAAGGCACAACTATTGTAAATCTGGTATGGCATGTTTAAAAAGAAATATGTATATTAGTCAAATATGAAACTTTCCTTTACAAAGTATTTTAAAAGCAATTCCCATTATGCATGCATAAATTACGCAAAGGCTGCAAGTTGAGCTACTTTATCCTCTATACCAAGGAGGGAGATAAAGGGGTAGGTAAAACTGGACCTCAGGGTGGAGTCTTGGTGGGGTGCAAGCTAGCAGATTGAACTTTAGGGTTATATTAAATTGAAAGATTCATTTAGAAGTGTATATATTGTTTATTTGGGACGTATGAAAAGCCATCCTGTTCTGGTGAGAATAACGAACACAACCAAGGCTTCGTCCTGGTAAAGGTTTGTCCGCAAGTCAATGTAGAGACGTCGACCTCAGACAGAAAAATGTTGAAAAGTCCAACATTACTGATATAATAAGACCTTACATGTATTCAGCTATGTTACAATGCTGTAGTCTGATAAAACATGACTACAGCCTTCAGAGTCCTGTGTCGAGGTTGAGATCCACTCAAGATAAATTATAGCAAGACAAGATTATCATGAATACTGATTTCTGTTTTGGCCTTGATGTCGTCTAACCATACCGGGCGAATCTATTTATTATCTTTATTCAAATTGTGGAGTTTTTAATTCTTCGCTAGAGTCCTGCATGATGGCAAAAAAGCCATTCGGGTTGCCATAGTAATAGTACGCATAGTCATTCAGTGCCTATATTACCAATAATTAACATGAAATTACTTCAACAATATTTCCTTTTATTTACACAATTCCATCAAATCCATCAGTCCCACAGTCCGGAATATATTATCCTGACTCAAATATGACGGGTACGATGTCATAAGAAAATCATCAGCGCCATGGTGGTGTGAAATGGCCCGAGTATTTACACTACCTTCTTTATTTATTAAATCATGCTTTTTTTATTTATTGTTTATTTAATGTTATTATTTGAATGTAATGATATCTGTAAAACAAGTCATCTCATGTCACATTTATAAAAAAACTGACAAAAATGGGACCCTTGTAATTCCTTGTATGGAGTATTCCTCTCCATAAGTCTGCCTGCACACGTTGTTACTATAGAAACGCTAATGCTTTAGAAAAAGTGCATTAATATGAACTTCTGGTTTGCCTTGCAGCCAGAACGACTGTCAGAGTTGTGCTAATAGAAAATTAGTCACCTTCTGACCTATTGGAATTGAGAATATCTGTGTAGTAGTATAAACAGATTTAATAAATATTTATTACCAT
Organism: Silurus asotus; assembly: GCA_024362625.1. Lineage (NCBI taxonomy): Eukaryota > Metazoa > Chordata > Actinopteri > Siluriformes > Siluridae > Silurus > Silurus asotus. The sequence continues at coordinate 2,912,768 of MU558692.1, read as the reverse complement.
CAGTAACAAAATCTGGTTGATCCCTGCAGACTCATGTCATTGACCTTATGGCATGATGGTATTATTTCCCAACCAGCTTAGCAATAGTGTAGCCAGTTAGTGTTCAGAAGATTCAGAAATTGCTTGGAGGACAAAAAACTATATTAGCTTATTAACTAATAAGAGACGTGACCCAAGTACGACTCAGCTATTGGCAGAGAGATGAAGTTTACCAAGACAAAAATGGCAAATGAAATATATTTCATTAATGTGACCTCATAATTTAGTTTATTTTATTTTATCTTGCATTCACTAAAATACTAATCCATATTTAAAAACTACAGAGGAAAAGGTGATGGTCAAATCCTAAATTAATAGATACAGCAAAATTTAAATAAAAAGACAAGGTTCAGGTTTAATAACAATAAGGCACGATTAAACTTCGCAACTATCTGACTATAGGCTGTGCATACACAATCTAATCAAGGAGAAACACAGAGCAGGTGAACACAAGTAAAATGCACACAGGACTCAAATCACATGGGATAAAACAAGTGCTTATTGAATCCTGGCACACACACACTGAGAGGTGGTAGTCTTAATTTTATGTCTTCTGGAGGAATAAAAAGTTGGGAAGATTTTCAGAACAGAAATGTTCATAGTACAGTATGTGTGTGTGTGTATACAGGGAGTGCAGAATTATTAGGCAAATGAGTATTTTGACCACATTATCCTCGTTATGCATGTTGTCTTACTCCAAGCTGTATAGGCTGGAAAGCCTACTACCAATTAAGCATATTAGGTGATGTGCATCTCTGTAATGAGAAGGGGTGTGGTCTAATGACATCAACACCCTATATCAGGTGTGCATAATTATTAGGCAACTTCCTTTCCTTTGGCAAAATGGGTCAAAAGACACACACACATACATACAAGAAAAATTTAAAAAAGAGGAAAATAAAAAATAACCTCAAAGTGAAGAGGTTCCCAGGCTACACTCATACTGTATATAACTCATAATTGACTGAAATGTATTCCTGATGCACAGGTAGCAAATGGAGGTTAAAATCCTGTATTCAGCATCAAAATACAAACTAAGAAAAGCTACAAGCTTATTGCAGGGTTACTGTGACAACATGCACAATGGAAGCATAGTGCCAAAAAGAAATTAGAGCAAATAAATAGAAAGCTAGAGCCTTAGCAAAAGACAGGAAGAAGAATAGACTGGCTATATTACATTTATTTAAATGTGAACTGCAAAAAGCCTGCTGCGGGCCGGTCTTGAGTTGAACTTCAAGTTCATTTCAATTTTAAATCAGTTCAGAAAGCTTTTGAAAGTTCTGCTTTGCTAAACCCGGCAATTCAATATTTGTTAGCAACACATTATTTAATATTGTAATGGAATAATAAAGAGTAAATCTATTTGGACTAGGTTAGAAAGTTTAGCTTACTGCATATGGTTCTTTAACAAACATTATCAGGTATTTTGTGTTATATATATATTTTGGGTCAACCAACAAAGTTATGTGTCAGAACAATATTCACCAATTCACTGGCTTGTAATATGTGTTACACACTGTACGGCATAATTTTGGGATTTCTTTTAATTCGCGAAAAAAAAAACACTGAAATGCTTGATAATTAAGCAGAATCACAGATGTGACGGAAGCGATTGGAGAAACGTCAATGGCAACGATTGTAGATCACCTTATGTCGAATAACCAAACAGCTTCTCTGCTCAGACAGTTCTGGGTTATGTTGCGTCATTTCTATCTCCGTCCTAGTCATGACCCTCGTCCACTATCACCGTTACAATGTACACTTTCAAGCTGAATAATCATAGACATAATAGCGGCTAGCTCAAGGACTGTATTATTGCCCAATCAGAATAATCGATTATTCAATATTCTCGGTGACATGTAAACCAAAATCTAATTTGCTGTGTGGAATACATCAAGTAAACCAGAATCACCATTACTGCTACCAAAAGCCCACACAGAAGGGCAGATCTTACAGAATGACATTTCAAAAAAAAACATACAGATTCTTCCTTAGAATCTCTCCTAATGGTGAACAAAAAAAAAAGATCTTTCACGTCTGTGTGTGCTCCCTATTACCACAATTAAATGTGGAAAAGCTGCAATGAAGTGAAAATCGGGAAATGTAATGTGGTGTGGTGTGAGTGATAATTAGGTGTCATTATTCAGCTCACAGATGGTTGGAAAATGCTGGACCTGTCACCGATTTCTTGTTGAGATGTAGAGTAGAAAGGGATTGAATGTGCGCAGGGATGCTATTATTCTGAAAGTGGGGCGAGTTGCTGGCAGAGATTAACCAAAATTGCCCTGAGCAGACGAAATCGCCTTGATGAGCCACTCACACTTTTAGCAAAAAAGGTTCCTGCGGTTCATAAGACCACATGGCCTAGACAAAGAGTATATCTTCAAAAGCCCCATCAATGCAGTTTACATCATTTTATTTAACATTCTATCTGCCACCTGTCTCCAGCTTGTTGTGTAGCCCAGAATCAGCAATGCTGAAATCATTGACAAATGTGATCGGAGCTTCTCATAAATGGCTTCACAGTTTGACCACTGGATTTTGTGTGCATATGCATCAACACTTTTCACATTTTTTTAGCAAATCTAGTTGTTCTCTTTCCCACAATATAGACAAATACATATAAAAATAAATAATTGCAATTCTTTCTCTGTCCTGTGAGCTTCATATCTGCAAACCTCTCGAGCAAATCCCACAGTCACGATACACACCTTTACCGTGAGCATCTTCGAACGTATCTGCATTTGTATTTGTTTAGAGCACATTATTTATCCAAATAGTGCATTCATATTTTATTCGTAGTCGTGTATATACACCTAGTCAGGAGTACTTTTATGCAAAAATATGCACACACACGAATAACTTCATGAATCACTTTCTACACAATAAAACTTATTTTCCAAACCAGGCTTGTGAATCTACTGCCATCCCCAGTTCAAAACTTTCCCTACTCCCCACACTGCTGGCCCAATTCACGAACGGCTTGTTGAATAGTTAAACATTGTAAAGCCGTGCGACTGGAACCTCTGATCTCGATAGATCGACCCTTTTTGGAAACAGTTTTTTCATGCTTCAGGGGTGATGACATCACAGCAAGATGAGTAGCTTTTCAGACAAAAGCATGGAGTCTCACATGCTGCTGATTGCACTAATAACAGTCATTTTTCATTTGAGCGCTACCTCATCCTACACCCAAGCTATCGACTGATTCCATCGCGATTCAGACAATGCAATTAGCTTGGGCAGTTTTGCATATGGCGTTGCAATTTCTCTCGTTTCCTTGCCATGTGTTTTATATTCATCCATCTGCTCCTAGCACCAGCATATCGAATAAGCACGCTAAAGCTTATTCCAGTGTTACTGGGACAACACGCACGAGCACACACAATGAAAACAGAGTTACTGAAAAGAGATTGGGCAAATAAATGGAACGCTGGAGTCTCGGTGAAAAGAAGGCAGAAGAATAGAGCGACTGTATTACACCCATTACACGGTGCAGCAAGGAGAGAGGAGAGAAGGAGCGAGAGTCGCCAACAAATACACACAGCAGGAGATGAGCAGAAGATTTCATTTTCATGGCTACAGACAGCCAAGCTGCTCAACTGCTCATTTAATGTGGATTATACTTTTTATGGAGCCTCATTTGCTGTAATAATCCCATAAAAAGACGAACTATACGCACGATTGTTGCAGACGAGACAGACTCGAACGGAAGAGTTCGCGCCATAATGACAGAATACCTGCATATCAGCAGGACGGCGTGGAAATAAAAGTGCATGTCTCATCACTAACGTGAGGAACCGTCAGCAGAGATTTTCGCGGCCTTCGAAAACGCAACGCTCTGTTTATGAACACCGTGTACACATTGTGCAGGGCATGAGGAGTGAATGATTGAACAATAGCTTGCAGTGAAGAGGAGAGAGTGAGACTAAGAGAGAGGGAGAGAGGCAATACTCGAATGCAAAAACAAAGACCTGTTGCAGAAAGCTTTGTGGGCAAAACCAAAGAACACCCACACGAACACGCCTGACTCATTAAACACACTGCACGGCTCTTACCTTTGACAATGGTGTGACCCCGCAGCTGCTCCCGTGGGATAAACACGGTGTAGAAGTTCTGGGAAAATCCGAGTCTACACGGATCCATAGTCAGACTTCCAGCAGCATCCTGAAGACAAAAAAATTGTGAAAAGGTTTACAAGCAGATTGGAGAGCACACGGGTCTGAGTTCTTTCTCCAGTCCACCAACTATGCGTCCTATACGCTCTTTCTCAAAACAATATACAGCTTGTAAAGAAGTACAGATTTACTGTCCTCTGAAAATAACTCAATATACAGTCATTACTGTCAAAACAGCTGGCAACAAAAGTAAATACACTTTAAGTGAAAATGTCAAAACTGTATCCAAAGTGTCAGTATTTTGTGTGAGCACCATTGTTATGTAGCACTGCCTTAATCCTCCTGGGTATGGAATTCACCAAAACTGCACAGGTTGTTGCTGGGATCCTCTTTCACTCCTCCATAATGACATCATGGAGCTGCTGGACGTTAGATACATGGCACTTTACCACCTTCCACTTGAGGATCTCCACAGGTGCTCAATAGGGTTTAGATATATTCAGAGACATACCTGGCCACTTAATCACCTTCACCTTCAGCAGGGCAGTTGTTGCTTAGGCAGTGTGTTTGGGTTCATTATTATGTTGGACAAATGCCATTCGGACCAATTTCTGAAGCAAGGGCTTCATGTTCTGCTTCAGAATGTCACAGTGCATGAAATCCATGTTTTCCTTATTGAACCGCAGCTCCCCAGTAACAGCAGCACTCATGCAGCCCCAGACCATGATGCTGCCACCACCACGCTTGATTGTAGGCAACGCACAAGTTTCTTGTTACTTGTTACCAGGACGTCGCCACACATGCTGGACACCATCTGAGCCAAACAAGTCTATCTTAGTCTCATCAGACCACAAGACATGGTTCCAGTAATTCATGCTCTTGGACAGGTTGTCTTCAGGAAACTGTTTGCGGGCTTTCTTGTGAGACAGCTTCAGGAGAGGAAGGTTCTTCCGGGACGACGGCCATGTAAACCGACTTGTTGCAGTGTGTTGCGCTGTATGGTCTGAGCAATGACAAGCCGACCTTCTACTTCTGCAACCTCTAAATGCTGGCAGCACTTATGCTTCAAGCGTCCATGCAGATGGACAATGATTTCAAGCATAATGTGAAACAGGACTTTTTTTTCTGGAATGTTGTTCAATGAACAATCACATCTTCAAACATGAATTCAATAAAGCATGAATTTCACTTCCTGAGGGCCAAACTAATAACAAAGATACCTCAAAAACACAGAACTGGAGACAACTGCAGTAAAGCCAGATTAAAGATGTATCTTTTTAGCGAGGCCCACACATAACACACATCACATATCATAACTTTTGTGCTCCAGTACATTTTATCACATGCACATTATAAACTTGTGCTTGTTAATATAATAAACAGCAGCTACTTTAAATCCTCTCTATTGCTTCTCTTTCTCTACCCATCCATAGGCATGAGCATACCCATGAGGTATGGAGAAGCTGGTGTTGGATCTGTGATGATCTCAGATGTTGAGCTATTTTATAAGTTGCTCAGTAGCTCCTGGTTCTAGCTATTTTATAAGTTGCTCAGTAACTCCTGGTTCTATAATCTAAAATGACTGTAGAAGACTGTAGAAAGGACATTACTGACAATCTTACACTCCAGTGCTCATGTTAGTTCTCACTTTCCAGTGTTCTTTATTGTTTAAAGACTATAATCACACTCTTGATGTCACCCAAATGAGGATGGGTTCCCCTTTTGAGTCTCCTCTCAAGGTTTCTTCCTCATATCTAAGGGAGTTTTTCCTTGGCACAGTCGCAATGCCACAGTCACCACAGCATGTTGGTAGGAAATCTGGGACTTGTATGGACGCCTACTTAATGGGGACACCTGGGTACACATCATAACTAATCTAAAGTTGCATGAACTTCGCTTGTGAATTTACCTGTGACTTTCATACAGCCCGAACTCTCTTAAAAAAACAATGCTCAACTACGCTTTATTTTCTTGATAAAATATACACACAGAAGAAAAACTATATGTACCTTAACAGCACCATTCCAATGACCAAGAAAGTTATATTTAAAGGTCAAGCATTTCACACATTCGATCATGTGATCATATTGTTCATAAGGTCACAGGAGCTCAAATCATTTTAATTTTTGAGGCATATTACATAGATTTTAAAAGCCTGTGTGCATTTCACCAACACACACATACATGTTTGTTAAACATCCCATTCCAAAAGCAGGGGCAACAAAGTGTGTTATTACTCTGTGTTACTTTTTCCACTCGATTTTGGAGCATGGCAGTGAGGATTTGCATTCATTCATCCACAAGAGCATAAGTGAGTCCAGGCACAGATACCACGTGAGGACGTCTGAGGTGCATTCGGTGTTCCAGAGTGTCCCGATGGTGACCAGTGGTCTGTAGTTGAGGTCTGCACTGAGCTACGCACAGGATCTCCTACTCCAAATTCGGAGCTCGTTTTGTATCCAGACACGCTGGCATACTGGAAGAGGTTTGAACTTCTTGTTTCCTGTGAATCTTAAATACTCATATTCTAAACAACTGTGTGTTTCCAACTTTGTAGGGAGGCCCAGGTTTTGGTGAATGACAGTTAGGTGTCCACAAACTTTTAGTCATAATCACACTTGGTGAACACATACAACTTTTGACGTTTCTCAGGGTGCATGAAACGTATTAGCTAGATGATGTAAAAAATCAACAATTTTGGCACAAAAATGAACCTTTGAACACCTTAATGGAGACCAACGCGCGCAATATATCAACCTGCACTACAGTTCCATCAAAACAGCTACACAGGGGAATTTTTGTTATTAAAAATATACAATAACTATTCAAACACACTGAACGGAATGATCACTTAAATGGAATCAAATAAACACACGCTTCAGTGCGCCATGAGCTGATGGAGTGCTCGAGCGCGCACCTGAACTTCACTAGTGTGATTGCATTCAGTCTTACCAGTGAGCTTTTCAGCACTAAAGCGCACGCCAGAGGAAGAACAAAGCCGACTTTCATTTTCGGCTCCGACTCAAGCAGTTCCTCTCTGAGCTCCGGTAATTCCTCCGTGAAGCTTTTGGGGATGGAGATGGACTGAGACTCGTGTGCTGGTTCTCCTCGCGTCCCGACTGCAGGTGGAGTAACGGAAAGGCGCTGTTCAACTCAGCATCACCGCGACATCACCCCTCCTACTGAAGAGCGCACATGGGCAAGAGGGATGTGGAAAGCCAAAAAGAACACGGTTCCACTAAAGGGGGTGCTTTTGCAGAGAAATAGTAGGGGTCCCCAAATGACAAAAGACATGGTGAAGAAAAAGGATAAAGAGATGCTCCACCAGAAAGACTATTACCTAATTTGGCAAATTAAAAATAGACCAATGTGCATGTGCATAAATCAGAGCTTATATTTATTTTTAATGGACATCATCAATTGGTGGACAGGATGAAGACTTGGTACAAAAATTCCCTAAGAGATAAAAAAAGTACTGCATTGAAGAAGATCCAAAATAGTGAGTGATTAGACATTTTTTAGACATTAGACAGTTTTCTAAATATAATTTCCCCCATGGATCTTCCGAAATTGTTCCTTGGTCTTTAAGCAACAATCACTTTAGCTGAAACAAAGTCAAAGCCACATTGGCCTTTTTTTAAATTAATTAATTATTTTTTTGGGATGAGACAGAAGGCACCTGCTCTAAAACAAGCCTGAAGCCAGTCTAGAGCATCTTTTTGAACTGCTGCTCATGCGGCGTCTTAAGTACACCTATCTATCACACCGAGGGGGGACGGCACAGTCTGCCGAAATTCTATACATGAGCTCACTGAGGTCCGTGTCACTGTGATTGATAAAGGAATGTGCAACACCACTTCTGTTCTCTTGCCTATGGCATCACAGGGATCCAAACTCGGAATGATCGAACATTTTTATTCTGAGCCACTTTGGGAAACAGGAGGATGACGGATAGAGGCGGCCGCATTACAACCTGGTATGAAGTTATGAAAGAATAATTCATAACTCATTATTAGAGCTTTATTTTAATGCTCGAAAACCAGGTGCTGGAATAAAAGCTGAGACAATCGAAAAGTGGAGAGAAATTGAAATCGTTATCTGAAGATAAAGGGGAATGTACAAATAAATCATGAAAGCGTGTGGGTGAAAAAATCTTTCGACTCACTAAAGAGCAGCGAGAGTCTGTGGAGAAGGACATAGCAGATACCCTGAGGATGATCTGTGTAGGTGTGCAGGTGTTGGGGTTTTGAACTATGGTCTACAGATAACAGAGCAGGGGCCACTGATATCTGGAATGCAAAGACCAGTGAAGTAATTTCAGTTTGGGGGTCACATAAGAGAACCATAACAGGTTATAAAGGAGGTGAGCAGCAGTATTCTGAATGCCCTTTACAGGAAATATCGCATAGGCACTAGTAAGTCAATAAATAACTAGAGATGTATAAAAACTGAAGTCAGTAAAAGGTCATATTCTTCCAATTTCCAGTGTTGGTTGGACTGTAAGGACACAGAGGATGATTGGCAGGGGGTTATTTATGGATAGTTGTCGAAGAGTAAAGCAAACACTTCTACAGGTTTGTTAAGAGGGTGTTTAATGGGGCATACTGTAAATAAGAATCCTGGCATAATTCTATATCGTTATAAAATGTAATTACAGGTCCAGTATTTACAGTACTTTAATAACCCATCCCTCACATCCCTGACACATTATTTTAATCATTACTCGCATTGAATCTTTTCACTTTTAGTGTATTTGGATATTTTTCTTTTATTCCTTGCTGCACTCATTATGAACAGCTCATGGACAAACATACAATCCAGTGCTCAACCTATTGTTATAGCACAGTGTCATCCTGCATTCTACATTCATATGTGACTTCTTACTGGACATGAAACACAACCAGCTCCCTAGGATTAAAACCAGGTAGGATTGGGATATGCTGATAGAGATCTTGAGGGACCTCTAGTCTTAGCAGTAGGTGGTAAAGTAATTACTATAATTACAGCCTTAGCATTAATCTCTGTAATGACATGTGCCAAGGCGAGTTATTCCATATGCTATATTTCCAGCATTAAAAATGCATTTGCTTGTTGTTTGAAGCAAAACGCAAATGCAGCATTCTGGTGAAAACGCTCGGTGTACATCCTGCTGCGTGTGTGAGAAGAGGAATGAATTAATAATAGAAGCTGTACGACTGGGTCGACTCTGTTTTCCGTAATGGGAATCATGTGAGTTCTTATTGTCTCGACAAAAGTGTGATAATGCATAACAATGTCTTGTGAATAATGCAGATCAGCCAAACAGGTCTGATTTAATTACTCTGCCATGAAAGCCAAACGGCCTGGTGCAGAATCCGAAAGGAGGGAAAGTCTCCGCTCAGACGGGGCTTGGTGTGTACAACCTGTTCTCTCTTGCAGGCTTCCAGTCACACTGAATGTGTCTCTACGGTGAAATTCTGTACTCGAACGTGCATTTTGTTTGATTTACTTCGAGCCGTTGAAACCTTGAAATTTCTCTGCTGGAAATGTTTTGTCACGGCGTAGAACACAATGCAATGGGCTGAATAGTGTGTGGATTCAGGATGTGGCTTGGGATCCACCACCAGCTTGTCCCTCATGTAAAGGTAAAAGATAGACCACAATAAGCTGCCAGAATGGATTTAATACTTCTCAGCATATATCTTATTATATAGATTCTCTGGAACAGTACTGAACAGATAATCACCATTCAGTCTTAATGCATTAAAGATAAACAATTGGTGTTGAGAAGATGATGATGATGATGATGATGATGATGATGATGACGATGACGAAGATGATGGCATCATTTCAGACCTTTTGGCTTTACAATGGCCGTATCCTATACGTACAAGCAAACTATTTTATATAACAAACAAAAGCAGACTCACTTAAAATTTCATATAATAGTCAAAATTACCAGAGCAAGATCATTCACCAGGACGTACACACTGTACAGTACCATAACTCAAGGAGTACCCGGAATAGCCTCATTTGCCAGCGGGTGTATCAAGAGCAGGGCATGTGACCCGTCTAAGAGCACTTCAGTTCATCCTCTGCTTCGGAAAAGAATCAAAAAGCATGTGGCTCTCAAGAGCCGGCTTCATTATTCTCTTAAACGGAACAGCACGTCTCAACAAACCACTTCATTATGTCTGTTCAAGTCTGTTAAAAGCAAGTCTTTCAGAAGACATACCGCTCTCATATAAAGGAAATGCGACAAATTTGTCGCAGGCATTGTAGAAAAGCATATATGGTTTTGTAAACAAGCAGATTTCCTTTGGTGTATTATCATGCATTTGTGTGGGTTGTGTGTTTATAGGGAACAGGCGTTGCTTGTGCGTTTTTCATGTGCTTTCCCTTACAGTAATGTCACACAATGTTCACACACAATCAGACGAATAACATGCGCAATTTAATTTTCACTTTTTATTTCATTTGTAGATGATTTATTGTTTGACACAATTAATTTACATTTACAATTTTTCTTTTCATGATTCCTGTCTTTTTTTTTTTTTACATCTAATTGTATATACATTTGAGTTGCGTATATACAGATGTGATTTATATTTTACTGATTTATACATGATTTGTGTACAAGCTGACTATTTATTTACACAGAAAAGTTACACATGAATCGTTCCTTTGTACGCGTAATTCGTTATTATTTGTTTTTACACATGATTTCATGCTATTGTAGTATTTCTTGATTTGTTATTTCTTTTCTAGATGTGATCTATTTATCACCATGTGTTGTGTCATTTGATTTATTGTACATGCTTGAGTTCACATTTGCAGTTTCTTGTGCTTAACATGTTGAATTTTACTGAAATTAAATTTTTTTGTAATCCTTTCAGCATTTTTGGAGTCACACTGTTGGGATTTTTGGCTCTTACTAAGATTCCCATCAAGAATTAATCTCGGTCCATGTCACTGTTTACGTCAAAGCATATATTCATTCTGGGATTTCCATTGATGCACTGTCAGTAACTCCTACAATTAACATTAGCTACCATAGTGGAAAGCTTGGAGAACAATGTTCCTCCAATTACCAGGACTCGAGTGAGTCAGTAGGCTAAAACTGAGCTGTTCCGCCCTGTACAACCAACACATTATTAATTTCATCCACATTTTTCTTCTTTCGTATTCGGCTATGGCAATCATCCGTCTCCATACCCCTCTGTCCTCTACATCGGCCCCTTTTACACCAACTACCTGCATGTCTTCCTTCACCACATCCATAAACCTCCACTTTTCCTCCTTCCTGGTGGCTCCATCCTCAGCATTCTCCTACCGATGTACCCTATCCCTCCTCTGAACATGTCTAAACCATCTCAATCTCGCCTCCCTCATCTTGTCTTTAAAACGTCCTACATGCGCTGTCCCTCTAATAAACTAATTTCTAATCCAGTCCATCGTCGTCACTCCCAACGAAAACCTCAACATCTTCAGCTCTGCTACCGCTAGATCAGCCTCCTGTCTTTTACTCAATGCCACTGTCTCTAATCCATACAACATCTCAGGTCTCACCACAGTCCTATAAACTTTCCCTTTCACTCTTGCAGACACTCTTTTATGACAAATCACTCCTTAGACTCCTCTCCAAGGTACATGAACTCCTTCACCTTTTCCACGTCTTCTCCCTGCAACTGCACCACTCCACTGCCCACCCTCTCATTCACACGGATGTACTCTGTCTTACTCCTACTGTCTTTCATTCTCCTTCTCTCCAGCACATATATTTAGGCTTTCAGGCTCTTCTCAACCTGCTCCCTACTCTCACCACAAATCACAATATCATCCGCAAACATCATAGCCCATGGAAACCTCTGTCTGACCTCGTCTGTCAACCTGTCCTTCACCACTGCAAACAGGAAAGAGCTCAGAGCCGATCCTTGATGCAGTCCAACCTCCACCTTGAACCAGTCTGTCCTTTCTACTGTACACTTAACTGCTGTCACACTGTCCTCATACATGTCCTGCACCACCCTCACATACTTCTCTGACACACCTGACTTCCTCATACAATACCACAACTCCTATTTTGACACTCTGTCGTATGCTTTCTCTAAATCCACAAATACACAAAGCAATTACTTCTGTCCATCTCTATACTTCTCCATCAACATTCTCAAAGCAAATAAGGCATCTGTGGTGCTCTTCCTCAGCATGAAACCATACTACTGCTCACAGATGGTCACCTCTTCTCTCAGCCTGGCTTCCACTACTCTTTCCCATAACTTCATGGTGTGACTGATCAACTTAATTCCCCTGTAGTTACTGCAGATCTGCACATCTCCCTTATTCTTCAAGATTGGTACCAGCACCCTCCTTCTCCATTCCTCAAGCATCCTCTCACCTTCCAAAATATTGTTGAACAATCTGGTTAAAAACTCCACTGCATCTCTCCTAAACATCTCCACGCTTCTACAGGTATGTCATCTGGTCCAACCGACTTTCCACTCTTCATCCGCTTAATCGGTGCTCTCACTTCCTCCTTACTAATCCTATCTACTTCCTGCTTCACCATCTCCAAACCATCCAACCTTCTCTCTCTCATTTTCCTCGTTCATCAGTCGGTCAAAATTCTAAATAAGGGCATCTGCTAAATGGTGTAAATGTAAATCAAAGGTAATAAGGAACATGTGTGTATGATTAGCAACACGTGACAGTCACGTGATGGTTATGTGGTTTATAGAAATCTTGGTCCAGGGCCAAAAATCCTATATACATATTACTCACATAATCACCTGTAGAAAGATTGGAATTTTAACTTAAGCCTCTAGTGTTAAGGAAACAAAATCTTTAAAGGTGAAATGTACACTTCTGTAAAAAAAAACTGAAATACTTGCTTTACATCTGCAAAAAAAAAAAGTAAATTAGCATTTAAATAACGTGCTTAAATATTAGGTTTAATTTAACAGCATTGATTGTGCTTGGCTATGTTTAATTTGCCGTTGATAAGAAAAAAAAGTACATTATATAAACTGTATTTGTTAAACTATTAACAAGAAAATAGAGCCATTTTAGCAATAATGATCCTAATGCACACCCACATATCATCTTTTGTCCAAGCACAGCTTTAATAAGGCTAATTACTTTACCTCAACTAATGTGCAGGTCTATTAGAAAGGCCATGTTCTGTCCCTGGAGTGTGGATTTAGCACAGCAATTTCGATCCTGATAGAAAATCAGGTATTAAGTATAGAGAAGAATGTGCACATCGTGAAAGAGAAAATGCAATGTTATTGTATACTATCCTGTATACATATGTATATACAGTATGAATATGATGCCAAAGGAAAAAGCGTTTTAAAATGTAATAGGAATGATTTGAATGAATGTACAAAATGATCCAGCAGATCGGTTTATGGCATCACGGCGTTAACGGTTCGGCTTTGTGTCTTTTATTTTTTATTATGAAATAAATAAAAGGAGGTTGAAAAGCGCATCCCAGCTTGCACACAGAATGTAACGATCATTGAAAAACACAGCCATGTGTCCTAACAACGAGTTTTGCGCCCGACTGAGCCGTGCAGCAGATATCAGCCGTATATCATAAGAACCGGAGTCAACAGAGTCCAGTTTATGCCATCTGATTAAACAAATTTGCCCCTTTTCTTCTGATATTATTGGCATGATAATGAGTAAATGAAATCAAGCACAATATTATCTAAAGCCTGAATAATAATTCTAGGTGTTGGGCAGGTAAGTTAATCGTTTTTTTGAAAACCTTGAGGGTCAAATAGATTGAAACTGGTATAAAAGCCAATTCAAAGTGCGTATTAGGAACTCCTGGTGCTCGCATATAATGGAACAGAAGAGGCTGCATGGTGGAATGGCATATTTTTTATTTACTCCGTAATGAAGTTGTGTGTGTGTGTGTGTGTGTGTGTGTGTGTGTGTGTGTGTGTGTGTGTGTGCGTGCGTGCGTGCATGTGAAATCAAATTCTCTCCTTTTTATGTCACACTCACTGATCTTTATACAAATCTCCAATTTCTCAGACACACATAAAGAGTCAAGAGAGTTGTGGCATGTCAGACAGAAGTCAACTAAGTGGTATAAAAAATTTTGAGACTAGTTTTGTAACACGCCAACAGATGGCAGCACAAAGTTGCACGCACAGGCACATGGAGCACTGGCTTCATTAAGACTGTCATGGTCCTGTGTACATCGGCAGCTGTGCAAATTTCCCATTGGGATGAATAAAGTACCTAGCTAGCTAGCAGAAGATGCTTGACACGTGTCAAAAAGAAGACTTTCAGGACATATTCCAGAAGTGGCAGGAATGCTGGAAGCCCTGTGTTGCTGTGTAAGGGGACTATTTTGAAGGTGATAGTGTATAAACTTGGATAAATAAAGAACATTTTTTTAAACCATGCTAGTTTCGAAAAATCTTGATACCACCTCATGCATAAAAATGTGTCATGGTCTGATGAGACAATTTTTGGGCATAGATGTACAATATATGACAGCTTATCAACTACAGACCACTATACTAATGGTGAAGCATAGCAGTGGCAGCATTATGCTTTAGGACTTATTTGCTTTAGCTAGGCCTTCATTAGGTAGCTGAAGCTGAAGCTAAAGCAGGTATATATCTGATACGAAATATCAGATATATACCTGCGGAATTGCGGAATGATTTGAAGAGTTATGGAGATTCCTGTGCAGTGTGATCTAGAACCCTTTTTTGCAAATAGCAAATAGCTTTAGCCATCAATGTGTGTTTGAAAATGGAATTCTACCACAGCATTTGGGTTCATCAAGGCTCGTGTTCATCAAGCGCTGTGACCTTTTGTGCATTTTTTCGTATTTTATTTATCACTTACTAAATGAAATAAGTATGCACCAATCAATGTGCTAAAGAGATTGCAAGAAAGAAAATGAGAAAGTCCCAAAATTTCATCGAGTGAAAGGTTTTCCCATGCCATTACCCATTTATCTTGAGACTCCCACACAGCCTGAAACCTATACCCAGTGAACCTAACGGCAAACATCCCGGCGAGAATATCCAGTGATACCCAAAGTACTTCTCACATGTAAACCGGACCAAAATTATTATCACAGCGCAGGTGGGCAACCTTTTTTCTGCATTGCTAAACCATAAAGGTGCTTAGGTATCTGCCTGTCAAATGGGGGAGCTCTAATGGGGAATGAGTTATGGCAATAATAACTTGCCTCTTCATAATCAGGTGGTATATTCAATCTTCTGCCAATTGTCTTGGACAAGCTTTCCATCCTTGTTCCCAATGGGTTGAAATTGAAATTTTCCACCGTGAGTGACTATTGCATTGTGTTTTGTTGGGGGTGTGTCCAGGAATTTTAATAGACTAAGATGTATAATATCAGCAGAGCAGCGAAAGCAAGTTCCGCATGTGAAAC
Source organism: Silurus asotus (assembly GCA_024362625.1). Taxonomy (NCBI): domain Eukaryota; kingdom Metazoa; phylum Chordata; class Actinopteri; order Siluriformes; family Siluridae; genus Silurus; species Silurus asotus. The sequence continues at coordinate 2,897,207 of MU558692.1, read as the reverse complement.
TGCCCTCGCATATTGTGATTAATGCTGAATAATTATAGTGAGTGTTTCTCAGTGATTAGGGCTTTATTAGGCTTCATTAGGAGTGGCTTGGCAGGAAAGTGAATTGCAAATTGCAGAGACAAAGTTAAAACCTTGCCAGGACGAGTTTCACAGTGATGATCTTTGGTAAGCCATAAGACCTCAATGAGTTTAATGAGCATCCAAAGCTGTATTTCATACTATCTTGTGGTCCTCTACTGGAAAAGAAAATGATCTAAGCTGACGGTCGCAAAATGCAAATATTACCATTGCTGAAGTTCCAAACCAATGAGTGGCAGAATTTCAAACAAATTAGAATATAACTGGCAACCAGCAAAACAACCTGCATGTCATTTTATAAGTGATTATAACTTTTCATACATGTTGGCTTATGATAATCTGTGTTGCATAGGTGAGACTAGACTCTTGCTAGACTAGAGGTTGTAGAGCTCATTAAAGATAAGACAAATTGTGCTCTAATCGCATAATTACAACTCAGACCCAATGTTTTATGCAGAGAAATGGGAATAGAGAGCGAACCTGTTTATGCTCAAAATAAAAGATGAGCTTTTAAATGAGACACACAGGCACAAAGGAAGTAGAATGGATTTCAGTCTCTCAGCTTTCAGTCTTCAGTCAGACCCTATTCTGACAATAGTGGACATTTAAAGCGCAACAGAATCGGCCTTACCAGTATTCATCGCTACTCACAACAATAAAGCACATTCAGTATTGTTCTAATGAACAACCAGTTAATCCATGACATGCAGTGAAAAGCACATTTCAAGGGAACTCCTCGTATATAATATTCTGTAAATAGCTTTGCATCGCTGTATTAATACGCACCTGACCTCACCCATAAGAATCATTTTACTAATAGGCAAAGAGAATTCCATTTACTGCAGGAAGCATGCTTGGCCACTTATCTACTGCATGCGTTTATCATGGTGCTATGAAACACGGTTGGCTGATGGATAGAGCAGCTGATGGCTGCTGGCAGTACTGCGATTTCTATTTCTTGCTGTGCTGTTTAATGCGTTCAATATGTGATATTTAAAGAACAATCATAATCATTACTGCTATTAACCCTAATGACTCTAAATGAATGGTATTTCTGAACCAGCTGAAAATGCTGTAAGTTCAGATCACCTTCAAACAAAGCGAATCAATGCTTATGAAGTGAGGATTCTGTGAAAAGTGTTTGCTTCTAATCCTGAAGCATGAGAAATGGGAATATTAAAGATAAAAATAAATATTTTTAATTGTGATTATATGGTAAAGGGGTTAAATTTGAATTTTTTTTAATTATCATATACATTTGTGTCTATATTTTCTTGTATTGGTATAGGATTCATTATTACGCTTAATTAATAAATTAGTAGTGTAAATTGTTGTGGTGTTTTACTATGTGAATGATGCAAAAATAATGTGGACAGATGGTCCCTGATTCATCTTCTCAGGTCAGGTTAAAGCTGATACTCTAAAGCAGCATTGATTTCAAATGTCTGGAGCCATATGGTGTTTTGGTATGGTGCGAGTCAGAACCCTGAAGCAGTTACCTGAAGCTTTTCTGTCAGGAACAAAATGCAGTTGAACAAATATTCCAAGCAGATGTCTAGCCGGACTAGTTTCAACCACGATCCAAAATGCATAAAAGGAGTCTTATCTGTTTCTCATTTATAGCAAATAACAGTTAAAAGGCAGCCAGTTGGAAAGCACTTGGGAATTTTACTTTTTTATGACTTACAGTTATTAATATTCCCAATGTAGGTGATACAATGAAAATATGAGGGACATTTCAGAAAACAAAATAAATCTGTTTTCATGCCAGGATTTGGAATCCCTATTTTCCTCCGTTTCTCATTTTATAGTCTATTGTTAAACACTACTCTGCTCCCCAACCTCTAAAACAGAGCATTTATGAGGACTCGTTTATGCTGATCTTTGACAGTGTGTTCCAGAATGTATTTCGATTGCATGGGAATAAAAAAATACCCATGATCAGCAAACCATGGATCTAGTATCTTGCAAAGAACAAATAAATATTGTATATACAGTCCGGTCCATCAGAGTCTGGTGAGGTAGTGAGAATTATTTTATTATTTATTCTTTCCTAATTTAAACATTACAGGTGAGATTGGCAGCCATATTTGAACATAACAAAAATTTAGGAAAATTCTTGTGGATTTTTGGAATTTCTTCGTATTTGTTTTGTGCCCCTTGTGTTTTAAAAAGACAGTGTGAACTCGAGCTGGCACATTTCTACTTATGCTTCTTTTGCCTGTTTTTTTTTAGAGAGAACAACTAATTTCAGTGTATTTATCTTCTTTTACTGAGTCACTTGCTCCATAAATGTAAGCATGTCCGTTAAATCATTTGGTGCTTCAGATTTTTAAAGTCCTCACCTACGAATGAGTTACATCAAACTCAGATCCGTCTTTAATAGCATCTAAACAAGCAAGCTGTTGAGCGATAAACGCAGTCTGCTCAGTTTGTTAGATTGCTTATAATTACAATAACATTCGTGACACATTTGTTATGCTGTATCTTGTGTAAGTTCAAAATATTCGCTTTATTCCGTTCCTGCAATTACTTCATGTGTTGGGAAAAAGAAAACATTTTCTCCTTTCAAGTATGAAGATATACTGTATGTTCATCTGCCTTTGATAAGAGATGCAAGTGGCCTCCCGAAATATATTGGATTAAAGAAAGGTATTGAAATGTAATGTATGCATTGGATGAGTGCAAGTCAGACTGTGCAAGACTCCAACAGACCAGGAGAGATAAGAAACTACAAATTCTAAAAGACATGATTAAAAAAAGAGAGAAAGAGATGGAGAGAGAGAGAATAGTCCATCTATTTGCATTCACAATACCACCACATTCAGACAAGTTATAAAAGCTGGGCGTTCTTGACTACTAATAGGATCTACCCAGACAGCATTTTGTGATCAGCATATTACCTAAAGCCTGCATATTGCTTTTTATGTCATCATCACGAAAAAAGGGGGTCAAAATATTTGAGACATACTTCAACACTCAACAGAATTGAATTCTGTGTAAGATATGATTTGTATAACATTATATGGCTGACATGGATATCCGCCAAGAGTAAAAACACCCTTCATTTTATTAGGAGCACATGACTTTGAGATGATTTTGTCGCGTTTATTTCGGTACCCGTGCACATCCTGCCGTTTTAAATGAGTTTCCCGGATAAAAGCAATATGGCCTTTTTTTTTTTTTTTTTTTTACTTGAAAAGCATTCCATCGTCTTGACAAGTCTCATTAAGACCATGTACAGTCCAGGAAATGAAATTATAGTCATCTGTGGTGTGTATTTATAATGCAGATGCTGCCATCATAAAAGGTTTACTGACGTGTATATAGTTATATCATGCCATATTGATCGATACAAATGCAATAGTAGCGCATTAGATAAAGCGCAACAACAATAAAAATATAAATAAATAATGCACGGCAGCAGCGATTTAAACCTTGCTAATTTTCCAGAGGGATTTTTAATTAGCGTAGTCTTCGGCGCCTGATCCAAATGAGCCGTTTACTATTAGCAATAAACGGGATTTCGAGCAGCTTGAAAACATTCTTGGAAATTTCAACGCGGTGTATTTAGACGACGGTTTAAAAGGGAAACTAGGTCTTGAAAAATGAGAAGTGACTGAAAATGCTGCAACTGTATTCAATAACCAGGCTATATTAGATAGCATTGGTTGGATGTTAGTGATGACATTGTTTGACGAAATGTGCTCGAGGATTGCTGGTAGGTTTGTTAACCCATTAACACCAGCATGTTAAGTGATGGAGGCGTGATGGTGCAATGTGAAACGATGCTGTCGCACGATTACAGGATTCCCAGGTCCATTCTAATCCCAGAATAATGTCTGCATGTTTTCTGTGCACATTTTTTCCTCTTTTGCAAATGGAAGATCTTTCTGGTTTTGGTTTTCTCCCTACATGTGACAGTAGATAGTAGTATTGTATTCAGGATTAAATACGTACTGAATAATTAAAACAACATGTGGGATTTGCTGATGTACCTTATAATGGTGTTGCCAAAGAAGAGATTGTCTAGTTTTGCTCAATTCCAGACTATTGCCATTGTATTGAAGTTTCACTTTGCAGAGACAATAATGAACCAGGAGCTGGCTTTTTCTCCGTATAGTTACATCTGGTCTTTCATCTTTCTGTATTTGCATTTCAAGCCTTGCATCTTCTTTAGTGTTTTGACAAAGCGCTTACAGTCTGACTGTAAGAAGTCTGATTAAAGTCGCAGCAGCTGACACGTTCTAGCAGTGGTGGTGAGGTTTAAAGGGCTTTGGTGATGTGATCAATATGAGAAACCCGCAATTTGTTTCGGGTTGTTTCTGAAATGAAGCCCTTTCTGACATATCTCATTTCCTGCTCATCATTTGTATGGACATATATTTAACAACTAATTTTACAGCTTTGCTATTTTTAAAAGTCAGAGAAAACAGTCGATCAAAACAGGAAATGCAGTTTCTTATGAAAATCACAGTGTGTTTCATAAACAAATATCTGTATCCTGAAGGTGATTGTGTCAGTAGTGTAAGCGCTTACAGAAAAGGATTCTGCTGGATATGTGCAAATGATAATGATTGTTCAAAGCACATCTGGCAAGACATTTGGCTATAAGCTGAAACAGTGAAGTTGTCTGACTTTCTATTTAATTGTGTGCTGTCAAGCATCCTGCTATTTTAGAGGATCGAGTAGATGGCTTTCTTTAATGACTGTCTGGATGGCAGTGGCACAGAGAGGAGAATGGTAACCATGTTGTCTTGCTGACTCTTCATTATCAGTTCCTGCCATTACATTCATTTTAACACGCGCATTCATTCCGATACGCCATTTGCGCCGGGGACGGGGTGTGTGGGTGAAAACTTTTGTAGCCGTTAACCTTATCGTTTTTAGCTGCGAACGGTTATACTATGATGCTAACGGTTATAGCTAATGATGCTATGATACTCTAAGACTGCACTTAGAACCTGCCTGTTTTTTTAACCTCCAGAACAGTTCTGACATTTAATCAAGTTATAAATACTTGCACACACAAATAACCGTGAAGTGTTAACTTTATTTTGGCCATAAACCAGCATTGTGAGCCCGATTTTAAGCATATAACAAAGCGACTATAAAATAAATGATGAAACAGTCTAAATAAGATCGATAGTATTTGCAGCAAGAGGTTTTATTTTAGCAAAAAATGGCCTGACGTGTTTATACTGGTGGATATGGAGCTTTATTGCCTCTTATACTCTCTGTAAGCACAAGGATAAATACCAGGTTCCCAAAAGTAATCATCTAAATTTTATTTACAGGGATTTCTTCAGACGTGGCTGGGCATTTTAAAGACATGAGAGGGTCATTTACCTTGGCCTCCTTGCTGACTACAAATGATTGCATATTATTCATCCATTAGAGTGCTTGTTCTCTTCATTCACCCAAAGACAAATAAATGTCAGAGGCAGTGCTTTAGTACTTCTAAAAGATCCCAGAACTGATTAGTGGCCACTCAGCTTGGTATGTGGTTGAATCCCCCATTGCAACACTCTTTAATTAATGGAGGAATGTCTTAAGATATTTGGGTGAATAGTTTCAGAGGTAGTCATAGTCAGAGGCGAAATGTTTCAGCGACCTTCACATCTAATTAGTGCAATTCCAACTGACTTTTCAACTGCATATTCACAGGTTTACACACTTACTCAACTGACTCATGCTTTGATAAAAAATTTAATTAAAATGATTTAAGGTAGATTGGCAGTGTTTCACCTTTAGTTTGGGATTTAAAATCAAGTTCTCATTTCTATAACAGAACCATTCACTAACAATTGTCGACAAGAAACAGTGCCAAGACATGAAGAGGGGAAAAGCAAAATGTACACACAAAAAACTAGCTAAAAGCCATCGAATAACATCACTGGCTAATTTGGATTTGGGTTTTTTTTTTTGTTTCATATTTTTATGCATATCAAAATGCATTACATAGAGAGGGAAGATTCTATGAAGAAATATGAAATTGAATATATATTTTTTATATACTCAGGAAACCAACCCCAGCTATTAGGGTTGCACAAAGCCAGTGCACTCTCAGTGCCGGTCCCAAGCCCGGATAAATGGGAAGGGTTGCGTTAGGAAGGGCATCCAGCGTAAAAACATGTGTCAAATCAAACATGTGGATGATCCGCTGTGGCGACCCCTAACGGGAGAAGCCGAAAGAAAGATTTTATTAGGAAGTAATTGATTCTAACTTTTCTCCTCAAGAAAGTCAATTTATAATTATAATATTTACAAAATAAAATAATCATTCATTGGTCTTTGAAAAGAAATTTGATCTGTGATTGGTTGTTGGCAACTATGGTGATCAGTGATTGGTCATTAAGAACAACAGTGATTAGTTACTGACCACTATTTGGTCCAATGACAAATTACTAATCATTTGGCACAAAGTGTTACACAAGCACTACTTACTGGTGATGCTTAAATTTGTCACATTACACACAGTCAAAATCTTATTAGGAAGCTGAGGTCAGTGCACAGGGTCAGCCATAATACAGAGATGGAGCAGAGAGGGTTAAGGGCCTCGTTTAAGGGCCCAACAGTAGCTGTGACTTAAACCCCTGACCTTTTATTTAGTAACCCAAAGTCTTAATTGATGAGGCTTCATCACCCAACACTACTGTATGCAGTACATGTGATGTGAGGGAGTATGAGCTTAACTAGTGGCACATAGGCATGAAATATACTCAAATATAATAAACTATCGAAATGCAATACTGAATTCACAGTAGTTCTTATCTCCAGCTGGTGATCTTTTTGATATAACAAGTTTTTTAATTTTTTCTGTGAACTACGCTGGTGTCTTTCTCTTTCTTTCTTTATTTCTATCTCTTTCTCTCTGTATGCTATGCACTCTTTTATTTGATTTGGCCATTAAAGAAGGAAACAGTTGCGGCAGAGGGCTCAGCTGTTGAGAGATGTAAGTGACAGGACAGCTCATTATGGTCAAATTGCACTGCCACTCTTCCTGAAGAATGGCATTTTTGTCACCTGCTACTTCTGCCATCTCCAGTGTGACTAAAAGCACTGTGTCCAAACAAGAAGTTGCATTTAAAAATCATCCACAGTGACATCTGATGGGTTTCTCCATACAACACAACACATATACTTATTGTATGCATGCCTATTTAAAAAAAAAAAAAAAAAACTATAAAATAATGCTTCTGTTATAATAACCTCAACTCTCCAAGGAAGATGTTCCACTAGATTTTGGAGTGCTTTTGTGGTAAATTTCAGCCACAAGGCCATTAGTTTCCTCAGGTACTAGTGTTTCATGAGAAGGCCAAGGGTACAGCCAACGTTCCAATTCATCCCAAAGGTGTTCTGTAGGTTGAGATCAGAGCTCTAGAGCAGGCCACTCTACCATGTAAACCATATCTTCGTGAAGCTTTGGACATCTAGGGGAAGTTAATTCCACCACCTCGGTGCCAAAACAGAAAAAAGCCTTAAAGTATACTTACCTCTTACCCTGAGAGAAGGTAGTACCAGTCGAGCAGTGCTGAAGGATCTCAGGCAGTGTGGTGCAGTGCAAGGAGTAATGAGGTCTCTGAGGTAAGAGGGGGCTGGTCCATCCTTGGCCATGTAGTCAAGCATCAGTGTTTTAAATCTGACACGTGCAGCTATCGAAAGCCAGTGGAGGGAACGCTGAAGTGGGGGGGTTGAACGCAAGTCGTGCTGCGTTTTAGATCATTTGCAGTGAACGAATAGCATTCAGAGGTCGACCTGCCAGCAGAGAGCTGCATTAGTCCAGTCTGGAAATGACAAGAGACCGAACAAGCACCTGGGCAGGCTGTGTGGACAGAAGGACAGTGGATTGTCTATAGTCCATAGAGTTTCAGACCTGGAGATGAATCACCTGGGATGACCAGCAGTTTGGTTTTGCTGGGGTTGTGTCTTAGTTGAACTGCATGATGCAATGGCAAAAAGTGAAACTGTATTCGTAAATAGATAAGAAAGATTTATTAGAAAAAATATTGAGTGCAGGAAAGATGTTCATTTTCTCTCAGTTTCTTTTTAATTACAGGCAGAATAGAGGGTCTTTAGGGCAAGTTGTAAAAATGGTTCAACTCTTCCATTTCTTGTGCCTCACACACACAACATAGTTTTGGCGAATGCTCACAATATCTTAATTAGATTATTATATGTTAAATCATTGTGACCTTTGTAAATTTAGCAGGTAGGAAATCAGGAAAGTGTAAGTAGCCATAATTTCTCTGATTGTTGTGAAAAGGTGCAATTACTGAAATCACTTCCTCTGTACACAGAACCTGTGCTTTTTTTTTTTTTTTAAACCAATTCTCTAATCCACTTGAACACAATCTTTCTTATATGTTAAATCATTGCGACCTTTGTAAATTTAGCAGGTAGGAAATCAGGAAAGTGTAAGTAGCCATAATTTCTCTGATTGTTGTGAAAAGGTGCAATTACTGAAATCACTTCCTCTGTACACAGAACCTGTGCTTTTTTTTTTTTTTTAAACCAATTCTCTAATCCACTTGAACACAATCTTACTTATTCACAAGAACACTGTTTTGAAATGGTAGAATTATTTCCTAAGCAATCTTGCTCATACAAGTCATCCAAGGCCTTTCAATCGTAAGAAAAGGAAAAACAGCATCTTTAGGCTTTTGTGGATTTAAGCACAACAGCAAGCACTAAATCATGAATGAAATTTAGAGCTTTATAAAGAAGTCAGTTTGAGGCTAAAATCTTTCAGATCCAGTGTTAAATGATTACACAGGGTAAAATGACTCCTAGATTTGACTTCCATTTGCTTTGATGTTTGTCCACATATTTTTCTGACATATCTTATATACAGATGATGTACAGTTAGTGTACTAAGGGCAAATGAGATGTAATATTTACAAAAAATATTATTTTTTCCTCTTAAAATGCGCCTAAATTATAAATTTAAAGTAGCTAGTCTATGCACACATTCAACAAAGGTAGAAATGACCCAAAAACGACAGACGTGAGAACTAAAAATTATGTAGGTTTTGTATGTTTGTTTGAATGAATGAATAAATGAATGAACAAATGAGTAAATGAATGAATAAATAAATGAAGTAAGCCAGGCATTAAAAATGTAAAAACTGAAGCCTGTGTGTGAGAGACAGTTTGCCCCACATTATTTTGATTAATAATAATAATACATTGCTCATACCTAAGTTTCATTTTTTAACCCATTCCTAGCTATTTGATTTTAGCCTCCCATCAAACAGCCATCACTGTATAAGTCAAACAACAAAGCATTGCAAAACCAAACTACATTTCCATAAAAAATAAAATAAAATAAAAAAAAGATCTAGAGACATCAAAAGCTCTTGTAAGCCGGAATGCTCTTTAACATCAAAGTTTGAAATTCCAAAAGCACCAAATTTTCACGTCATACAAATAAGTGGGTCTTTTTTTTCGTAATCTTTTTCTGACTGTGCCTTAACATTCCAGACGACGGGTTCTTTACACGCTGCAGAAAGAAAGATTATGCACCGAGTGCTCTGTGTAGAGAGACTGAAATAATTAAAAGTAGCTGACATTTAAGAGAGAGAGAGAGAAAGAGAGAGAGAGAGAGAGAGAGAGAAAGAGAGAGAGAGAGAGAGAGAGAGAGAGAGAGAGAACAAGATATGAAATACAGAGACATTTTTAATAGCTAATAACTCATATGAAAGGCAGAGAGGCTGAACGAGAAGCTTATTTATTCTTCACTTATTGATTAACTGCTGTTATTTATTTTATTTATTTATTTATTGAGTCATTAATGTACTCATAGTTTATTTATTTATTTACTTTTTATTCTATTTAGACTGTACTAAAAAATATTTTAGATAAGAACAAGATGCAGCTATAATATTTCTTTGCTCACTTTGTCTAAAGCTGATCCTAAAACAGCAGTGTCTATTTTTTCTTTTTTCCGATTTCATGATGTTAATTTACTTAACTATTGTGTAAACTATTGTATTGAACTCAATCCTAAACCCAATCCTGCAACCCACAACTGCCTACCTGTACATGTCCCCATAATGACTCCATAATCAAGTTTGCAGATGACGCCACAGTAGTAGACCTGATCAGTGACAACAAGACCTACAGGAAAAAAGGCCATATTGGCATGGTGTACCAACAACAATCTTACACACAACATGCAAAATACAGAAGAACTCACTGTGGATCACTGAAAAACAAGATAGGGTTCATACACCACCATTATGTGCCAAGCTTCAAGTTCCTGGGTGTCCTCTTAAGACCTCTATACCTGTTTTTGGGCACAACACCTTCATCCTTATCAAGAAAGCACAACAGCGTTTTTGCTTCCTCAGGAAACTAAGAAAAGTTTGGCTTTTCCCACAGAACCTCCTTAACTTTTATCGCTGTTCTATCGAAAGCATCCTCACATACTGAATCACTGTGTGGTACAAAACTGCACTGTCAGATTAGAAAGCCCTCCAGAGAGCACTGAAAACTGCTCAATACATCACTGGTGTCTAACTACCTTCCGTCAAAGACTGCCGTCGCAAACGCTGCCTACAGTGAGTGAGAAGCATAATCAGAGACCCCTTTCACCCCAATCATGATCTGTGTACTCTTTTACCATTTGGCAAACCAAGAGCAGACCCAAGAACAGTTTCGTCTCATCAGCGGTCAAGCTTCGATATTACAAACGGTACAAATCTATTATGTAAGCCATTTTTTTAATACAAAAATTAATTGACTGTACATTATTAATGCTGTTTGCACTCCTGCTATTTGCACTACAAGGTTACTTGCCTTATATCACAATCTCTACTTGTTTCTTTGCACATTTTGCTCTATAGTCACTATGTAATCTTTGTATAATCACCTATTGGTCATTGAAAATTTGTATCTCATTTCTCTGTACAATGCACATCTATTTTGTACTATAATCAAAATTTTGGGCACTGCAAATTTGTTTTTAACCAGCTTTCTATTTAAAGTGCAAACCACTTTGCAAATCAGCACTCTTTCTTTTTTGCCAAATAACCTTCAGTTCCTCCTTTCCTCACCAGCGAATTGAGTGACAGCAAAAACATCAGATAACTGGATAAAAGTGCCAACTGCTCTCACCATTTTCCACTAAACATCCTGATTTACTGGCACCGATAGAGACTAGACCTGGCTGAGATGTCGAGTCTCATCCAGTGACAGATCAGTGTACACACTAACTCTTGTGGGTGTTAAATAATTGAAGAGAAAGGCTTTGGTTTGAAGGTAATCTTTTGAGACTTTTGGTCTTAAATTGTCAATCTGGTATGTTCCAGAGATTCTGTCTCATTTTGAGCACCACAAAGCAGTACAATGCAATATCCTTTTATGTCTCATAATCTAAGTCACTAGCAGAGGTCAGAACAGGGGTGGACAGCAGTGCAGGACAACCTATAACCAGGGGTCAAAAAAAGAGACTACTACTTTCTTTCGGCTTCTCCCATTAGGGGTCGCCACAGCAGACCATCCGCATCTTTGATTTGGCACGTTATTTTATTTTTTATGCTGGATCCCCTTCCTAACGCAACCCTCCCCATTTATCTGGCCTTGGGACCGCCACTGAGAGTGGGTGGGGTTGGTTCCCTGACCGGGGATCAAACCCGGGCCGCAGCGGTGAGAGTGCCGCATCCTAACCACTAGACCACCAGGGGACCCAGGGGTCAAAAAAAGCAAAAACCAAAAATTTAGAAAATTGAAACTCCAAAAGATAAAGAAATAATAATAAATACGCAAACTAATTGTATATAAAAAGGGTATAAGATATATATAGGTGCACACAATATAATAAACAAATAACTAGCATGACAAATGTGGGGACAAAAGTATTAAACAAAAGTGTGTGGTGTGTGTGTGTGTGTGTGTGTGTGTGTGTGTGTGTGTGTGTTTGTGTGTGTGTGTGAAACCTTTTTATGTCATGATGGTAAGGACTGAATGTTCTTACATATCTGACAGTTTTGACCTTATGGGGACAATTGGCTGAGAGAATGAAATGTCTCAGCACTGTTCAAACAGGTCATGTCATCCCCTTTAGCACGGGAGAGGGATATGGAGTCATGAAGATTGGAAAGCCAAACTGAAAGAAGAAGAAAAGGAGTGGGGGGAACAATTCTAACTATTCAACCGAAATTTGTTTAGAGAAGTCACAGTCCCATGGAACACTTAGTAAAGTCTCAGCAGGTGACATTCAAGACCACGAATCCGTTCTACAGCGGAGCGAGATTGTTGCACACCAACGAGAGATGCAGTGAGAGTCCCAGGTTCACTCAGCCCTCACTGTCATCATAAACACATAAAATAAAATAAAACTCGAAACTTCATAGGCTGATCCTTATGAGACCTTGTGGCAAGCTGTGATTGGTAGATGGTATGCACCTGTTCATATTTCTCATTTATTTCTTCTTGTAAACGTGAGAGCAAATTTTTGCTTGCGCCTCCCACTTAGCCCTTTAGGAGTGTTCTATACACAGTGTCCATACATTATAAACCAGCTAGGAAAAGAGGGTGCCAGACTGATGAAAGAGAAAAGTGTTTTGAACAACAGCAAAGCCCCAATCTTCATTAATATTTGATTTCCAAGCTGTCGGGCAACAAGTTTCAGTCCATTAATGACAGTCCCGACTGTGCAAACAAGGTTTTTACCCCCGGAATAAAGTAGAGAAACTCTCTGTTACTTTTCTGTGTACTTTATCGTATCCTATCAGGGAAATTAAAGGGATTTGTACTTGTTTATCAGTCTGATGAAATAAAAGAATAAATGTGAGGCTCACCAGGAGTCTGCACCCATCTCCAGGGTTGGGCTTAGTGATGCTTAAGATGTACAGCAACAGTGAGTTTCGACTAAAAGCTTTACTGTAAATACGGGAAGTCTTGGATTATGAAATTCAAGAAAGCTTAAAGATTCTATAACATTGTGAAGATTTGTTTTGTAGGCAGTCCACAACATTAAATAGAAGCATAAATTCCTTACGGTTGACATTTAAACTTTTTTATACAACACCTGACAGGCATTTTTTAATAACATTCATCACATTTATACAACTGAGCAGATAAGGGTTTACGGTCCCCCTACGGTCCCCCCCTTACGGGGTGCTGGGACTTGAACTCATAACCTTCTGAGCAGAGGTCCAACATCGTAAACACTGGGCTACCACTTCCTGATTGAGAATTGCTCTAAACAATATCATGATCTTTTTCTCTACTAATTATTTTAATTAGAGCATTCCAGCAGGCAACTGGCAGAAGTGTGGCACATACACCAGCAGAAGAGCTTGAAGAAACGTGTGGAATTAAAAGCACTGATGCCTTCTTAATAGTGCAGTTAATGTTGATAAAATGATGAGATTGCTCACAATGCAAATTACCTTTTACAGTTCGTGAAGGATGGGGCCGCCAGCTTGGGCCGTGTCTCTGTGCTTCAATTTTACTAACTCTCAGCAATCTGATTTAGCAGGAGGTGGAAGAGAGAAACTGAGAAAATTGTTAAAAGGAGGTTATTGGACTTTATATACGCAGAATGAAATAGCATATCTTAAAATGGCTTATAAATTTTACTACTGCCATAAGCAGTCTTTCCTGGTGTGTGACTGGTGTGTGTCAGAGTGTAGAGAGGGGGAAAAAAGACATCCTGAATAAAAGGGGTACATCTTGTTCACTACAAAGGTCCATATTAAAGTGTCGGAGAAGATCAGGATCAGTACAGACTGGCTTCAGCAAGAGAACAGTCCAAAGAAGCTTTTATACTGGTGGCTTTTAACTATACATTTTTATCATTTGAATTGTACTAAAAAAAAATAAAAAAAGGGGGTATCTTGGAGAAGATCTAGAACTACACCATGCAGACTCTTCAGTAGTATCTAGTAAGGCTTAGTGTTTTGTAATCTTTTGTTTTGCCTCTAGTCTTAGTAATATCCTCACATGGATTTTCAAAGCACTGCTGTGCTAATGCCACTCAAGATCTTATTCTTTTTTCAGACATTCTATCTTCAGGCATGGATCTCAGCATGTGTGGCAGCTCATCTGCTGAAACAATATCCCAACAAAACTGTCTGGAGCATGTAAAGATGTTGTGATCTCGCTGGACAACTCTTAGATCACACATCAGTCCTTGCACATAGCCTTGAGATAGTTCTGGACAAAGATCTATCTACAGACCTGCACTTTTGAACCATCCCACCCTTGCGAACCTTCCTTTCAACCATTCGGCCTCGTTGTTGCATTTTCTCCAATGGCTAACTGTGGTTGCCTACATCACATTTGTGACACCAATGCCACCTGCCTTAAAAGATATCCAACACCCAGCTCTTCATTGCACTTGCATGGTAAAATACACTTGCCATGGCTGTCCAAACAGTTTCTTTAAACAGCCTTCCTTTTTCCCAAAACTCCCAATGACCTGAACAATCCCTAGTAAACTAGCACAGAGATATGTTTTCAAAGACAATACAAAGCTCTTCGCTAAATCTTTCTGGATCTGCTAAATGCTGTATACATGAGGAATCATATGAATGCAGTGAATTTTGGCGCATTTCCAAAAATAGTGCACTACAGCAAGAATAGTGGGTTTTAAACATAGCATCAGACACTTTGAGCAGACTTTGATGATTCCATTAACCAGATAATGGATAAATGAGCTCCACAGCTCATTTGTCTACGTCTATAACCTCCGCCGCTGTCCCTTTCCCCATCTATAACTTTCTGCCACCTTCAACAGGTCCAAAAATGTAAAACGTTTATTTGGGTCAAAGGTGAGAGAGAGGGAAGCTTTTTTTTGTTGTTTTTTTCATTATGACCTCCATTACACACAGTGGATGGGAGAGCTATTATGGATATTCTCACGTGTATTTGTTCCCATACCGGACCTAAGAGTGAGGCTGATAGAGTCATATTTTTTTATTCTACTTTATAAGCTTTATTTTGCCAAGGCCCTTGCAAACATCATGAACAAGATTGTGTAAAAAAAATTAATTAAAAAGTGTCTAGATGCTTAGCTTTTTTAAGAATAGGAAAGTCCTTTAAAACAAATTAGCCAGCTCAGTGCTAGTCATAAAATGTTATATCATACCTCAAAAATAAAAAATAAAAAATCCAGAAATAAGGGAAAAACCCGCACTGTGCTGTGAGAAAGGCAAAATGTGGCAACACGTGAAAAACACATGAAACAAATAAGAACGTCTGAAATAACAAGCAGGTAGAATCGCTGCTTAAGGTCAGGCATAAAAATAAAATCTGCACTCACCTGCGTCTTATCCAAAAATAAACGTGGATAAAACAGGCATGGATTCTAGAGCGATACAGATTGTATCATATTTTGGCGCCTCTGCACAAGGGTTTAATAAATCATAATGAAATTCAACTGCAAGTCCGTTACCAAATAAAAAAAAAAAAAATACAGATCACAAAGTTCACACCGACCGAACAGGTTTTTATGAATTTTAATGTTAAAATCGATGCATTGGGTTTTTTTTTTTGCTTAACGGGTCATTTAACAGACGTGATTATCATCTTTCAATTTTCACAACCATTAATAAACAGTTATACCACAGTTATGTATGTTAAAGAGGAAAAGCCCTGCGTACTGTTTTTAATGCTAGGATGCTAAATACTAGCATGATCTTAATGGTTCAGAATTGATGATTACCATCACTGCAAAAAGATTTCTTCCCTCTAATCAATCACGGTTCAAATTGTGGAGTTTCCTTACGTGCATTCTCCCTGAACACCACAAATATGTTCATACCCACCTCGATAAATGAGGCTCGGTGTGTTTATATATACACACACAATAGCCTTTGCTGAAATATGATCGATTCGGGTCTCTGTATGAGACTTATTTTGTGCAGCTTCAAATGCTGAGCTAGAAAAACTCCATCAATACGTCTCTATAATTAGTGTGTTAGGAGAGAATTTATAGACGGCCATACACGGCTTCATTCACGGCAGCCCATTCGACATTCGAAAAGCAATTCGCTAGATATCATTAGTGGAGAAACAGGTTGGCTCCTTGCAAAGTGTGCTTATAAAGCCTGGATTTATCATGTTGACATTTTGCAGAGTGGAATAGCTGATTTAAGTGTCGACTTCCTGCTTTTGTTTTTTTTTTTAACCACCCGCTACAGCTCAGCAGAAGCGTGCTGCATCTTTACTTCATTTGTTTGCAATAGCGTCACATGTTCTTTTGCGAATAGAATAGAAGAGAATGAGGCCCTAGGATCTTGAAAAAGGACAGAACAACTGACATTAGTGCCTTGTTCAAATTACAACTCAATCTCTCTGATTAATAAAGAGAATTTGTTGCTCGTGTATTTAGATTATTTTTTTTTGTATGGTAATGTACAACTCAGAGGACAGCCATTGGATATAAACTAAATATTGAATATGAACTTGTGTTTTTGTCCAACAATGTTTCACACAAAATTAATACCCAAACCTATTCCAGCATGACAATCCCCCTATGCACAAAACCAGCTCCATAAAGATATGGTTTACATGACCTGGAGTGGAAGATCTTGAGTGGCCTGCTAGAGCACTCCCAGGCCTCCTCATCCCACCTACATCAGTACCTGACATCATTGACTCCCTTGTGGCTGAATCAGCACAAATCTACACAAGCACATGCCAAAATCTAGTGGAACATCTCCCAAGAAGAGTGGAGGTTATTATAAATGTCAGATGACAGCCAGTTGGGAAGTCTAGATCACAACAACCATCGCATCCTACATATATGGCAGTTGTTGTTGAGATCTGGAGAAACCGCAAATGGGAATTATATGAAATGTGGATAGGGAATTGCACTGATTGTGGAATGTGATCACCAAAAAAGCAGGATTTGTGTTATTTTTATTTGTTCTGCCACTATTAGTCCAAGAGCTCGTTTCTGTTTTACATGACTTCAGTAATTCCCTTTATTGTACATCTATCATTAGAAGATCTTCAATCTTCTAAGGCTTGATAAGAAATAACCTTAATCTTGAAAGAACAAATCGTAACGCTCTAAAGCCGGTTTTAAAGATGAGAGAGAAAAAGGAAAAAATAACATTTATTTATCCAGTGCTGAATACAAATAGCACAAGTTTCGAGGTCTTCTTTTGATTTACAGGTGCTTTTCTTAACAATATTAAAGCTGGAGACACTGAAGTCAGAGTGTAGAGAGTGTTCAGGTGCAGAACTGAGAGAATAATTGGAAAATGTGCTATTTAGGTGTGACTGAGCTAATTATCTTTGAACATCTGTGTGTGAGAAGAAAATGTATTTATATTTGTTGGAAAGTATTTGTTTAAACTGATTTATTATTTAGTTTGTTTGTATTGCTGTGAAAATCACACAGCGTTTTTATTTGACATTTTCCTGTGTTTTTTCCACTTCTTAACTTATTTTATATGAAAGAATGAAATGAGAGGGGTCATGTTTTATGAGAAACTGTATATACTTATATACTTTTATGGTGGTTTCAAATATTTCAAATAGTAGCAGAATAAAAGCAGGAAATCTACATAATCTATAGGAAACTCTATATGACTCCATAGATCTGAACCACCTCGGGAAACACTTGAATATGAATTCATATAGTTGCTATTTGCCGAGAAAATATTGTACCTGGCAGTATAGCGGCGACTTGATAAATTAATGTGCACATGGTCTCTTTTTGAACAGCATGTTATTTGCATAACTATTTTTTTTTTATACTGCTCTTTATCAAGGTCATGCACTTTCTCTCTGTCTTTCTCTCATCCTCCCACACATCCTTTCTCTCGTTTCACACTTTGCCTGGAAATTTTAGCCGGAAAGGGTAATTTTCTGAGCCTGAGGTGTAGTCAGTAACATAGTATTTACGTGATGAAATGTTACGTTTCTCTGAAATAACACTGAGATGAGTTCTAATTCACAAACCCATCATTAAACCCACGTTTTTGTCGTTTGCATTTTTATTATGTATTTATTACACAGTAGCCCTAATCAAACATTATTATGATTTTATAGCACCATCATGTGCATTATGGTAATGTGGCAGAGATGCTTAACACGTTGTGGTGTAAAGAAAATGTGTAAAAATTATATTTGGATCATATTCTTTCGCGAGTGGAAGGGTTGTGTTACCTATGTTATGGTTGTGTTACCTGTCTATGGTTGATAAGCTATGGGAAAGTGGAGTTTAAATTTACTGTAGAGACAAAGAAAATATACCATGAGATTTAGTGGGAAAAAGCTCTAGCATTGTTTTGTTTTACTCTGGCCGGAGATGAGCAGCACCTCATGTACTCCAGTACAGAGCGCCCTCTACAGGAGGCCAATAACACCCCTCACACCAACACATTCTTCACAGTTCATGGATGTTAACATTAAATTAATGAAATGTTTGATCCTGCATTTAATTGCTAAGCCCTTTACAGTGTAAGCATGGTCTTTCGATTGCAAATTTACAAAAACTTGGCGAAAGCTAAACAGATTAAGGCAAAATAATTAGGTTAAAATGACCACAGTTATAATAGCTTTTGTTTAAGAGAGGTTTATTACGATCATTTCTACAGCACTATGTGTTCTTTCTACGAGAAAACAATTCCTTTTCTATTTTCATTCTTATAAAGACTGTGTCTCCGCAATTGTAGTATATTCATTATTTTACATGAGCAGTTCCCCAGAAATAATAGCACTCACAAAATTTGGATCATTTCACAAATTAATAACCTTTAACAGACTTGTTTTTGTGGCTTTTATTTGCTGTGGTTCAGTCTGGTCTGGAATGGTATTGGTATTTCTGGATTCCATGACATGTTCTGAGAATGCGCATGGATTTTTTCAAAATCCTGAACTGCTTATAATACTTGCAGGTAACCTTCTCTATTTTCAGAACATGCATGTTAACTTGGTGCTCTATTTTATTGGTGGCTTTGAATTTTTCAATATTGACTCTAGTCAGACAATGACACATAGGCACAGTTAAATTCTGTAAAAAGGCTCATAAGTTCTTATGAAGCTTTAAGGAGTCCTGATGGGCAAAAAAAAAAAACCTTAAGGATAATAGATGCTTTAGTGTTGTTAGCTAAGAAAAGCAGATAAAAAAATTGAGTTTTACCTTGAGGAAGGGTTCTCTGAATTAATAGCATTTTAAATATTTTCCAAAAGTCTCTCCCGCACTATTACAGGGGTCTGCATTGACTTGTCCCCTAAAATGACAAACTGAATAATGTATATGTTGCTACAT
The DNA here is from genome assembly GCA_024362625.1 of Silurus asotus. Lineage (NCBI taxonomy): Eukaryota > Metazoa > Chordata > Actinopteri > Siluriformes > Siluridae > Silurus > Silurus asotus. Next base: position 2,877,895 of record MU558692.1, on the reverse strand, counting down.
TGAGAGCAGGTATTGCTGGTTGTTGGTCAGGTTCCTGAGCTGTCTGGCAAAGTCACAAATTACCAAGCTGTCCAGCAGCATGCGGAGGTGACAGGCGCCAGGAATTGAGTACCAATCATTTGCCCTAGAGCGCTACTCGAACATTCGAGTACTCTTGATTGTAAGTCTCTCTGCACATCTTTTCCAGTCCAGAGCAAACTCTGGATGTGATTCCTCTCAGGTCCATTTCTGGCTCTTGGTCTGATTAAGCAGGTGAGCCAAGTGCATTTTTCAGCTGTTGCCAAGCAGACAAATTGGCTTCTTTTGTTCACTTTTATTGCAGTAATGCTGCAAGTTAAACTGAGAACACACTGCCTTCTCTCTGCTTGCTATGATTCTCTTGTTTCAATGAGGAAGAGGTGACAGAGCACTAGAAAAAGCAAAGAAAGAGACAGAAAGACAGACAGAAAGAGTCTTAGATTTGGAATGGGGGGAGGGGGGATTACATTTTACCTCAGACACCATGAGTTTTCTTTAATGGCAGTCCAACAAATTACAAGATGTAGCACATGGTGGCTTTTTTCAATTCCGTTTCCAATAATACGACGGAAACGGGAGCACGGAGTGAAATTGTTCAAGCTGTCAATTAGCACCACTTATGAAATACAAAATGCTTTATAAGAAGACATGATTACATAAAGAAATGAAGACAATCTGTCTGTGCTGGGTATCTTACTGGTGGCTGGTGTAACAACCAACATCAGTCTAAAGAAAAATTACATTTTAAAAGTAAACTTTTACAGTTCCTCATCATTTGCAGTCATTGGCTCAATAATTTAGCACCTACAGCAAAAACTAATAAACTAAGTGCTCTGTTCTATGAATATGCAGGAGCAATGTCTCGTCCGTGAATGCTAAAGTGGATGCCTGGTTTTACAAATGAGAATCTGTGCTTTTGTTTTGGCTTTCATTAGTGCACGAGGAAGCTGAATATTAATATGCAAATAATTAAACCATTAATCAAATACTAATGCTTATTGGAGTGAGATGATGCATCGTATACATCAGCTAATTTAATTTGACATAATCTAATTCCGATTTTTTTTTCCCCACTGAAACATAATAACCACTGATAGTCCCAATAACCAATTATGAAGGCAAATCTTATTCCCAAACAAAGTCGATTTTATAACTATTTATTCCAAGCAGTCAGTCAGCCAGTATATTTGTGCTGCCAATTTAATGCCTGTCTGATTTCAAGGCATGTAAATCATTTCAGAAACGATAAAAAAAAAAAGAAGGGAACTTTGGCCCTCTGTCACCTAAATACCCTTGATCATTTCAGTACACTGTCCTAAGAATTACCAGTAGCTACAATCTTTCCATATCGGAAAGATTGTAGCTACTGGTAATTTTGTGCTGAAGACTTGCCATGAAGAGTCATAACCAAAGCGTGGCTAGTTCATTTTTACAATAAATGTTTCATTTATCTATTCATCTCTGACACATAAATTGCATTTGGTGCCAATGCCTCAAGGGGCTGGATTTTTCCCTTGAGCGTGATGTTAAATGACCTTTGAAACAATTTGATTATGATACTCTGCAGACAGGGCAGGATGAAAGGAAAAAGGAACCTTTCTAGGAAATAAGAGAAAAAAGCAGTGATGATGTTAGCTGTACTGCACATTAAGCTGGATCATTTACCCATATAAATAAACCAAAAACATTTGCTGTCTATATATATATATATACACATGACAGATGTACATGTAGGCCTTTTTGTATCTGTATCTGATTGTTTGACACAGAAAAGAAAAACTAAAATAGACTAAACATGTGTTTAGTTACTGAGGTTAAGTAAATAGGTCACAAGGATAATTGAGAGTATGTGTGTGTGGGGGGGGGGGGGGGGGGGGGGGAGAGAAAGAGAGAGAGAGAGAGAGAGAGAGAGAGAGATTGTGTTGAAGAATGTAAATGGCCTGCATTCATAAACAACATTTAAATGCCAAACAGAGATCTGGTGCTCTGTTTAACAGCGTGCACTTTATCATCTATGTTTATCAACACATATACACACACACACACACACACACACACACACACAAAATATCGACTAATAGAAACAGCATTTAATGGAGCAGGATAATTGGTAAGGTAACAGGTGAGGTTCGAAACTTAACACCACAACCGCTAAGAAAATATTAACCACTTTTACTGCACTGCATGTTTTTACACAATAAATATCACTAGGGGCAAAAAAACAAAAAAAGAACAAAAATATTAGTTCCGGCTTCAGAAGCTCTTTATTAGTTTCACCCACATCCTGCACAATGCCAGAATTCTTATACGCTTCCATTCACTCCCTCAAGGTCTAAGAACCATGGTTTTGTTTTAAAACAGGTCTCTGCATTTGCCTCAGAATTGAAATCCAGTATTGCTCTATTGATTTTCTTGTGATTTTATGTCTTTCTGAAACCAAAAAAGTAGCTAGTAGGGAAATGTTTGTCCATGATCTGTGACTTAACACAAGCAAATGAAGAAATTCTAACAAGCAAATGCATAATAATGGGACCAGGGTGGTGTAACAATAAGGGATTTAGTCTGGTAATTGAATTAAAATACTACCAGTCACATCAGATTTCATTTCTTTGAATTATAGTTATGAATATATATTAATGGCTTCATCCATACTTTGAACTGCTAAGCCCCTGATAGCTAGCAAGTTCTCCACAGAGAATACTGAATACACAGTGATTACACTCAAAGGCAGTGGTCACTGAGATGGTATGAGGGAGAAACCTTGAGAAGAACTAAATTTAAAATAGACCCCATTCATTACACTTCCATCATTGATGAAGCCTACTGTTCAGGGAACTGTTTAATAACAGGCGCTTAAATGCAGAACTTTTCATGCCAACTGCAATCCTAAGCTATTGTAGCAGACTGCTGATATTAATTACTGTCCAAATCCATCCTTGTGGTTCTTGAGTTGCCTAGTAATTTCAAGGATCTTTAGGCTGTTAATGTGACTTATTCCTCATTATCGCTTAAGCAAACTACAATGTAGAGTTTGTAACCTCATGTAGAGCTTGGACATTAAACCTTTTTGAACATTTAAAGGTTCTGGCAGGAGTTTTGAGGAGTCGGTGTTGGATTTATGTTGATCTCCAATGTTGAGATTTTATGAGTTGCTTAATAACTTATGGATCCACAATGTCAGCTGACTGTATAAGACTGTAGAAAGGATAATCACACACTCCAGTAATCATAATACTTCAGTACTAATGGTGGCTCTCACTCTTTGGTGTTTAGTATTGTTTTTGATATCACCCAAATGAGGATGGTTTCCTTTTGAGTCTGGTTCCTCTCAAGGTTTTTTCCTCATACCACAGTCCCCCCGAGGCTGCTCATCAGAGACTAACACACATCATTCCCTTTAATTCTTAAATTCTTTAAAAAACTGCTTTGAGACAATGTCCATTGAGAAATGCTCTATAGAAATAAACTTGAACTTCAAACATTGTACTGCCACAGGCTTAACCATACGGTACACGAAAGACTTCAACACTGAATAGAAGTAAATTTCATCATTTCAATTAGTGTTCATTTTAAGCATAGCAAAAACTACTACTTGTTTATTAGCCCACACACAACAATATATAATTCAGTGATTGTACAAGAGTGTTGTATGTTTCTACTCAAGATTTGTTCGTCATGCCATCTGAGTTTTTAAATTGTGTATGTTTTTTTTGTCACATACACATTCCTACTGAGTACGACATGTAGTGAAAAGCTTTTTATGACTGTTCAACATGAAAAAGAAATAGAAAAAAAATAATGTAATATGAAGTAAAATAAAAAAAGTATAAAAAAATTATAACTATAAAGTATGAAAATAAGGTTAAGAATCATCTATATATATACACACACACAGAATGGGATGCGTATGTGTATGACAGATATAGACAGGAGTACAAATTAAGGTGTCCCCGTGTGATTGTCATTAAAGTGTTCACAAGTGTGATTCTCATTAAAATTTTCCTCAGCGATGTTGTCTCATTGTTACTAATTAAAGATCCAAATTCATTGTCTATAATTAAAAATGCTCTCCAAATAAACCTGAACTGAATTAAAAGTGTCAACCAGTAAAATTGCCATACAGTACTTTCTTTATTGAATTTTTACTCTACAGAGAAAACATGATACTGTTTTTTGTTATTATTACTTTGTTTTGTGTGTGTGTGCATATGTGTATTTTTTACTAACAGAAATGTGCAGTTCTCAAAGCAATTCCCAGTTGCGCTTTTTTTTTTTTTCCCTTTTCCCATTGCAGCTCCAAACAGCAGAAGCAAAGAAATAAAGAACATTGAACATCTGCTCAGGCGTGTTCGGAGTCGGGATGGAAGTAGAACCGTGTACAGGGAGCAATGAGAACTGGTTGGGGGAAAAACGTCCTCTAAAAATGGATGCAGAATGAAGCAAATTTACTTTTACATACAATCCCTCATGTGTTATTTATTATTTATATTGCAGTGCTGTTAAATGCATTGTTACGATTGGTTAAAAATGTGTTGGATGCTTCACATAATGGGATGTGTGTCATTATTAATACGAATAATAATAAATAAATAAATTGAAGGCACAGAAGGTGTATAGGATGTCATTAGTTGTGGGAGCATTGAATTTTTACATTACTTAAACTAGGAGACCCAAAGCTGTTCCAGCATGACAATGCCCCTGTGCACAAAGCCAGCTCCATGAAGATATGCTTTACATGGGTTGGAGTAAAAGATCTTGAGTGGCCTTCTATTGAGCTCTGTCCTCAACCCTACTGAACACCTTTGGGATGAAATGGAACACTGATGGCACCCCAGGCCTCCTCACCTCACCTACATCACTACCTGACTCTGTAAACACAAATATCCACAAGGGCACTCCAAAATCTAGTGGAACATCTCCTCTTTTTCTCGTTATTACCGCCATGTGATAAAAAAAAGGTTTTCTATTAATTGCAATGTAAGTGATAAAAGTAACTTGTCTCACAGGCCTTTCACAACATTAATCTATAAGTAAAAATGGATGAACTACCGTATTTTTCGGACTATAAGGCGCTACTTTTTTCCCACTTTTTCGAACGCCGCGGCTTTAAAGCCAAAAAAAACAAGCCAAAAAACTGAGCGACATAACATTAGACCAATGAAATTTCTGAATGGAAATGAAAAAATGCACCTCACCTGTGTTCTGAGCTGCACGGCATCGGGAGAAAAACTTCCATCGGTGGTGCATGACGATGACAAAAGATAAACTCCCCAGAGAAATACAGTGGTACCTTGACCTACGAGTTTAATTTGTTCCGGGGACTAGCTCATATCTCAATTTTATTTTTCTTGGCACCAGCGTTATAAGCATCAGAAAATAATAAGGACATAATCCTCAGTCTTACACACACGCAGTAATACCGGAGGAATGCAGTGGCAGGCTATTCCCAAAATACCGCTATGCTCCTGATAGAAGCGCAACATATTGCATTTAGTTAAAGCCCGTGTAAGGTTCATGGGTGCGGCTTATATAAGGGTACGCTTTATAGTCCGGAAATTACCGTACCTAATGTGTCGGTTTAAACTAATATAAATGTTACACAGGAAATTCCTGTGTATTAAACGTATCTAACATTTCAGATTGTGTTGTTATTGGAAGGGTTTTAATAATCGGCCATCATCACACCAAATAATTATTTGTTATTGTACTATAACATTATGTTTAAATTTGTTTAAAGACTAATATACTAATATACCTGTGAGTGATTACAATGAGATGTTAGGTAGGTGTACCTGGAACAAGTGGAACAAGATGAGCATCCTACAAATACTGACTGTAGAGAAAAACAGCTTTGTTAATCCATTAGGAAATGTTTCTGTGTCTATATACAATCTAAATCAAGGAATCTTGATTAAGAGCAAAACAACCGACTTGTAAAAATACAGCTCAGTAAATGAATAAAGATGCTGATCAGCAGTCAAGTGTCTATTTGAGAAAAAAAAAACGGGGAAATAAAAACTCAAACATGGTTTCTATCTTTATAAATAATCATCATTAATCTCACATTAGTCTGCTGTGTGGTTTGGAGGACTGCTTGCAAGCACAAAATAATGTCTTTAATTAGAAGAAAATTGAGCTCACACTATGGGGTACCATTTAGACTGTGTGTGTGTGTGTGTGTGTGTGTGTGTGTGTGTGTGTGTGTGTGTGTGTGTGTGTGTGTGTGTGTGTGTATGTGTGTGTGTGTAGCACATACACACAAACACAAAAACACACGCACACACCTCCACACACACACACACACACACACACACACACACACAGAAATAAATACATACATACAGAACAGAGAAATACTCAAAATTTTATAGCCATCAAGTTGCTACTATTATTTTATTTGATCATATTACTTCTGACAATTACAGATTATGCTTTATTGGCATAATGTAATTATTGCAAGTATTTACAATAAAATTTATAAAAAGATTTTTTCATTTTACACAATTTATATGTGTAAAATCAAATTAATTTGATCATTTATATAATATATGTATCAATGTATAATTTTGTTAATTCTATTACCTAGTTGTTTCTATATAAAGAAAACCTCCAGAGTGATTAATTTTTGTATTGCAGTGTCTGCATATAAGACTAACAATAAGCAGTTTAAATACAATGAAAAAAAAAACATGATTATTGGTATAGTGAGGTTTTCTACAATGAGACATTTGCTTATGGAAGTGTCAGCACTTTCTAACCGAGTTGAGATGAATTGCTATCATTGGCAAACTCCAGCCTGTTGAGGAAATTAAGTCAAATTAAGAACTAACTTGACTCATGAAGGTTCCACAACAGTACACAGAAAAGTTTTCTCAGGTTGCCACATATAATTTCAACACACCACAAACTAGATGTAACCTACATGGTGATTAGGCTGATAAGCAATGCTTGGTAGGTATAGGTGTATGTGTGTGTGTGTGGACCCCCCTAAAATTGCTTTGTGGGTGTTGCCCAGAGACCGAATGGTAGTGATTCTAGAATGGCACACTGTACTTTGTTTTAATCATTTTTTATTTATGTTTAACGTTCCGCATGAAACTGGTGTTAGCTGGTGTTATCGTTTATAGGTCAACGCTAAAAGCTACAATCAATCATTCACCCACTAGGGTCTCCCAAAGATAATATAACAAACATCGCAGATTGTCATGTCACTAAGGAAGAAGTAAGTATAAACACCTCTGTCCTTAAGATTTCCCCATGATGTAAATCGAATTTTATTCGATCATCAGTGAATGGAAGAATGTCCATCTATTACTTTCTCAAATTCCTGTATTTATTTTTTTTCTTCACTCATATCACATGCTATGTTTCACACTACACTGGTACGCTAGATTACAAACTTAAATCAGCCTACAACTTTGTAGATTTTTTTTTCTTTCGATTTTTCCGACTTAAAGACGAAAATTCGCACCCAGATTTTCATGTCATTTTATATTACACCCTGTACAGTATGTCGATACTAACAAGTAAATTATAGGTTATAATATACAATTGTGCTGGTAAGCATCACCCCAAATCTCATCTCTGGTTCCATACCAGCAAGAGTTTCCCTACAGTATGAGAAGTCATTAATTTTTTTTTCCCTTTGGCACTCTGACAAACAGCAGCTCTGATAAAGGAATAAATGTCACAAAGAGAGAGTGGTGTCGAACGGAAAGACTCTTCTGGCTCCCCCGTTTTTTGAGCTGTTAGAGGTAATTGGCCCAGTGGGGGATCATTCTGAGGGGCTCCCACAAGTACAGCTAGGAGTGCTGTTCCATGGTGAGAGGTCATTTGCTCACAGAGAGTAGCAGTGTAGCACATCCTCTCAGTGCATATGCCCATATTATCATAAAGGATGTCCTTATTTTTCACATTGATGCCACATGGTGATTAGCACACATACCATACAAAAACATACAGAATACATGCTGTATTCGCCATTGGACTGCCACTATTAAACTACTATAAAATCCATCTATTATTAAGAAAAGAAATACACCCAGATTGATCTTGGGGATATATTATTATTATTATTCCATACCTATGGCTCTCAAAGTGGTGTCCAGGGACACCAGTGGTCTGACACATAGAAATTGAGTTCTATCCATCTATCTATCTATCTATCTATCTATCTATCTATCTATCTATTTATCTATCTATCTATCTATCTATCTATCTGTCTGTCTGTCTCTCGCTCTCGCTCTCTCTGTCTCTCTCTCTCTATCTACCTACCTATCTATCTATCTATGGATGGCAATGAAACACTCTATTTAATTAAAGCTTGTCCATAGGGTCAGGTGGGACAGAGCCCAAGCATTTATATCAGCTTTAACAAATCATTCATCTTCATTTTTCTTTACAACCAAATACATTGTGCATTTTGCTCCATTTAACTCATTCAATTCGATTATGCACCTAGTGGTCCACACTAGTAACAGCAACCCACTGGGGCAGGAATCACATTGCCCCATGTTCACCCAGTGGTCCAGACAGATAATGATTGCATTTTCAAAGAATTTGACGTCTGGCTTTGTTTAATACCAAATGTATGTAACCGAATATAAGACATTTTCTTAGAACTAAGGAAGTGCAGTAAAATCTAGTTACAGCATTGGAAATTGAACTTGCCACTATCAAAGGTTTTTTTATTTACTATTGAGATCTATAGTAATTACCCTTGTTTAGACTTAGACTTAGGCATAGTTTATTGATCCCGTGATGAAAATTATTGTGTTTGACTGATCACTTAAATTCTTATTCAGTATCAATCATTTTAAAGACAAATAACAAATCCAGAAGTCTATCGAAATATTATACAAAGCGTATATTATGGATTTTTGGCCACCAAAATCCAATATATGAGTGTCAAGTTGATGAGACTTTCAAAGCCAGTACACAATGCACTATATAAATAATAACGCTTGTGCAGATACAGTGTCTCAAGATATTAGAGAGACTGTATGAGACACATAAGGACAAAAAAAGCAATAGACATTGTTTGCTGATCTGAAAAGGGAAATTTTATCGCATCACAATGTCTCACTGCTCCAGAAATCTACGATGATGCCATTTTCTCATGTCTCAAAGGCTTTCTCGAAAAGACTTCACTGATATATATTTGGTATAGGAACTTCCTCAAGATAGATTTAGGGATTTGCATAATACAAAAATGTCAGCAATCAAACCAATGTAGCCCGTTACAGCAGGGGCTTGTTACCATAGATTTTGATCGGGCAGGATAACATCAATAATGACAGCTTCAAACAAGTTAAGAGTCTATTTCACTTGATTTATGACATATAGTATAGCAACTCAGTTTGAGGGATCTTATACATATCTTTGTTCCACCGTGTTCCATACAGCAGGTGAGTTTGTCTGAGTTTCAGCAAAATTTCCAGTGAACTACTTCTAAACAAAAAAAAAAACACAAAATAATGAAACTAGGTCAAAAATAAAAAAAAAGGAAGAAACTTTTTCTCACCCATCGTATGTACCAACTTTTCTGATATACACACATCTAGTTCATAATAAACCCCCTTACGTTGACATAAAAATGGCCAATAAACCATACACACACTGCACTTACACTTTCCTTAGTTCTAAGAAAATTCTTCAGTTACATACATTTGGTATTAAACAAAGCCAGACACCCAATTCTTTGAAAATGCAATAATTATCTGTCTGGACCACTGGGTGAACATGGGGCAATGTGATTCCTGCCCCAGTGGGTTGCTGTAACTAGACTGGACCACTAGGTGCAAATCTAATGAGTTAAATGAAGCAAAATGTACAATGTATGTGGCTGTAAAGAAAAATGAAGATAAATGATTTGTTAAAGCTGATATAAATGGTGGGGCTCCGTCCCACCTGACCCTATGGGCAAGCTTTATTTAAAACAAATGTTTCAATGCCATCCATATTGGATGGATGGATGGATGGATAGATAGATAGATAGATAGATAGATAGATAGATAGATAGATAGATAGATAGATAGATAGATTTTTTTTTTTCACTCACCCACTCACTCACTCACTCACTCACTCAATGGCTATGTGTCAGACCAAAGACAGAAAAGGCCATGTCAGAGTGAACTGATGGCATGTGTAACACCCCCACAGGTAAGGTGTAGGAAAGGAGAGCTGTAACAGTAATGATGAAGTGGAAGATGAGTACAATAGGCTGAAACAATTCATCAATCTGCATGTGCAACCATCCATATCTGTCAAAACTACGGAGAAGCCAGAGAAATTCTTACCAATTTTTGACCTCTATTACCAGTTCACATTAATAACAGATGCTACTGTATTTGACATCCTGTCTTCGAAAACTGTGTGTTCAGAAAACCAGTGCAATGTCCTGTTAAAATCAATTCTGCCAGAGTATGATTACATAATATCTTTTGAGCTACAGGCTTTTCCAATTTGTCATAATGCTAAAAAGATATGCCTGAATTTGAGAAAAGTTTGTTTATTACTGTTTCTGTTTAAGAGAACTTTACAGTGCACTGATCACAAAACATCAATGAGAGAATCTGAAGCTTGTCACAGAGCGAAAAAGATAAAGGGAGAAAAACAGGACTGTAAAGCTGAATTATTTAACAGCATACCACTAAAGATGTGAATGTTCCTACATTAACGAAACATCATAGTGCTGGAATAATTCTCCACTTGTGTATTGCGGGCCTGGAAAGAACCTATTTATAATTTCAGCTTGTTGGGTTCACGTCTGTATTTTGACAGAAATGCATTGGATCTCTTGGAAATTTGAATGAATTTAATCCGCCCTTGCTGTTGTTTGATATTTAAATTTGTCACAAAAGCAGATTTTTCTCTCCGAAGAGAAATAAATGTGATAAGTAACAAATTAAATGTAATGCTGTGTGATTGAAATGGTCTCTTAAAGGTAATTTAGCCACTTACACTGCACATCTAGAAGCAAATTGCCTATAGCTGGCAAAAAAAAAAGTGGTCTTTCATTTACTAAGAGAAAAACAGCATGACTTCTGAACACAGCACTTTTCACACAGCAGTGAGTGACAGTGAGGCATCATTCCGTTAACAAAAAGACAAATCATGAGCTTGAATATACAAAGTTGCATTTACCTCAGACACGTATAGACAAAATCGTTCCTAAAATAACAGGATGTAGACACATCGACACCGTGGTCATGTACTGGCAAATTTGCAACGATTGAAACATCATATGAAAAGACACAAAAGGGTAAGATTAAAGGCAGGGTCTACAGCATGTTCATGCCAGTTGCATGAAATGAAATTCGACAACACTCATTTCTTGAAATTTATATAAAATTCCAAGTTTAGGCTTAGGGTGAGGACTGAAGGGTCCACATTGTAATTCAGCTCTATTTAGATCAGCGTCAACAACTTGCGTGTTAAACGTCCTACAAATGCTGCATAGGGAATAATTATATGAGCTATCATAGCATCGATAGCATGGTCAATACCCTTTCCTCGATCTTCTTTGTTTTTTTGCACCATCCTGTGTAAATCAGCAATTTATGAAATACTGAAATACTATGAAATACCTGCCACCAGCAAACATAGAGTAGTCAATATACCTTACTTCTCTTGAAGATGATTATATATTTTATATGTTCTTAAAGCCATAGGTAGAAAATACAATTGTATGGACTACAAACAACAGAGTAGCGTCACACAAAGCTTAAGACAAATGGTCTACTATAGCGGTCAACATGACAGACCGGTGATATTGCTCCTAAATGACTTTTCGATAAAACTGTCCAGCTTTGAGCGGTTTTTCAGGGCTTCTTTCCAGAGCTGTGTGCTTGGTTAATGCAATTCAAATCACTACAGACTATTCAAACAGTGGGGGCTTCAAATTACATAACATCAGTAATATTAGTAAAACAATATTCTGTGTAGAGTTTATGGCAGTATTAATGGTTTAATATCATCACGTGTTTTTTTTACTGTATTATATTTTGTCTGGGCAACACAGGGAGCCAATTGCATTTAAGAATCAGCAACATACAGACGAGAAATCTTACCCTTGCATACCTATTGTAACTGATGATACCAATATTTTTGCATTGTGCAAATATCACTGTTTGGTGATGCCCACCTAACATGAACTAAATTACATTTCGTTGTTCCAGCCAGACCTGCCACCAGCTAGCAGTGATTTTCACAATAACAGCCTCACTTCTAATTGGTTTTCCACGGCCAGATGTGATTCAAAGACAGATATCGTAGAAAGTCCACTATCGCCATCTTGAGTTCAGAAAGTGACATTGCAATCAATACAATAGAATTTGTAGAAACTATCAACTAAAAGGAAAATTCAAAAGTCATACTATTAAAATTCACTCTGGCTCAATTGCTCAATTCTTTAAAACCTTTGGTTCTGTTTGCATGGCAATAAAAATGTCCTTTTATACCACTAATTCTTAGCTTAGTCTAACTCACTATTGTTATGAAATTATTCTGCCGTTGCAAGACTTCACAAATACATATGTAGGAGATCATTAGTCCGGGAACCTGTTATTCTTATAGCCTCATTACTCAAACTGAGGAAAATTACTGATGAAGCTGGTCAAATCATGTGAATGGTAGGTAATGTCCTCTAATACTGTGTTTCTTCCACCTTGGAAATATTGCTAAGCTAAAAAACTTGTTGTCTATATCTGATGCAGAGAAGCTCGTCCATGCATTCATGACCTTCAGACTGGACTATTGTAATGCATTACTAAGTGATTGTCCTGCATCATTAATAAACAAGCGACAGTTATTCCAGAATGCAGCAGCCAGAGTTCTCACTAGGTTAAAGAAATATGACCATATAACTCCAATCCTATCATCCTACACTGGCTAGCTGTTCAGTTTCGAATCGACTACAAACTAATGCTAAATGGTTTAGCTCCAGTGTATCTTTCCAGTCTACTAACACGCTACAATCCATTACGCTCCTTAACATCTCAAAACATTATCAACTTGTGCTTGCTAATATCATGAACAGCATCTACGCTAATTCCTCTCCACTGCTTCTCTTTCTCCACCCATCCAGAGGCATCCTGAAGTTGCTCCAGCTCCAGTCACGTCCCACCTCATGAAGATTGTGGACCTTCAAAGAAGTAGATCCCGACCACGCAAACATCCCGAACCATCTAGAGACGTACCAGCACCATTTGGATTCCACTTCATGTGGAGTTTGGACCTTTTTTGAGTGTTTAAAGGCTCTGGCATGGAGAAGCTGGTGTTGGATCTGTGATGATCGCAAATGGTGAGCTATTTTATGAGTTGCTCAGTTGCTCCTGATTTCATAATCTCAAATGACTGTATAAGACTGTAGAAAGAACATTACTCAGAATCTTACACTCCAGTGCTCATGTTAGTTCTCACTCTCCAGTGTTCTGTATTGTTTAAAGACTATATTCACACTCTTGATGTCACCCAAATGAGGATGGTTCCCCTTTTGAGTCTGGTTCCTCTCAAGGTTTCTTCCTCATAACATCTAAGGGAGTTTTTCCTTGCCACAGTCACCAAGGCTGCTTATCAAAGATAAATACACACCATTCACCTCAACTGTTAATTTCTGTAAATCTGCTTTGATACAATGTCTGATGTGAAAAGCGCTATAGAAATAAACTTGACTTGATTTGTTTCTCAACCAAAGCTCAATGAACCCCTTGAATGAACATAAAACTTACTATTAATATATATTAACACACATCATACACATTTTATTTATGAATTGATTCAAAATCTATAAAGACTGCCTTGTTGTTGAAGAATTCTGATGTGCTTTTGCTGATGAGGTCTGCCTGAAGCTACAGCAACACAGCCTATAACATATCCAGGAACAGGAAGAGCAAAAGTGATAAACATGAAGCAAAGGAGGATCAGGTGTGATCTTGAGGTCTGGGAATTCTTCACATTGTTTGGCAATGAGTTTGGTGCATCTGTTGTTTTCAGCCATATGCAAGGAGGTGGTGCTGCACACATTGCATCCCTTCTCTCCTACTGTTAATGCTCTGTTTAACTCTGTGTTTTCCTTCTATCCTTTTTTTTTAACAGAGAGAAAGTGCAGCACCTCAAAATTCAGGCTCCGCCCAAAAAGTATGTACAGGAAATTGAAAGTCACATACAGAGGGTCTTCCGTATCTTTTGCAGAGAAGTCTTCAAACCCAATGGTGGTGAGCATGAAGCTTGGAAAGGCTTTAAAAGGTTTAAAAGGCTTGGAAGAAGTTCCATCCCCATTGAAAGAGAGTGTGTGTGCCACACACCGTGTACTGAGGCAGGTCAAGAAGCCCAGTGAAACTTGCTGACACAGCTCGTCAAAAAAAAAAATATATTGTATGTCTTTATCTCAACATATTGAGAGGCTGTGCTCAGTAACAGCTGGATTCCTGATAGTACTGATAGCTGACCTGAATTGCCATTCTGTAGTATCTATAAGATCTATAAGATAGTATCTATATGTATATCTATAAACCCTCAGATGTGCAGAGCAAGATATTTGGACACTGTTTTCAGGGATGATGCCACCATGGGCCACCAGTGAGCCCACGCAGGTGCAGGCTCCTTATTATTAACTATAATAGTATTTAGTTGATTTCATTCATTATTTTAATTAATTCATGAAATAAGAAGTATTTTAATTGTCTAGCAATGATGCAAAACCTAACAATGGCCATTATGATGGTCAGTGCAAAGTAACAAACGGGACATGATGCTCCATTTGGTTGTACTGTAATCACCGTCAGAGAGATCGTGTTTTCTCTTCCCTGATGTTTCGTTCCTCAACAACTTAGCCACTGTGTTTCCGACTCGACGCATCCTGCCGAGAAGATTTTCTTCAAATAGGACCTGCTGACCTCTGCAGACCTGCAATGACTTTACTGAAAGTGCTGAAGGACAGCTCACGCTTTCTGATTGGACACAATCACAGTTGCCTCACAAGCATCATATCTTATTATGGATTATTTTACTCGATCACCCAGAGCCGCCTGACTTGAGTTCACTTTACTTGATCATATAACCCTAAAAACTGCAGCTTTTCTAAATATCAAACTGAGAAAAACTAATCAAAGCAATGATCCAAATGATTATTTAATAAAAAAAAATCATCATGAAAAAATATAATTTTCACTTCAGTATAAGAAAAGACATTTTGTCCGAAAATCAGTTTGCGATTAAGGCATGCAGTCTGTTAAAGAAGGTTATTCACACATAGCTAATGGCTAATGTACTGAGAACTGGCAGAGATGACCTTTAATGTAACACTCTCAATCCCTCCTTTGAGGACATTAACAAAGGTAATTTGGAAAGAAACATTAGAAGCAAAGCAGAGGAACCATGAACGTAGAAATTCGATAAGACAAAGAGCTCACACACTGTCACACAAACCAGGCAATTTACACTGGAAAATTTACAAATTGGCATGAGTGGAAGGAAATCAGAGAACCAGGAAAACCCAGACATGTAAGAAACAATGATTGGATCACTGATATTCAGTAACTTTTATAATAGAACCATTGTAGCTGCTGTAGCAAAAATAATATTACAATTACTATTAATTATCCATTTTTAATTAATACAAATGCATAAAGAATTTTCTTTCTTTGTTTTTATTTTTATAGTCATGAGATCTAGTTTGGTGAATTTCTTTATAATCATATCTTCTTTTTCTTTCGGCTGCTCCCGTTAGGGGTCGCCACAGTGGATCATCCGTCTCCATACCCCCCTGTCCTCTACATCTGCCTCTTTCACCCCAACTACCTGCATGTCTTCCCTCACCACATCCATAAACCTCCTCCTTGGCCTTCCTCTTTTCCTCCTTCCTGACGGCTCCATCCTCAGCATTCTCCTACTGATATACCCCATACCAGTATAACCATCTCAATCTCGCCTCCTTCATCTTGTCTCCAAAAAGTCCTACATGCGCTGTCCCTCTAATAAATTAATTTCTAATCCTTTCCATCCTCGTCACTCCCAACCTAAACCTTAACATCTTTCGTGATCCACATATTTAATTTGGCTCATGTTTTTACGCTGGATGCCCTTCCTAACGCAACACTTCTCATTTATCCGGGCTTGGGACCGGCACTAAGAGTGCACTGACTTGTGCGACCCTAATGGCTGGGTTAAGTCCTCTGTAATCACATAAAGGCTGAGCTGTTATCCAAAATCCAGAACTGTTATTACACGGAACACACATATTCATATTACAAATTCAGCACATTACACAGTACAGTTTGTTTACTGTATTTCACAATGAAATAATGTTTAAAATAAATACTATATAATTGAATGAAACGATGCATTTTACCCGGTTTTACACTTTCATTCGTCAATTGCTTAACTGATTTCCTTACCATTTAATTAAATGAACTTCATTGACAGATTTGTTTTTTTTGTGTGTGAGAAATGAAAGTTTGGCCAAGCTCATGTCGGTTAAAGAATACGACTAAAGAAAACAATTGGGCATCACTATGTATTTTAATTTACTGTTAATTCGAATCTAAGCCACATAACTGTTGAACTTTCACTGCTCAGACAGCTCTGACAACAGCTCTGTCTGTAATAACAAGCACAAGCAAAGAAAGTGAACGACATCATAAAATATAATATATAAGGCAGCGTGTGAACAGTCAGTTCCGAAAGTGCTGAAAGCAGGAAAAATTGGCAAGTGTAAGGATCTGAGCCACTTTGAGAGCCAAATAGTGATAGCTAGTTGGCGGTATCGGAAACATATATCCCAGTGTTCCCAGTATGCAGTGGTTAATGCATATTAAAAGTGGCTCAATAAAGGACGCCTAGTGAACCAGGCTGCTCAAGGTTCACTGACGCGTGTAAGAAGTCTATTGAATGCTACAAGCCTGCTCTTTGACCTCATAGGTCCTTATAAACACCTCTGCATTTTTTTCCTTTTACTTCTCTATTGTGGAATTGACGGAAATGCCTTTATATCATAGCCATTATCAGTTAAATATTAAGCTATGTACCAAATCACCCAGTCTTATACCATATTGCCTGGAAACTAGAGCTGCTTTTACAACCTGACAAATTACTCACTGAATAAACCTAAACTAGTATTTAAGTGTTGTGTGCTTTCTTCACTGATTTGATTAAATATAAAAAAAAGACATAATGACTGTACATTTCACGTGTATAAACGTGTGCAAATGTCAAATACGTTATATGCATTTTACCACGTTATGCCCTGAAATTGCTCTTCCATTCAATACTTCATGAAATGTTTCATTCACTTCAATTAAAGGAAGAGGTCTTCAGTCGGTTGTAATGATGAGTAACTTTCAAACATAGGAAAGTGTAAGAATAAATGATGAGGACGACGATGATCGTGATGAAGAAGACGTTTAGAACAGAGTAGCAGTGACAAAAATACATGAAGTGAATACTCATCTGAGTCAAAAAGAATGCAGGACACATTCTGCTCAACATTTTACACTAGGATTAAGGATTTATATATAAATTAAGTGTAGGAAATGAGTAAAGGTCCACATGGCTGGGTGATACTGCTCTCTAGCCGGAGGTCAGCAGGTGGTAGTCACCTGTATTTACACCTTTGCCATGAGCTCATTTCAATATAGCTTGGGGTGGAATCTGGATTGAGACTATCTGTAAATTCTTACAAAAGCCTTCAGCACAGACACATATTCTAGCTCCTAAGGAATATGACAAAGCTCTTTTTGTTCGTAATTAAAATAGCTTGAGAGGATATGTCTGTTTATAATTATTCTAACATATACTATATATTGGGAAATAATCAACACCCAAACTGTTAATCTGTCACTAACCATGCTATCGGTTTATTTTCTGTGAACAAACATCTCTCCATTTTTTGCTTATTAAACTAAACCGAGTAGGCATGAATGCCTCATGAGAGTCATGTGTCAAACCAGCAAAACTAGACCAAAACCAGAAACTCTGGTAAACTAGAAATGCAAAGTATAGCGACAACGACACAGCTCACAATTACAGCAGAATGTAGTCAAAATAAGATATAAGTTTACACTGCTGAGACAAACTATTATTCTGGAATAATAATAAAAAATAATGTCAACAACTTAAATATTTGATATTTGTCATTTTTAGATTTCTGTTTAAGTGCAAGAAAGTGTGTGATATTGATCATATTACCTGCTGTGTACAATAAGGTCTTATTGTCCTCATGCTTAACCTCTTTGCATCGCATTTAATGCCAACTTGAGTGCACAATGTCATTAAAACAGACGAGGGGACATATGAAATATACAGAGACTCTGAAATCCATGTAAATATTATGTAAATAGTATGTTATATATTCGTGAAATATATTTGTGCAAAGCTTCTACTTTTTTACTCGGTATCTATTATAGTAGATGAAAAATTGAGCATTTTCACTAGTGCTGTCAGACCTTTGGACTCCATTGTTCATATAATGTATATAAACACAATTATACTGTATATATTTTATGTTTGTATATTCTTAGGTGCATTAAGGCTACTGTGACTGCATTAAAACCTCTTTGGGGTGTGAATAACCCTAACCCTAGATCTATCTACTGATTGACTGATTTATTGCATCATTCCTAAGAGCCTATTTTATAATACAGCATAATATAATATTATATAATTACATTATGCAGCATGTTTTAGTCGTTTATTTAATTCAGATCAATTCACTTTTATTTGTATCGGACTTTTAACGGTCGTCATTGTTCCAAAGTAGCTTTGCAGAGATAAATATGGATAAAGAGGTTATAAATGTATATGTTTAGTGCCTATAAGTTATAAATGAGCCAATAATGAGAGTGACAAGGAAAAACTATCTGAGAACCTTGAGAGGAACCAGACTCAAAATGGAACAGATTATCATGTGGGTGGCACCGAATGTCAGTTCATTATAGTTTTATCATTATTAAGGTGTACTATTAAACAATGGTTAAATGCAAAAATGTTCATGCAAAAGCCATTCCATAGTTCTTGAGTCGCTCAGTAACTTCATGGATCTTTAGGCTGTTCATGTGGAACCATCTTCAGCTACACAGAGTGAGGAGAACTCTGGAAAAGAAGTGGATTGGAAAAGAAGGGGACAATAACTATGGTTACAGTTTTTCAATTTTGTTCCATGCAATGGCTTACCTTTTTTTTTTTTTTTTAAGTGGGCGTGGTTTAATGTGGAGCGCAGCTGGTTTGACAGCGCTATGATTTCACTTGGGCGAGTTGGTTCATTCTCAAGATCTCTAAAACCGATCATTACTTTTCTATATACTGATCTATAGAATGGGCTGTGGGAGAAGTGTCATGGAGGATCCTGATGATAAATATGACTCCACATGGGACGATGAGTATGAAGAAAGGAAGTTCGGTGTGACAGAGGTAATGTAAAGTTTACTTGTTTATTTTGAGTTATTTGGTTATGATTGGATTTCTGAACACAGACGATCGGCGCAAAACTGTTGGTTTAAAAAAAATGGTAGGATTTCTTTTATTATGAGTAAGAAACTCTATCAGTAGGGACTGTCTAAAGCGAAAGTATTACAAAGAGCGAATTTGTAAACAAGGTGTGGTCCAACACGTGTGGAATTTGAGCTCTGGTGCAAATATTGCATTTCATATGTGATCATGTGCTTTCATTGTGTTTTTTTTTTTTTTTTTTTTTTTTTTTTTTTTTTGTCCAAACTTATATAAGAAGTATTGTATGTTTTAAATTACACTAATTTTAAATTCTGATGCTATTATTAACAATTTTAACACTGAACTGTTATTAACACTGAACTCCCCAAATTGTAGAATTTACTTTAATTTAAATTTTAAAAAAAATTTCGTTTTTTTTTTTTTTTTTGCAGACAAGGACTCCATCCAGAAACCTGAGGGCTGCTAGTGACATGCAAAGGTTCAGGCATATGTGTCAGGTGAGTTTCAAGTTTGAAGCCATCACACAATCGCAGCCTTTCAGTCCCAGCCATATCGGGAAAAAGTGGATCATTTTAATGCTTCAAACTACACTGATTGCTGCACAAGACAACTTTTTTCACATCTGTCTAATGTTTTGTTTTGTTTTAGAACAAAATTCAGGTACCACTTGGTCAAGTAAGTATTACTTACTGCTCATTGTTACTCGCACTTACACTTTGTCGTTCAAGGACTAATATATATATATTATATTTTTTTTTTTTTTTTTTTTTTTTTTTTTTTTTTTTTTTTTTGGGGGGGGGGATTTTATTTGGATTTGATTAATTATTATAATTTTGCTTTTGCAGGAAAAACATAATCTTAATTTCTATCAGAACAGATCACCATCTCAGCCTGATGGTATAGCAATACTTACACTCATTAATGTAAATACTACTCTATTTCAAATTTCTTATAAAAATTTTTTTTTGGTTTTTTCAAGGTGTATATATTAAAGAATATCACAAACACTGGCTTGGTGATTACACAAGGCTTGAAAGAGCACACTCTTATATTCAGTGGTAAGTAAATCATATTAGTAATGTCTTAATTCCACGCCACTAATCAGCTTGGACACATTCCACGAGTGCTTATATTGTTGCCCTGGATGCATTTTGTGTTCCATGTTCCATTCTGTGTCAAAGAATCAAGAGTATAATAGCCTTTATTTGTCACATATAGATAACAGCGTAGTGAATTTCCCACATTTCTCAGCTTGTTCTAAAGGTACGAGTAAGAGCACAGGGTCAGCCATTAAACAGCACCCCTGGAGCAGAGAGGGTTAGAAGCCTTGCTCAAGGGCCCAACAGTGGCAGCTTGGAAGTGCTGGGGCTTAAAACCCTCAGCTTAGAATCATTAACATTATGCAGAGAGCCTTGACCACTGAACCAATATAAATAAGACTGTTGAATCAAAATCATATCAGAATGGCTTTTGTGCTGTTATACTGAATGAACTATAAATAATTATACTAGTGCTGATATTAATAATCACTGTACATTATACAGGTTGTTTCCAATTCAAGAACCAGGAGGAAACTCATATGCACATGTCCTTACCCTAAAAGAAATCCAGGTTTTTGTTTTTTTTTCTAATCGGAAAGGATTCAGATACTGGATTCAGATATAATTTGTTTAATGTCTTGCAAAACACATTAGATTCGTATACTATAAAAACTGAAATTGTATTGTTTTTGATTTAGGTAAGCTGAATAGGGTTTTTTTTTCAGCATTTCCGTAGCGATATTGAATTAAAGAACAAACTGCTGGAGTCTTACAAGCTCATGTTGGACTTCTATGGAATACGACTTGTCAACGAGAAAACTGGAGAGGTGCAACGTGCAGGAAACTGGAAAGAGCGATTCGAAAACCTCAACAGGTCAATGCTGTCTGCTGTTTCTTTGGTTTTTTTATCTCCATTAGCAATATAAGCCTGAATGCTGATTTTACCTTTATTTTGACTTTGATATAACAGAAACTCACACAACAACCTTCGCATTACTCGCATCCTAAAGTGCCTAGGAATCCTGGGTTTGGATCGCTACCAGAAACCGCTGGTTCGCTTCTTCCTCGAAGAGACTCTGGTCAAAGGAACACTTCCACAAGTCAAGCAAAGTGCTCTGGACTACTTTATGTTTGCTGTTCTGAACAAATCTGAACGAAAAGAACTGATCAAATATGCTTTCTGGAACTTTGAGCCAAAAGAGCAATTTGTGTGGTGCTCTAGAAAGATTAGAAGAAAACTTTTGGGACAAATCGCACAAAAGGAAACTTTTTCACGGCCACCAGCAAGAAGGGAAAAAATGCATCACCGACCAGATTATAAAAGAAGTGCAAAGAACAGAAAAGAAAGAAAAACTTTTCCACAATATTTCTATAAGAAATGAAAAATATTGAATAAAACACTTATTAGAATATGATCGAATTGAGTGATTGTAGCCAAAACTATGGGTATAAAACTGGCATTGAATCATGCGAGTCAGTCAAATACTGTGAGCTGAACAAAAAGATATGGCTCAATGTAAAGATGCAAATTTAACCCATAGCAAATTCAGGGTACTGAAACTGTACCTCGCTGCAGTGGTATTGTAATGATAAATAAAAAGATGAAATGAAAACAATAGTGTACTGTCTCTTTTTATTATTTATTGTCCTTGAAATGTTATCAAGAAATGTTTCCACTCTAAATGCAGTGTATTTTTTACACAGTAATCCTGGAACAACATTTCGATTGGCAGTGTCTCATTTATCTGATCACCTGACAAGTACTTGTCTTGAAAAAGTACGATTGGAAGGAGAAAATGGAACGATAAAAGGAGAACAAAAGCTTAGCTTAGTTGTATTTCAATAAACAAAAAACATTTTATGTACTAAAATATTCTGGAGTTCCTCTAAAAAATCCCATCCTATTAATAAGTCAATGTATGGATAAAAAGGAATTGATCGCTCATGAACTCGTATTAATTTTCACATTGTCTTTATTTTCTTCTTCTTCTTTCGGCTGCTCCCTTTAGGGGTCGCCACGGTGGATCATCCGTCTCCATATCCCTCTGTCCTCTACATCTGCCTCTTTTACCCCAACTACCTGCATGTCTTCCCTCACCACATCCATAAACCGCCTCCTTGGCCTTCCTCCCTTCCTCCTTCCTGGTGGCTCCATCCTCAGCATTCTCCTACCAATATAACTCATGTCCCTCCTCTGCACATTTCCAAACCCTCTCAATCTCGCCTCCCTCACCTTGTCACCAAAACATCCTACATGAATATATAATTTAACATTTTTGATTTAATCTAACTTTTTATTCAAATAAAAAAATCTCACAAATAGGTGCTTATTTCTAATAAGTAAATAGCTTGTTATTAAATAGCTTGCGAATTAACCAATGTTATAAATGAATAAATGTATTTCATTGGAATTCTCTTCATCCAATCTAAGTGGAAAATTTTTAAATCTATAGTAAAACTCGCACCCAAAATCTAGGCAATCAAACTAATCCCATTCTTAGTTCCTGCCACTAAACAACATACCTACAGCATGATGCTGCCACCACCATGCTTCACTGTAGATGTTCAGTGTTTCCTCCAGACTTGACCATTCAGGCTAAAAAATTCAATCTTTATTTCTCATGGTCTGAGAGTCTTTCAGGGGCCTTCAGGTGTCTGTTCTCCTCTCTCCATACAGAAACACTGGCGCTCTTTCGAAGTGACCATTAAGTTCTGGGTCGCTTGTTTGGCTGGTCCTGTAGGTTCCAAACTTCTTCCATTTTTGGATGATGGAGGCCACTGTGCTCATTTGGACCTTCAATGCTACAGAAGTTTTTCTGTACCCTTCCCCAGATATGTGATTAGATACAATCCTGTCTCTGAGGTCTACAAACAATTTCTTGGCTTGATTTGTGCTCTGACATGCACTGTGGGACCTTATAAAGAAGGTGTGTGCGTTTCCAAATCTGAATTTACCACAGCTGGACCTCAATCAAGTTGCAGAAACATCTCAAGGATAAACAAGATACACCTGAGATCAATTTTGAGTGTCATGGCAAAGGCTGGGAATAGTTTCCAGATGCACTGTAAGTCCTAAAGACAGTTTAAAAAGTTGAGTATAGTCGTCAAGAAGCAATGAAGCGACGAATAAATAGGAAATGAAGTAAACGAGACCCTCCCATGGTATTCAGGACGTTTCCTGGTACAGTAAACACCAAGTCACGTGACACTGTTATAAACAAGAAACTTTGACCCCTTTTAACGCGCATTGTGTTTAATGATTTGATCGGGTTTTTCAAGGAGTTACTTCTTCTTTCCAATTACATTATTTACTAATGGGGGTCCTTTTGGTAGAATGTTTAGTCATTGGTAAACTAAAAGTATTGTAGCGCAGGAAGAGCTTTTACTTTCGCTTTCTCTGAAGCAGTACAGTATGGGTGTGTTTTGGTCTGCGTTTAAGCTGCCGTGTAATTTAGCCCTGTTTGTATTCCGACACTCTTGTCCTCTTTTCTCCTACATTGCGAGGCTGTTCGGCGTTATGGATAAACCTGTGACACCAGGCTGGAGAATGGGTAACTTCTTAGCGAATAACGAGTACCAGGTAGAGCAGTATGACTCCACGTGGGACGATGGCTATGAAGACACTTCAGAGGTTATAAAGCTTTATATCATTACAATCATAGTTTGTTTGCATGACAATTACAATATAGGATTCTTTTCTCCTCTCCTGTGCTTCACTTCTCTTCTTTTTGTGAAGGCTTGTCCTTCTAAATTCATCAAACCTGCAATGAAACACGGATTTGGGATATTGGAGACTGTTCATGGGGTTTATTTCGCAATAAATAAAAACATATATATAAAAAAACGAACATTGCTTTCTATATATTCGATTCCTCCATTCATTTTCAGTGTCTATTCGAGCCTGGTCAGGGCCACGTTATCTTTATAGATAAGATAAGATTTTATTGTGCTCATCAAAAGTGTACTTTTTGTCATTTATCTCGGTCTGTTCACAATTTGTCAAAATGAACTACATTTGTGTCATTTTGGATCTGATGCGGGGCCCCTGAGCAGGGCCCTTAACCCTCAACTGCTCATTTGAACTAATGAGATCATTGTAAATCGCTCTGGATTATGCCGTCTGCTATAAGCAAATGTAAATATGTGTCTGTTTTACAGTGCTTTGAGATTCGGTTTCTCAACAACTGATCCATTATTGTCTTGTTTGTTTGTTTGCTTTTTGCTTGACTTCCTTGCTTATCACATACATAATAGAATATAGTCAGAATTTTTATATACAGGTAAATGAAGGAAGAAAATAAAAAGGTCTCATGGTAGCATTTCATGGCCACCAACATTGTCATGGTTCAGTGCGACTTGTTTTTGATGAAGTCTCTGAAACACCCAAAGGATGAACACACTGGGGAGCGGTATATCTGTTTATATAATGGAGTACGACAGGATTACTTGAGAATTTATATAAAGGTTTTTTTAAATTATTATTACTGTATGTCTGCTTGGTTCAAACGCTGATGTATAGTGATGGTTCTATGATTACTGACATAATGCTTATTCGCCAATAGTTTTTTTATGTGTACATTTTGACAGGTGCCTGAGCAATGGACCTACCGTCCACAAAGGAACCTAAATGCTGCAAGAGACGTTCAAACATACAGACACTATTGCAAGGTAATATGATTGTTTGATTTGCATCAGGGAAAAGGTGGTTGCTGAACGTTCAGGCACAGTGAAGCACACAACATTATTTTGGATGTGATATGATACAGGCAGAGAATTAGGTGACAGTGAGAGCACACTCAAAAGCTATTTCTGTAACTCCTAATCACAAATAGCAGGACTAGTTTAGTGTCTGAGCAAGGAGCTTAAAAATAGGAAAAAAAGCGTTTGAAATGAAAATTCACTGTCCTTAATTTTTTTTCACGTTAGAAAATCTGGGAATATGTGACAGACGATGAGGATGAGGACGTGAGTATGAAGTTTTTCTGTCAATCAATACTTTTTTTTTGTGGACACAATCGTAGCGTTTCTCTTAGCAGTATTAACAACGGATCTGTTGGTTTTACTTGCAGGACAACGACTTACCAAATATACAGTTTTACAGAAATCAGATCAACTTCGTCCCTGACGGTAAGACACATTTTCGATAAAGGGGTGATGTAGAATCTAAACACAATGCAGGTTCGAAGGATTTCACATTTTTCCTTTGTCTCCAGGTGTGAACATTGAGGAATTTCACAAAACCTGGTCTAAGGATTACGACAGGCTGGAATATGTGCACTCCTACATTCAATGGTAAAAGTCTTGATGCCACAATCAGTACATAAATAAATGGCAAACATCTCGTTAATTTCTACATTTTAAATGTATAAATTGTACTTCCTCTACACAGGCTCTTTCCAATACCAGAGAAAGGAATGAACTATCTATCGTCTGAGCTTAGCCCAAAAGAAGCCAAGGTATGCAATGAAATTCATCATAAAACTTTACGATTATAAAAAAAGCCGTGTACAAGTTCAAGTTTATTTCTATAGATATTTTCACAATGGACATTGTCTTAAAGAAGCTTTAAAGAATTTAAGAATTGAAGGGAATGATGTGTGTTTATCCCTAATGAGAAGACTGTGGCAAGGAAACACTCTTAGGTGTTATGAGGAAGAAACCTTGAGAGGAACCAGACTCAAAAGGGAACCGTCCTCATTAGGGTGATATCAAGAGTGCGATTATAAATCATTAAAACAACACAAAGCACTGGAGAGTGAGAACCATAATGAGTGTGTGATTATGAGTAATGTCCAGTCTTATACAGTCAGCTGACATTGTGGAACTGGGAGCTACTGAAAGCTATTACACATAATGTCACGTGATTTAACCAAACGTTATATAATTTTGTAGCTGTTCTGTACGGACGAGGAGGTGAGGAGAAGGCTATTGGTGTCTTATAAGATCATGTTGGACTTCTATGGCATCCGACTTGTCAATGAGGAAACCGGAGAAGTTCAACGTGCAGAAAACTGGAGTGAGCGATTTGATAACTTGAATAGGTACATATTCCTTTATCATTTTTTTAAATCTTAGTAAAAAATCATTGTCTATATAAAAGGCTTCATTTGTGTGGTTGTACCGTTTATCTCACAGAAACACACACAACAATCTTCGCATTACCCGCATCCTGAAGTGCCTGGGATTACTGGATTTCGGTCATTATCAAGCACCTCTGGTTCGCTTCTTCCTTGAGGAGACTCTGGTGAAAAATACGCTCCCGCGAGTCAGGCAGAGCGTTCTAGACTACTTTATGTTCACAGTTCTGGACAGAAAGGAGCGACAAGAACTGATCAAATATGCATTCTTAAAGTTCAACCAGAGAGATAAATTTGTGTGGTGTCCTAGGAGGATTCGTAGTAAGTTCTTGAAAGAGGAACGAGCATCGATCCACAATATATATACCGATCCCAATGAAAACGATTCAACCTCTCGACACGATCACAGTGATCTGACGAACAGCAGCGTGCAATTTATAGCCGAAATCAAAACCGATACCAATGAAGACGCACACGCTGGGAAGGTGTCTATCAGTAAAGGTAAAAATGATGAGAATGTGTCAGGTGAGTGCCACGATTCTGAAAAACAGGCTTTACCCGACCATGCTGAAGAACATGCTCATACGATTGACATTAATGAAGTCTCTGAAGCTCCAACAGGAGCTGATTCTCAGGGTGACCATCCCCGAAATTTAGAAGCTGCAGACCAGGAGGATGCTATTAAAGCCGCGAAAAACTCTGTACCAAAAGCTACAGAAGAAAATGAGGATGGCAGTGAATTTGCTGACTCTACCAAACAGCCAGTGGTTCAAAATACTGATAAAAACATGGACAGTACTTCAGCCAGTGATCAAAACACAGATGAAACTCCTAATCACGAGAACTTTGCACGCAAAACACCTCCTTCGCACGGAAACTCCGCAAGCGAGCAAGATGCTCTCGAACACGAAGGAGACGAAGCTAAAAAAGGGAAAGAAAATGAGCATGGTGATCTCGATTCCGAAAAACACGATTCGGTCGAAATCCAGAAAAGCGTCAATGAACCGGCAGACCGGATCGTCAGTGCGGCGAATGGAACTGCCACAAACGACGAGGCAAATCCTGCATGCAGTGAAAAATCAGAGGATACAAAAAGTCAAAAATGTATTTCTAGAGAGGACATTGGGTCAAACGCAAGCTTCGAACAAACCTCAGTGAGCAGGACAACTCTTAAAGTTGACACTGAATCTGAACGGGTCGCTTTTAACTCAACTCGGGTTACTCCAGGTAAGGATGAAGAGACAGGAGAGAGGAGCGAAGGAAAGCCTGCTGGGGAAGATGATACAGATTCAGATACAAATGTGAAAGGTGAAGAAGCTGAAAAAAAAGATATGATCTCCACTCAGGTTTAAATGCTTCATTTGTCAAAATGTATTTGTGTGTGTGAGAAACTGTTGCTTTCCATGAATATGAATGTTTTTGATGGATTTTTTTTTATATATTCATCAAGTCATGGAGCCTATTTGAGATTCTTGTGCATTAATGTGCAAGTCTATTTTTATTAGAGTGTAGATTAAACAAAATGTGTTGCATGAATTGTATGGATTTTGATCGTCATTGTTGAAGTTGTGCAATAATAGTTATAAAATCACGCTTAATTTAGGGCAGAGCTGCTCCACACTAGGGCTCACAGGACAAGGTTGGCCCGTGGTGACATTTGAGTTGGATCTCCATACAATGTGTATTAAAAGAGGGGGGAAAAATGGCATTTAGAAAAACCTTTGAAAACTAAGGGCCAATTCTATGTTTCTTATTAGAGCTTATTAGAGCTCACAGTAGACTATTGGACTGTTGAACAATACATTTCACTGAACCAGAAATTAATATAATGAAAATAAAACTGCTTTAGTTACACACGTAATAGTCATTTTTATTTTATTTTTTATCAAGGGTTTGTATATGAGAATTCTCAGGAGGCCTCATGTGTTGAAGAAAGTATTTAAAAAGAAAAATACAGTTCAGAACTAAATCAGGCAAACGAAAGTCAGAAGTATTTGCCCTCATTTTATATCTGTGGCTGGAAAAAGAGACCTGGTAAGAACTTAAGTGGATTAAGGTACTGAATGGAAGAAGTTAGTGCCTAACTAGCATGTGTTGGGCTAAAACACATCAAGTTACTAGTACACAGTCCAAAATAGTTATTCATTCATTCTTTTTAAATAATTGTATTTTTAAACATGATAATCACTCACACAGACAAAAGATGTCTCTTAGCACTTCATCAAACATTCCAGCAGGCGGCGCTGCATCAACACTTCAACAAACACTCCAGGAGAAATATATTATGCAGTCAGCGCTGCACATTAAATAAAATATATTATAATATGAAGGAAACATTTATACTCACCAATGTTGGCTTTAAGGAGAAATGTGAAGCATTTCGGAGTGAGCTTGTAGAAATTTGCACGGTTCAACCTCATTTGCATAGAAACGCCACGGCTGTTTATGTATATAGTCTCAGTGTTCAGGGCTTGGACGCCCTCTAGAGGCTGAATCCCAGAATGCTCATTGTGCAGCCTGTAGGTTTACAGAGCTTCTCTGTCACATGTTTTAAGGTGTTAGGATTACAGTATGGAATAAAAAATATAAATGTAATACCAAAATGTTTGTGGACACATGGGCATGACTGGGGTGTTTTTTGAACCAAATGTAGCCCCGTTTGCTCTTCTATTAACTCCCAGTTCTCTGGGAAGATGTTCCACTAGATTTTGGAGGGTGCTTGTGGAGATTTAGAAAGATTTATTCAACCACAAGGTTGTTAGTGAAGTCAAATATTGATGTAGGTTGGATGAAGAGGCCTGGGGTGCAGTCAGCATTCATATTCATCCCAAAGGTGTTCAGTAGGGTCGAGCTCATCTGAAGATCTTCCACTCTTACACATTTAAGGCACATCTTCATGGAGCTGACTTTGTGCTCAGGGTGCATTGTCCTGCTGGAACACAATTGGTGCTCCTATTTCAAGTGAATGGGAATTTTCATCCTATGCAAGTGTGCCTCCAATTTCAAGGTGACCCTTTGAAACACTCTTACATAGAAGATTAAAGCTTTTACTTTTGCCAGGTTGATTGTTAATCATTTGTTTACATTGATTTGGGGACACGTTTTTTTTGTTTTTTTTTTTTACTGTGCATAGGACAATAAACAACTATAAACTTTGATTGATCATAATAATGTTCAAAACATAAAACCTTATTTAGCTACTCCAAAATACAGTGTGCCACTTTTACTTTCATTTTAAAGACAATGGGCGTTTCTGCTCGTTATTTTTCAGCTTTTATTTTTGTAATTAACTTCCTTTTCATTTCTTCACTGTGCTCTGTGTAAAAATCTGAGAGACAGGGATTGTATATGGGTAACTCCGAGAACACTTTCAAAAACTACGACTCCACATGGGAAGATGAAGACTATGAGGACACTACAGAGGTAAAATGACTTATTTATAGTTTGGTATTATGTACTGCTATACTTGGATAGATAGATAGATAGATAGATAGATAGATAGATAGATAGATAGATAGATAGATAGATAGATAGATAGATAGATGCATTTATACATATGTATACTATTGTATACTCATTTTAAAAAGCTTCTATAATATTTATTAATTAATTGCACAATTGACAATTTTAAACAAGCATTTATAATATTATGTCATGTATCATTATTAGAAGAGAATCGAAAGGCAAAAGGTGTAAAGAAATATAATAAATGAACAACTGTAGTGACACTAACCAATGTACAGCAACATTTTAAACACAGTATCATCAAGTACTATTTTCTGCATATTCTTTTTTAGTCCTTTATGCTATGGGGTGCAGACAGCAGGGACACACATGCTGCAGAAGACATGCACAAGTACAGATGCACTTATAGGGTAAGTTGCAATAGGCATCATTGTTATCCCAGTCTCTTAAAACGTATTTTGGAATGGCATCCAAATCTACCGGTTTTGGTGATTACGAAGGCCAGGCCTATGTGCATTCTTATATTTAGTTGTTTACAGTTTGAGATTGGGGCAAAACAGTCAACAATGTAAGTCAACAATTTAAACATGGACTAGGGACCTTCAGGATTTCTGTAATGTCAGACTCTTGTATTCACAAACAATAGGTGTAGCTTTAAAAGCTGCAGGATTAAGGTTTTGTACCAGTGACTGGAAAGTCGCTGTGATTGAATTCTAGATTTTATAAATTGTTTTAATGAAATAAATTGTTTACAAAAGCATTTCACTTTCACTTTAGCTCATCCACTCTGGTGCCATGAGGGAACATACGGACAGTGTAAGTAATTCTGTGTATTTCCAACATTTCTCAACTCTTAAATTTGCACTTGTTTATTTATTTTTGAACGATTTATCAACATTCTTTAATCGCTGTAGCCGCAAGACGAAAACTCGCCCAATCTGTGGTTTTACCAAAATAAGATCCCCATGAACTTCGATGGTAAAAACACACTCATGAGTGAAGTTATAAAAAATGAAGGAGAAACATATTGACATTGATGAGGAGGTTTATTGTTTATTTATTTGTTTGTTTTGTCTTCAGGCATGTCCATTGAGGAATTTCACATGTACTGGTTTGGTGATTACGATAAGCTGGAACATGTGCACTCTTACATACAATGGTAAACCTCTTAAACCCAGAATCAATTAGCCCTAAAACTAAAGAATGGTAAGTAATAATTCAACGGTTAAGATGTTGGACTAGTGATCAGAAGGTTGAGATCGAATCCCAGCACCACCAGGCTGTGACTGCTCGGCCCTTGAGCTGCTCAGCTGTAGAAATGAGAGATAATTGGAAGTTGCTCTGGATATGGGCGTCCGCCAAATGCATTAAATGTAAAAGTGGAAGGAAATGGGGGAATATTTAAGAAGGGAAATCCAACATTAGTTTCAACAGTCATTAATACAGTTGGCCTAAAACATTATTGGTTGCAATGTGAGCGTGCCATGTAAATTGAGGGAGAAAAAAAATGTTGATTTGTGTGAATATTTAACAAATTATAGTCCTGATTTTGGAATGTTAGACATATTGTAAACATTTCTCCACAGGCTATTTCCACTTGATGAGACAGGCATGAACTCCCCATATGCGCTTAGCACAAGAGCAATTAGGGTGAGTCATAAAATGATGGAATATTCTGTGCTTTATTTTACATTAAGGACCAACCGACAACACATTATCTTTTGCAGGTGTTCCGTAGGGACGAGGCGGCAAAGAAAAGATTATTGACGTCCTACAGGCTCATGTTGGACTTCTTTGGCACACAACTCGTCGATGAGAAAACTTGAGAAGTGCAACGTGCGGTAAACTGGGAAGAACGATTTGCAAACCTCAATAGGTACAAACTCATATGGTTGTTCTGAATTACGGCCTACACAAGAAATTTGAATTCTGCAATTTATATTGCAATTTATAAACGTTACAGAAACACGCACAACAATCTTCGCATTACACGCATCCTGAAGTGCCTGGGATTGCTGGGCTTTTGTCACTATCAAGCACCGCTGGTTCACTTCTTCCTCGTGGAGACTCTGGTGAAAGGAACGCTTCCCCAAATCAAGCAGAGTGTTCTGGACTACTTTATGTTCGCTGTCGTGGACAGGTTGGAACGCAAACAGTTGATCAAGTTCGCCTTGTGCTATTTTGAGCCGAAAGAGAAATTTGTGTGGTGTCCCAGAGGGGTTCGAATCAAATTTTTGAAGGAGCTCAAGCGTGCACAAACAGACCAGTAACAAAGACACGGTAACAAAACAGTTCTTCGATTGTTTAAAGTGTTCTTGTAATGAATCATTACCTTTTTTTGTCGTTTTTTAAAATCACACGAGTGTCCAGTTATATTGATTTGAGGTAGAGCAAATCTTCTGGACCTACTTTAATGGACCATCATGTTTTAAATACAGCAATTGCATTATTTATATAAGAACACTGCTAAGGCTTCCTTGGGTTACTGCAACAAACTCGAAACCTGTGCAGCATTTTGAACTTTGATCTTTTTTGTATTTTTAAATTGTTTACCATAATCATACAAGAGCTTTTAAATAGGGTTAATAACGGATACAAATCACCCAATATGGATGTATGAGTATTTATAAAGCTTACATTATGAATCTAAGTTAATAAATCTTTTTTTTTACAAATGTATGATCACTATGTTGAATAAAAAGAGTTTGACTATTAACCAAAATCAAGATGCAGGCTGGTTTACTGCTTGTCATTATTTTTTTCAGTCACAAGGTGGTGTCAAATGAACCAATTCAACATTACTGTATAAACAGAATGAACTTCTGCACAGACCCTTTTTTTTTATTCAAGAAACTCCTTTAGTCAGCACACTTCTGATGGACTTGTATTTAAAAGAGATCATTACATTTGATGGGCGTCTATTGTGTTGCTGGTCTCCTGGACACTCTCAATCGGTCTCACCTCATGCACTGATTTGCAGCATGTAAACGATCAAATAAAATCACTGGGATGCAAATCTTGTACAAAGAGGGGTTTAATAAACAAAACCTGATAAAGCGTACAGAACATCTGACTGAAAAAACCTGTAGGCATAACTATTGACAGCTAATCAAGTTTTACTGTAGAGAAACCTTGTTCATCAAGGCCACGGTTTATCCCTCTTTCATCATTTCTTTTAAGCTATATGGCTTCACCTCTCTACTAGAAAAACCATAGGTAAAAACATACATGTATGTATATACACAAATACATATTTACATGTCTATTTTTTTATGTACTTTTTAAAATATTTTACCAGGTGGTGGTAGCGTGGTAAGACCTTATCCCTCTAATAGCATCTTTAAATTAAACTGGCATGTCAAATGTCCTTGAAAGTAAGCACAAAATCTGTCAAGGAAGCAGTGAAAAACATTCAAAATGGACTTCAAATTACCCATGGAGAGTAGTTTCACAAACATGCAAATCTGTTTAGAAAAGAATTCCAAGTACCAAAGCTGGTCAAATATGAAGGAGGTCATAAGCACTGTAAAGAAAACAAATATTAGGACATGACTTCATTATCAGTAGACTTCTCAGTGTCCTTTGATGTCTCAGGCCTTTCTTTTTTCGGCTCTTTTCGGTCTTTGCTTCTGCTCCGCTGTCTTCTGTCCCTATCCTTCTCCCTATCCTTCTCCCGGTCCTTCTCCCTATCTTTCTCCCGGTCCTTCTCCCTATCTTTCTCCCTATCTTTCTCCCGGTCCTTCTCCCGGTCTTTCTCCCTATCTTTCTCCCGGTCCTTCTCCCTATCTTTCTCCCGGTCCTTCTCCCGGTCCTTCTCCCGGTCCTTCTCCCGGTCCTTCTCCCGGTCCTTCTCCCGGTCCTTCTCCCTATCTTTCTCCCGGTCCCGCTCTCTATCACGATCTCGTCTATCTCTATCTCTTCCACGGTCCCGTTCACGGCTCCTTGATCGATCTCGTCTTTTGTCCCTACTGTCTCTATCTCGGTCACGGTCTCTATCCCTCTCTCTGTTTTTTCCTCTGTCTCTGTCATGGTCTTTCCGGTCTGATTCTCTCTCTCTGCCACGATCTCTATCCCGTTCTCGTTCCCGTTCTCTCCTCTTGTCCCCATCGCCTTCTCTGTGCCGGTCAGTGTCTCTACCCCTGCTGCGCTCCCTTTCCCTGCTACGCTCTCTCTCTCTGTCCTTCTCCCTGCCGCGTTCCTGATCCCTGTCTCTACTGTGGTCTCTCTCCCGATCTCTATCTCTACTCTGGTCTCTCTCCCTATCTCTATCGCGGTCTCTCTCCCTACCACGATCCCATTCACGATCTCTAGTCCAGCCCCACGATCGTCCACCATGTGGCCCATCCCTGTCTCTCCTCCTGTCCTCAGACGCATCTCGCTGTCTTTCTTCTCCATCTCGGTCACGAGGGCCACTGTCAAACCGACTTGACCTGTCCTGAGGTTCAACACCATCCCTAGTCGAGCTGCTGCGTCTTCTCATTTCAGGGGAGTGTCTTCTCCAGTGGTCATCACGATGGAGCTCTGGGCTATGTCCACCCATGCGCCCCGGTACTGGGATAGGACCTTCAGAAGGAGTTGGCAACAGAGGTCCCCTTATAGGTCTAATGTCATTTAGATGGTCACTGTGCTGAAAGCGTGATGTCTGACTTCCAGAGTCGTTTTCAGAGAAGTGTGCTGGTATTGGAGCTCTTGGCCCTCCAAAATGCTGAGGGGTTGGACCTCTGTGTCTATCCAAGTCTTGGGTTGAACCTCCTCTTGGTTCTTCAAAGGATATTCTATCCTGAGGTGAACCGCGAAATTGGTTCGGAGGAGGAAATCGGTGCCCTGGAATATCTCCTGCAGATCCTGGCGGGCCTCTTCGTCCATCAAAGTGGCTTGGTAGAGGTCCCCTGAAGGGAGGTCCGTGATTGTCTCTGTAATTGTTTGAGGCCGTTTGTCCCTGCGTTTGCTCAATCCCTGGCTGATAACTACTTCCACCGTCCTTGTCTGCAAGCCCTCGTGAGAGTGGTCCAGATTCCCCAATGCTGTGTGGAGGAAGTGGACCTCTTGGCCCAGCAAAGTGTGTTGGAGGCGGTGGCCTGCTGTCAAAATGAACAGGTGGAGGGGCTGCAAATGGTGGTGGTGGGCCACGGGGTCCGGGGAAGTTGAAAGGTAGAGGAGGTCCATTGAATCTTTGTCCATCAAAAGGAGGGGGTGGTGGGCCAGGTGGAGGAGGACCGGGAGGTGGGCCTCGGGGTGCTATATGTTGAGGGGGCATGTTGTTATTAAATATTTGAGGAGGGGGTCCTCTTTGACCCATTAGTGGAACTGAAAGGGGAGGCCCTCTGGGTGTAACCATTGGAGGAGGCCCTCTCGATGCATCAAACTGTGGACTGTTTCCCCACTGATTCTGGTATGGTGCATATGGACCAGGTGGTGGATATTGTGACATGTCATTTTCCCCATGAGATAAAGGTGGGCCTTGCATTGTTGGAGGCAGCTGCATTGGAGGTGGTCCTGAAATGGGAGGTGGCCCTGACATTGAAAGGGGAATATGCAGGGGGGGTGGAACAGTCATTGGTGGTGGACCAAGCGCCGGTGGAGGCCTGACAGGTGGGGGAAAAGACATTGGAGGTGGAATGTCTGAAGGGCCTCGATAATCAGTTTGAGAGTTAGGCCCAGTCATGTGCAGCATATGAGAGCTATGTGAATCCATATAAGATGAACTCACTTGCGTCACATCTTGGGACCTTCCCAGAGAAGTCATTGGCGTACTGATTGTTGTGATGTTGTAATATGTTGTAGAAGATTCTGTTGACTCTCCAACAGAGGACATTAGCTCTTTTTTTAAGATGGATGCAGAATTAGGCCAGATTTCTTCAAAACTCTTCTTTTCTGATTCAAATGGAGCATCACTTTCTTTGGGAGTTTGTTTAGGTTCTGTGTCCAAGTAACTTTCGACTAGATCAGGGTCTATTTTTTCCCCTAAAAGTGGAATTTCTGTGCTATCCGCATCTAGGAAAGGCACCTCTTCACTGTTTGATTCCTCTTGAGTTAGCTCTAACTGAGCATCGGTTGAATGCAATAGTTCTGAGTCAACTTTAGCATTATCTTGTGATTGTGGCACATCTGTGGTTACATAAGGTTCTGTCGGTTCTTCAGTTAAGGAATCCTGTAAAGGAAGATCTATTACTTTAGGCTGTTGTGATGTTAATGTGTCTAGTATTGCAGCAATGTCAATTGGTGGTTTTTCTGTTATTGTAGTAGAAGCAGCTGAAGCATCGGAAGTACTAGTAGTAGACGTAACAACTGGAGCCTCTTCCTTCTCTATGGAATCATCGGAATTCAGTCTTTGAATGGCAGCCACCTGTCTAGGGTCCCTAGTCTGCCTGGGATCCCTTCTTTGATTAATAACTGGAGTAGTAGCTGTGCTTTTTGCGACCAACTGCTCGGTCTTTTTAACAAGCAACTGAGTGTTTGCCAAGAGAGATTTGGTGTCGGTTATTTGCTGGTCCTGTTCCTCTGGCTGTTTCTTGGAACCTGGATCACCCTTAACCTCTTCAAAAATGGAGTCATCTTCAGGGTCATATGCAACATCATCTACCATCCCAGCTTTGGCCTCTGGTTGCATGATGCTTTTAGAGACCATAGTATCACTAGCCTTTTCTTTAGCATATGAAACACTGGGGTCATATTCTTCTTCTGGGTCATATGGTCTATCATCTTCTTGTTCATCTATATTTTTACTTTTTGTAATACCAAACTGTTCAACTATCGGATCGAGCAAAGGAACAGAAACATCTGTTGAACTTCGATCTGACGGGGACTGAGAAGCTTCAGAATCCTTCTTACCAAACAAGGTCTTAAGGATGGTCTGCAGTGGAGTGGCAGACGTGGGAGGAACTACTGGGATGGTTGTAATTGATGGAGAATTACTGCCTGTACTTGTGGTGATACCAGGTGCCTTGACAGAGGACAAGATGGAAAACACTGACGATGGAAGTGGACCAGCTGATGACTCAGAACCGCTGAGAGCGGGTGGAGTACCAGGTGGAGTTGTGCTGAGGGGCTCCTGGGTGATTCTTATAGATTTATCAGTTTTGCTAACAATGACTGGTTTTGGAAGTCCTGTCTCTTCATCTCGCTGTGTTTTTGAACGTTTTTCCTCACTTTCCAGAGGAGCTCCAGCACGCTTTTTGTCTTTCTGACAAATTAGCAGCCCAAGCAGGAGATTTGGACGAGCTGGCTCGAGACCTGTGAACAAAAAAAAATATATATATAATTTGTTAAAAATAAATGAATAAAAATGTAATAATTACACGTGTTGATGATAATGAGAAAAAAACGGCTACCATTCACTGTGCTAACCTAGTGCGCATAACTTTCGAAAAACAGTTCATCGAAATATGCACAATGTTTAAACAAGTATCGGTTATGGTGATTATGATAATGATGAATATTCATTGAAAGGCATATACAAGATCACATCATGCTGCATACAGTCACATGCTCATGTTCCTGTGATGTGTAAAATGATTAATTTCTGTAATTAACCTATAAGAACATGTACACAAATTATCAGCATATTTGTTAAAATACATTGCAATTTCTTTTTTTTTTCCACATATATATATTTTGGCACAAGCATAGTGATACTACCACTTTAGAGAGCAGTTCATTGTGCTTTATATTAACACTCGTCTACAGGACAGATAAGCAGCCAAAATGGGCAAAACAAAAACACTGGTCCCACTCTGAATAGTATCCCGGTTATGTTTATTTCAAGCACTTGGGTCTAGCACATGACTTACCATAGTCACCATGGTGTTTCAGCTACATCCACCAGGGATTTTATCAGTGTTTATAAGTCCAGTAATCAAGAAACTAGCTGATGTCAATGTTCGACATAGGGGGAGCATAGATCTAACTGCACGTTACTGAGTAACCATGAAATAAATCACAGAATATGATGCAGCTAAAAACAAGGCTGAGACAAATATCTACAGTGGCATCAAGTTTGGATGCATGATGTGCTTTATTAGAAAACACAGAAGTGACACAAAGCAGATAACAAAAAGGAAAACACACACAGCCCAAGAGGGAAAAACACAACCATTCTTAGAGAGGGAAAAAAAATTACAACTCTCAAAAGAAACCATTGGTGAAATGGAACAAGCACTTTTTTATGCACACTACCATTAAAGAGGGCTGGACACGAACCTACCTGAAGATTCCACCACACGTGTTTAAGTACTTCGAGTTATTTATTTATTTATTTTATCATTTTGCACAAGCTTACCTGGTCCATCAAAAGGTAAGAGTTTAGCAGGCAGAGGGTCCTTGGAGCTCAGTGGAATGAGGTAAAGGTCTTTGATTCGTTTGTTGCTGTTGGCCACTACGCCAAAGCGCTTACGGCTGCTGAAATAAGAAAACAGGGACACATATGCGACTTCCTCCTCTTCAGTTGCTGGATGGAAACGAATAAGACAAAGCTCCTAAAACAAACAAATAAACAAAAAACAAACACAAAGAGTGCTGTGAAATCAACAAATGAATCAACGTGTGAATTTTTTACCTATAATTACTATTACTTATATTTATAATACATATTTGACTTACTTTCGACAACGAAGTCTTCAGTTTACCCACATAGTCCCAGACTGTGTGTGGCGATATTCTACCGCCAATGTGAATAGTATCTGGTAAGTCCTGAAAGCGAGACGAAAAACTGACCTCAGCATGGAATGCACTGTAATTACTGATGAACATTTACAAGTACATCTAATAGCACAAGGAACAAACCTCCTTGAGATGCTCAAAGGATCCTGAGACCAGGTAGGCCTTTGTGACAAACTTGGCAACAGAATGCATGTTGACGAATCCTTTCCACATAATCTCCTGCCCTGACAAAAACAGAGCCGTCTCACCTTCAGGAGGAGATTCACTAATGCCGCAGAAGAAAAAAAACACCACGAATTAGCCCCGATAATAAGTCAGGATGGTAAAAGCACTCGAACGAACCCTGCATCAAATGTGTGCAAAAACGTAAAACTTCTAACACTATCTACCTGGCTGCACTGGTCCCGTAATGCCGTGATTCTGTTGAAGAGGCTTGTTTTGGCATCACAGGTTTAGGCAGAGATACTGGAGCTGGAGGTGGCATAGGCAACTGCCCCTTCATGTCCACTGCAGGAAATTCAGAGGGCACAGGGGTGGCAACAGGCACGCTGACTGGTGTTTTGACAGGCAAAGTGACATCAGGTTCAGTCTGAGTGAGGGGTGCAGAGGAGCGGTGGCTGGCAGTACGAGGGTCACGACGGCTTATTGTGACAGATGAGACTGCAGTTATTACCACAGGGGCTTGCACAGCAGGCACTATGGGGCTCTGATCTTCTATACTACTTGGCTGATGAAGCGTTGACCCGTCACTGGCAGAGTAAGAAATATTAGGTTGGTCTGCAGGCACCTTGGAGAGTCGCTGCTCCGTTTTCGCTTTTTCGGGGGGGTCCTGTTTTTTAGGAACTGACATTTTGGGCTTTTTAGCTGCTGGTTCATCATCAGCTGACTTCTGACCTGAAAATATTGTAAAAAAATATATATATATATATCATTTTTCATTCTATTAACGCCACTAGTAGAACAAAGGTCAGATTCATTCAGATTGCATGTACATAATGCGGTACCTGTGCAGATCTTGCAGTTAAGGTCAAACAGGTGAGCCCTGTGTTCTGCAGTGGTGTCTTTCAACATGTTGCTCAAAATGTCTGGGACAGCACTGCTTTTTCCTGCTGAATTGGAACTTTGAGGTGTGGCAGAAGAATAGGACTCCTGATGATCCTGTGAGAAGATAAACATATTGAAAAATCATTTGTTTTTTCTTCTACATTAAAACGCAAGACAAACTAAGAAAGGAGTGAATAATCAGTTTTATTATACAATTTCGATATGTTGTATTGCAATCAAGCGTAGAGCACATGTCTAGTGTGCAGGTCAAATTTAAGGCTCCCCAAAAACTTATATGCACCTTCAAAAGGCATTACTTTAAAAACAATACCAGCAGTAGCAGAAAGAAAGGAAACAAAGCCAGAGAAAAAAATAAAAATATATAAAATAGACAGAAAAGAAAGCCACCACTTACTGCCCCAGAAGCCAAGCGAGGTGATTGGGAAGTAGCAGAGATACATACATCTCCATCAGACATGGCAGGAGCTTCTTCCATGTCAACATCAGGAGGAGCCGAGTCCTGTTTGGATCCGGCTTTGGACTGCCCGAACTGGGTCCTTCCGCTAGAATCCATAATCTAAAAAAAAAGGAAAAAAGGAAAAGTATATAATTAGAGCTGATTTTATTTGAACATTGAAATACACCCACTTGTCCATAGCTGCTAATCAAGTTCAAGCACAGCATTATCTATTACACACGACTCACTGATGCATTATTACCTCAGAAGTACCGCTTTTTCTCCAATCGGAAATCTCTTTAGAGAGCAGTTCTTCAGGGCTGAGCCTCACTAACCGGAATGGGCTGACCTCTCCACCAATCACACGATAGAACAAGCCCTGCTCGAAACATGCAGCAAATGTAAACTCAACTTGCACATGCATTTATCACAAACAGCTATAAAAATGATGACCAACCTTATTTTTAGGGTCCTTTAGGTTGAACATTAAAGATCTGTACTTGTTCTTGTACTTGCTGTCTGTGTTCATGTACAGATTGAACATTTCTTTCTCAATGTTGACTGCCAGCTTGCCCACCTCGCTCTCAGACATGGAGAGATCATCGCTGTCGCTCACCCTGAGGTTAAGAAGGCCGTAAAGCAAATATGAATTATTCTACAGTAGATTTCAAATAATTTTAATAAAACACTTTGACAAATCAAAATACTATATTTGGAAATCAAATATAACACTGACAAAAAATTCAGGTAAATTAAACAATTGTCTCACCTTTTGTACAGAATGTCTGTAAGCGAACGACGAATGTTCGACCTCATCTGGTTGTTAGGAGGAGCTTGAGGAGGAAGAGGTGCTGCCGGGGGAGCAGGTTTGGACACTGGTGCCTGGCTCTGGGAGCTAGATGGCATAGATGCAGGAGGCATCCTGGAGGCCGAAGAGTGACCAGAAGTCGTAGTGTCCTTCACTCCTGACTGTGGCTGCTTTTTTGGAATGGTGAAGGAGCTCTTGCCAACGCTCAGCGCTCCAGTGGGATGGAGCCGTGATCCAGGAGGACCTGAAGAAGAGAAGACTGGAATTGGAGGAGGGGGTGGTCCTGGTTTTTTGGATTTGACCGCTTTGCCTTGGGATGAAGACTGCTTTTTGAAGTCTTTGCCACCACTTGGAGACACAGTGCTTGTTTTGCCTTTGGGCGTAGAGACTGAAGCGGTCTTGGCCATCTTCGGGGCTGGGGACTTTTTGCCCCCTTTGGGAGAGACAGTTACTGCTGGGGGTTTCTTCTCAACAGGAGCTGGCTCTTTCTTTTCTGGTTCAGGTTCTTCTGATTTTTCCTCCTCATCCTTCTGGGCTGCTGCTGCAGACAAGATGCGAGGTACAATTTTTTATTTTTTTATCCCACTAAAAAAAAAGTCTGAAAAACATTCAATTTAAATTGACAAATTAATGAATAAACAAAATAATTGCATGTTTGTGGTTCAGAGAAAATGAATAAAACATTTTAGAATTACTTCAGGACTAGTTTATATTTTTTTCCCTCAAATGACGTTTGTGCCTTGCCTTGATCCTGTAGTTTTATCATTTTTGAAACAGGAAAAAAAGTGTAAGATAGCATACACAATATGAAGAATAATAGAAGAAAAAAAAAAACCACACCTAAAATTATAGGGGGGGGAAATATCAAAAGGTTTATTTTATATATATATATTTATTTATTTTATTTGATTGCCATACAATTTCCAAAATAAGCATAAAAAGAGTGAACAAAAATAAGTATTAACATTTAGTCTATAAATAGAGAAATATAATTTGGACTCATTTGTGTTGTGTTCTCAAACCAAACACACACTAAACTTTAATGACACCATATAATAGGACTGGTAGGAAATCAGGTCTTGCTGTAAGTTTCCAGTACATGATACACTTGCAGCTTTCATTGGCATGCGTCCATCAAGTGATAAAGCTCATAAAACACTAATTAATTATAAAGCACCATTATATAATTTACCAAATCAACACTGAAATATGTGATTCATTTGCTATGTTGCTACTTCCAGGCCTACCTGTTGCTGATCATGTGCAAGGACCCATCACTCACTCACTCACACACACACACCCTGAAACTGTTCATTTTAAAGGCTTCAACTAAAAAAAGTACTTCCATGATCCCCGAAAAC
This sequence comes from Silurus asotus, assembly GCA_024362625.1. Taxonomy (NCBI): domain Eukaryota; kingdom Metazoa; phylum Chordata; class Actinopteri; order Siluriformes; family Siluridae; genus Silurus; species Silurus asotus. The sequence goes on along the minus strand of MU558692.1, from coordinate 2,835,521 downwards.
ATGTGCGATTAGATGGTCTAATAAAAACCATAATAAAATTAGATGTTTGTTAGTGTTAGATGTGTAGTACTTCAATCCAGCACAGGGTCATCCAAGACCCACAGCAATGATCCATGTCCAACCAGTATTTTCCAATCCTCCTGCACATATTGCTTTTAAGTTTTATGTTCATTGCCAAGTAAAGCTGCATTAGATTTATTCTTATGATCATTCTTTTGTCAAAGATCAAGATATTTACTACAGACAAAACACATATTGGCTTTAAAATGTCAGGATGCAAATTTGTTTGTGCAAAAATAAGCTACGTTTTATTCCCAACAAGGCTCCTTCAATAAATATCAAAATGCAGGTTCATTTTCATGAATAATGAACAGGTAAATTGTTTTAAATGTAATGGCTAGCATTAACACCTTATCAAAAAAAATATTAACATCACAGATGGACGGAGCTCATTATCACAAATCTGGCTTAACTTAAAATCTGATATTAAAGCAAATTTCTATTTTTTAAAAATGCCTGCTTTATGTATAATATACTAATTGTGTGTTGTACTAATGAGAGAAGAGAATTCTGCTTCTGGGTGCTGTCTGGCAGACTGTCATCTTCCAGTTTGTGCAGTCTTCGTAGCTTCAAACTTCACAACCAGAGTGTCAGGCCATTTTCTCTCGAGTGTAAATATCTGTGCTGATCAGTTGCTGGTTGGATGGCGATAGCCCAAGCAGGCAGAGGCCAAAAATATCCAAAGCACTCCACAGAAATAAACCAAGACTTTGCTCAAAATTGAAGCAAGGGGCATCAGAGTATTTATCTGCAACATCACTTTATTTTGAAGTCACTTATTCTCAAAGGAAGGTTTCATAAAAAGCAAGGCATGCAAGTCAGATAAATCATAAATATGAAAGTATTTAAAAATGCTGTTAGTGGTAAACTCTTGGAGCTTGGCGAGAATTTCCCTACCAGGTACCATGTGATCAGAAATGCTGCTATATTCTTGGTGAAAAGGTGACAGGAGAAAAAGACACCGTGACCTACCTGTTCAGAAGAGCGGTCAATACTCCTGTTCTTAAGATACTATTCCCAGATCAGAGCGGAAGATGGAGGCAATGTTGACATTCATACACACAATTAAAAAAATCACTTTCATAAAAAACTATAATCCACAGACAGAAAAGTACATGTGTATATATATAAAAAACAGCATCATGGCAAGGCACTTCATATCACTTTAAAACATCTCTTGGTGATGTCTCTCTCAAGATAGATTTGAACAACTCTTCAAAAGGAGTATGGCTTCTAGATTTTGTTTTTGCCAATGCCCAGAAAACTGGCCTTTTGACACTTTTATACAACCTGAAATGATAATACCTACCATTTCTCTTTATGTATACTTACCTGTTCAGGACCTCCACATTGCTTTTTATACAAAAATGTTCCCACTAAATAACTTCCACAAATACACATGCTTTCATCCTGCACGGCCAGAAATTTCAGGTCTTCAGGAATATGCTTAAATCAGATTTCTAACAGCCAGCTGGCTTTTGGCCCAGAATATCAGATCTTTTGTTGTTTTGTTTTTTTTAAGATGAGTGCTACAGTACAAGTCACAGAGAGACCGAAGATTAAAGTGTGGAAAACCTTTCAGATACATACACGCTTTGTTTAACACAGTTGGTGATATTGCTGTAGTCTTTTCTGGCGCTACTGCAATGTAATTATGGTCACTTGACCAGGACGACATGGCTGGGGGTGGCGGATGCTCCTCTGCAACTCTGTCTTCTTCGTCCTCGTCGTCTTCATCTTCACGGGATTCCGACTCCAAAGACTCCTCTTGAGCTTTGCTGGATGAGTCAGTGGACCTCCTGCTGCTCCTTCTCTCAGGACCAGGACCACTCTTCAAAATAAAAAATAAAATCATAAAAAGCAAAGAAAACATTGATAAATATATACTAATAATAAAAACACATGCAAGAGATGTTGGATTTTGTTTCATTTGATACCAATTTAAAGTATTTGTATAAGCAATATTAACCAATATTTTCAACATTTCTGAAATCTCTATATGGAACCTACATATATGAAAATTGTTTGGTGATAAAAAATTATTAAACAAAAAGAAGGCCATATACTTTACCTTATTTCCATCAGCCTACAAAAAAAAGCACCTTGACCATTTTCCATTCATTTCCACAACAGCATATTGATTCTTTGAATAACCTTTAGCTTGAATTTAAAAACGCACACACAGGGATTTGGAACCTTTCGCGACACGCTGGTCCTGAAATAATACCTTGACTGTAGAAACGACGGCAGGCTTCCTCAGGATTTTTGGCTTGGGCTTCTCCTTGGGTTTAGTCTCCTTGCTGTCCGTAGTGATGGTCTTCATGGCAGCAGCAGCATGCTTGAGGATGCAGTCGTTACCACAGTAGACCGAGTCAGGCAGCGCGTCCCTCTCGCAGCCGGGACCGATGCACTTGGGGAGAGAGGATTCCTCTGTGGTCGCCATCACCTGCTGAAAACTCACGTTGGTCAGACCCATCAAGCTGTGCAGCTGTTAGAGCCGCAATTAGATGTTGGAGCAACTTGTATTACTTATAGGAACTACTTTAAAAATTCGAACAAAATATGTCAGGCAGCAGCACGGATCTTGAAATGGGGCTTTTAACATGCTTTATATCCAACATCAATCACCACTTTGTCTGATCACACACAATTACAATATTTATGGATGCCAGTTTGCACCCTTTTTGTTTCAATGAAAGCTTACAGTATTATTGCATTATTATTATTACCACAATAGGTTCTCTACGTTTTTTCAGTATTTACAAATTATATTTAGATCGTTACTGCAATATAAATCTTTTAGAAATAGTCCATTAACAATTGTTTACTTTGGGGCTGAAAAAATTCCTTGAGTAACTTGAGTAATTCGAATAATAATAATAATAATTTTTTAAAAAGCTAATTATTTGCCTCAATGCTTCGCATAGTCCATTTAACTACACACGGCGCATTGCGTTTTCCCACAGACCAATATTACTGATGCACCATGGACAGGTAAACATGCGGAATGAACATCGGATGGGAAAAACCGCGAGGGGAAGATTCAGGCCAAAGAAAACGACAAAGTTTGTATAGTTTAATACCATTTTATACTAAAACCTAAAGAAAATGTGTATGTGCTTTGTGATGCAATTATGGCAGTTATATGCACTAAATGGGTTTAGATTTCACAAATATTCTTGTTTGCAATCGTAGCTAAATAAATATACATTTTTCTACCATCATGAATTGATTGAATAACTGGGATAAGTCTTGATTACTAAAATATTCGATAGCTGCAGCCGTAGCTTAATTGCATGCAATCGGAAACTGGAATTCATATTTCATGGGTGCCTAATTCAAGATTTTTATATATACAAAAATAGTGCCTTAAATTAAAGAAACAAAATGTGTATTTAATTAATCATTCATCAACTTTGACATTTACCTTTACTATATTCGTGGATATAATTTGTATACTGCATACACCCCAGAATTTTACCCGACAAGTTAAGGCTTCATTTGTCATGTGCCCGGATGTTTCCGTGCAAGTGATCGCAACAGCCGTAATGCAAGTCATCATTTGTGTTACAGCATTGATTACTCATTCAAGTTGTGTCACTTTACATGTGGTGTTAAAAACAAGTTAAATAATAATATACACATCACATTGCCTCACGGTAAAGCCGAAAAACACCTGTTTTAAAGGTGTATGTGGTATGCAGTAAAATGTGTCTACTTTTAAATAATAATGTAATGAACCATTAGGAAATAATCGGTTTAAAATATAGTTTTCTTCATAAGTAACAAAACATTTAAACATGGAAAAAAAGAGAGCACTTTAAATATCCATGCAGGGAAGTGATTCAAAGTCACAGCACTTTTATAAAGTGTAACAAGAACCTCACCTATACACAACCTCATCTTTAGAAGGACATTTTTTGTTTGTTTTTTACAAAAAACAAATCAGCATATTTTTACATGAATATTTTGATAATGTAAAACTTTAAAATTGAAAAAACATTGCCCATAGAAATTCATTATAAAATTTGACTAAATAATAGTTAATTATTATTCTAATTAACTGTATAGTAGAAAATGGGGACAATTTTATGTTGATATTTTGTGCATTAACCCAAACTCGCCATTTCATAGGGTCTCAACCTGCAGTTACACCTCTGGCTTGTACTGAAAAGCCCAGATACTATACAACAACCTACCGGCTGGAAAATCTTTATTTTCTTTTTGCCGCTTGGGTTAGTAGCTTTCTCAATTCTGCCCTTGATGCCGACTTCTTCCCCAATCTTTTCTTCTCCAGTGAAAACCGTTGTAGCGGGAAGCAGACCAGCAGCACTTGGAGATGTTTGGACATTGGCTTGGCCAACAAAAAGTGGACTGGGCTCTGCCTTGCGAGCAGCAGTGGGAGTCCCAGGTCGTTTGCCCGCCTCAGCTCCTGCTGTAGATGTGGACGACTTGGTGCCCTGGGCTTTTCTGCCGGTGCAGTTAGGACACACATAGTCCTCACTGTTGCGCTCCATCAGGCGACCGCGTGCCTCCGTAATGCCCACGCAATCTCCATGGAACCACTCCTCGCAGCGGTCGCAGCAGATCATGAACCTGAGCACATACCGCATGCTTCAGCCACATTAGGAAAAATCTACAGCATGATGTGTAATTCAGTTACTGTCAATATATTAATACATCAATGAGGATTTGGCACCAGGTGGCAAATATTGACAAAGAAATATTTTTTATGATCCAAATGCAATAAGGTAGTGTTTCAGCATTCCCCAACTAATTATTTGAAGGGGTTACAAAGACCCTCGATAACCACTTTAACAAGAACACCTGTATCCCTGCACATTCACACACATAGCTGCAGTGCAGAGCATTACAACTGTGTTTACAAACAACATCGACTGACATCATTGTTTATGCCAAACAGGCTATGGTTTGAGCATTTCATAAGTTGTTGTTTATGACCATTTTTTTCACCGAGCATTCGCTGAGCTGGGTGGAAAAGTCATGCTGATGAAGGGAATCAGAGAAAGATGACCCAGACAAGAAGTCCACAGTAACTTAAATGATCGCTCTTTGTAAGTAAAACAGTAAAGGAAATATTGAGGCCAAAGAAAATGGCAGAAAGTTTCCAAAGTTTAAGATCATTTTATACTAAAACAAAAAAAACAGTGCATTTAGCTAATTTAAGATGTATTTTTATTTATATATTTGTATTTGCATTGTGAGGAAATTAAGGCAGATAAATGCACAAAATGGGTTTTCACCAATAATCTTGTTTGCAATTTCAGCAATAAAAATTTTGCATTTTCTAAACAAAAAAGAAAACAAATTACTCGTTCATTTTAAGAGGTGGAAATGATCACTCTTTGTAACAATGCTAAGCATAAAATTAGTCTAAACTTTGAGGAGCAATGGCTATTGACTTCTCTTATTAGCTAGTTCTGCATCAACTGGATAGTTCTTCGCTGCTTATCTTTGTAATCTATATAGACCACCGGGTTTCCAGATAAGCTGTTTTAAATTACTGAACACGCACAAAGATTTGCATATTAAAAGGTAATAACTGTAGACATGAATATTTTTTTTTTATATAAGGCACTAACCTTTTGTTGTGTTTCTGTCTGCAGATACAGTAAAGTGCATTTGGATCATAACCGTCATGATCAGACTCGCTGGACGAGGACCCTGTCTCTTCCTCCTCGTCCTTCTCTTTGCATGCCCCGACCTTAGGCTTAGATTCTCTTCTGGGTCCTGATTTCAAAGGGCTCCTTGAAGATCTAATATGGGCAGACACTTCTTCCTTGCTTGTCTCTTCACCTTGCTCGTCTAATTCTTCCTCTTGTTTCTGCTCCTTTATGGCCTCCTCGTTCTTGGCCTCTTCTGTATCGAGCTCCATTTCAAGCTTTTCTTGTACCTCTTGTGTGGCGCTCTCTTCGTTCTCTGAACTATCCTCTCCACTGTCCGAGTCGACCATGTCGGCTTTGAGATTCGGGGTCATCCTTCCCCTGACCCTCGCTCGAGTCATTCTAACAGGGGATGGTGATTTGTTTTCAGTCACTTTGGTCTCTGTGCTCCCGTCAAAGCTAGCCTCTGAGGCGCTCTCAGACGGCGGATCTCCACCTTCCAGGTGAGCCGGGGCGCTACGTCTGGTCACTCCTCTCCCTCGCTTCACTGTCACCAGGAACTCCTCGAGCTTATCGGTACGCTTTGCCTGTCTGCCGCTTCGCCGCACCGGTGCGCCAGGACCCTCCGTTAGGCCTGCCGTCTCTCCCGCCATGTCCCTTTTCGCAATAGTGGTCCGGCGGAACCCCCAAGTCTTCCTAAGTTCGCCAGAGTTCTTGGCAGATTTCTTTACTTCTTCTACTTGTTCTTTGCCAGCGGCATCACTTTGGCCAGAGTCACACTTACTGTCCTTTTCCTCCTCAGCAGCAAGAGCTGGAGCTGTGAGATGGTAAGAGGGACATTAGAAACAAAGAATGTTTGTTGTTGCTTTAACTGATATCATAAGGAAAATCAGGCTGAATCTGATGCAACTTCACAAGCACCATTTATTGTAGGACTCACTGTATAAATATCTACAAGGCTCAGAAATAGCAGGATTGGGCTGGTGTTCCCCAATTGAGTAATCAAAAGACCAGTTTGCAAGAACAGCTTCGTTAGCAGAATTGATTGAGCTTATTTAAAGTCCCACCAAGCTGCAGCGACCAGTGTAAATAAAGCTCTCATTCATACAGCGGTCCAAGGTTAGTGGTACCTTGTGAACTGGAATCCAAATCCTGGCTGGACTCAGGCTTAGGAGTTTGAGCTAGCTCAGGGCTCACAATCTCCTCCATAGTTGATGGAGTCACTTGCTAGTTTTCAAACAGAATTATCTACAGTTAAGAGAGAAGCACAACACAGACAATGCAGAGTTGAGCTTTTTCACCACTTCAGTTAAGGTGGCGTGGTCCATGTACTGTTGCTGAGCATTTATTATATTAACATTTAAATTGATTTAGTCAGAAGTTCTGTATTTGATATGTAACATCAAAACAGTGGCTTGTACGGTGGATACAAGAGATACATGAAACATTAAAAAAAAAAAAAAAAAGAATTGCTTCTGTAATAATAATAGGAGTTTTTTACATTATATCTGTGCTCAGAAGCTAAAATTAGTCACTGTTGAACTTGCACTGTCTTGTTTATACAAAGATGCAATATGTCTGAAACTATACAGGCTGCTATAACAGGTATTGAACGTTGAACCGATGCTACTGAAAAATGGTAAAGTTTACATCTATCAGAGTGAATCTGGTTTGAGCCGAAGGGTCTATAATAATGGAGCGGAAAGGTAGCCTGATGCACGTATTCTAATTAATACTATATTCCTTAAAACACTTGGGACATGAGATTTTCACTGCTACAATAATAGCAATAATGAATTATTCATTTCAACATGTATTGATCAGTTCGAGATAATCGAATACTCTTTTCCACCCGAAGTAAACTTTGTGAATGAACGCTGAGAATGATCATAGACAGTTGTGAAAAGTCTACATTAGCATGTTACACAGCACTATGAAAATAAATTATATATCTATGTATAAATCTTATATAATTTTTATGCCACTGCTGATGTTTTGGGTATACTTTGTCTGAAGTAGTGTGTGGTAATAAAACAATCTCATAACACATTCACTTGCAAAAACAAACAATAATAATTTTAAGTGCCAAAGTGCAACTGATAGTAAACACAAAAGCATTCACTGCACAATCTTATTATAATATAAACTGGGAAACCCCTAAGCATGAATGCAGTACTGTACCTGTTTGAGCACCTGTCAGGCTCTGTTGAACTGGGAATAGTGTTTATTTACAAGCAGTTCCTTAGCCATTCACCCCACAAGAAGTAACCTAAAAAAAATAAATAAATAGGGCAAACTCAAGCTTTTTTTAGCTTTCAAGACAGGATTATCTAGTTAATCCGGCATAATGTTGGTGAAAAACTGATTTACTCATTCAAGTTATACATTTCTAAAGAGCAGGTCACTAGTAGAAACAGGTTTCGACTAATTCTTCTGATCAGCTGCGGTAAATCTGACTCAAGACGAATAACATGCCTGATCACCCCGGTATCATTTGGATTTTTTACATCTGTTGAGCAACACTAAAAATAAAAGACCATGCTATAAAAGCCTCAATGAACTGTTTCTGATTAATATCTACTGCCTCAATCATTTTAATTTTACTCTCTCACACAAGCTTCAGTGTACATCTCATAACACAGTGAGCTCAGCAACACTACAATAATAAGAGACAACATACAGCCAGACTGTTAAGCTAAAGTATCAAATATCTCAATCCAGAAAGAGAGATTTTAAGTCAAGGTGAGAACTTATTGATGTCCGTTTTGGCTGAGATATTACATTCTCCTTTGCTTATCCCTATGCACAGCTGATGAAAGAACAGCAGGTTTGGTTTATACACACAGAGGTGAAGGAGGAATACAGCAAATATCTGCAATTGTACAATCACCAATTGAGTTACAACCCAAGAGTCAGCATTTAACTGTTTTCTCTATATTCACATCTATGCACATGAAAGACCCAGACGCAGTAAAGGATTACAATGAGTTCACGTTCCTTAATTAAATCAAAATCTCAATAGTATACATTACAGATTTATAATGAATCAATCTCATCGGCTAAAGTGTTGGATTTCTATAGCAGCAGCTCTGACAGTACATTGAAGGCATTTGGCAGACGCTCTCATTACATTTATACGACTGAGCAGATGAGGGTTAAGGGCCTTGCTCAAGGGTCCAGCAGGGGCATCTTGGTGGTGCTGGGATTTGAACTCATGACCTTCCACCATCTTATCCACTGAGCTAGCAAAGTAGAATCTCCTCTGAGAACTCGGAGCGACTTTTCAAATTCATAGCATCAAAAGGAAGAAATAAAACAGGTTGGTGATGAACAGTTTAGCGGTTTCATGATTATTTGTAACAGGAGCTAATTTTGGACGTTTTTGAACATTAAATGTAAACAAACAAACAAAAAAACTAAAAAAAAAAAAAACCAGAAAAAGTAAGCAAAATGTTATTCTTTACAAATAGATTGTATTTGTTGGTAAACAGTTGTGGTAAAGGAGGATCACAAGACATTTGGAATGCCTTTGCAGAAAAACAAATCAAGTCTTGAGTTGGTGATTATTTTCCTATCACAACACGGCCCAGTCATGATTCTCCTCTATAATTAATCATTTGAAAATTAGGAGGTTGGAAATCCGGGAAAAGCATCAGAGGAAATGCGTGACCTTGACCAGAGACAATCAACACAAAAGGTGCCTCAGCTAGAATATGAACATTAAATCTGTGTGTGCATTCAGGAAGATGATCTGCCTGATCTTCAGGACGACCTTGTTCAGTTCTTCAGAACTGGTCTATACTAAAACTAGCCGTGGTGCTGAAGGGAGTCTAACATCCAAGTGAGGTACATGTACATTTCACATTTTTTATATTAGACTGCATATTCTCTACTGCTCTAACAACAAACAGTGATCGTAAAAAAAACACAGGTTCTTGATAACTTGAACTCAAATAATAACAGTGGTGTGTTACCTGATTTAATCTATAACGTTACGCCCTCCCTAAAAATTACATACATCTGTTACTCATGTACAGTTAATAATTAAAAAGCTGCCGAATGCAGCTTAATGATTTATGAATGCTATTTTGTTTGCAATAGATGGAAATGGATCGATGACAACCAGAAGATCGGGCTCACGATGGACTTCATTCACAAGAGAGCACAGAACCCAGAAAGCGTGTGAAGGCGCCACAACCCTTCTCCTCGTCTAAACGCAGAGCTATGCGAACAAACGAAATTCGTCATTTATCTTCTAGAGACATTAAAACTAATGAAGGAAAATACCAATACAAATCGTTGTGATTATAGCTGTTGCACTATTCCTATTGTTAAGAGACAGGCTGAAGAGCCACCGCGCATGCGCAACACCCACTGTATTCGCTGAAGAAGAGAAAACTCGTTCGACCCCGCATATAAATTGACCCAAGCACAACAACGACGTGCAGATACCATTTATACCGTCTCTTCTCGTATATTAAATTCTCGTTTCTTCGAATACGCCGTGCTGGTAGGATTTTCTTCACACGGTCGACCGCCATGCTAGTTTTCCTCCGCCGTTAGCTCTGCTAGCTAATCACCATAGCGACACGCAATGAAGACCTCGCGCCCGCGGACACTTCCACGAAGTGTGCATGCGAGGTGCGAAGTGAGATAAATAGTCCCCCGGAAAATGCAGCACATCTTTATACGCGCTACGCGTCCATCCTGCACGCGACATTATAATATGGTGGCCTTCAATCGTGACGCCATTATCGGTTACTAAGCTCGTGCACGGGATCCGACGCGAGTTTGCTAATGATTACCGATTAAAACCTGTAGCTGTAAAGTGTGCATGCGAGGTGCGAAGTGAGATAAATAGTCCCCCGGAAAATGCAGCACATCTTTATACGCGCTACGCGTCCATCCTGCACGCGACATTATAATATGGTGGCCTTCAATCGTGACGCCATTATCGGTTACTAAGCTCGTGCACGGGATCCGACGCGAGTTTGCTAATGATTACCGATTAAAACCTGTAGCTGTAAAAAAAAAAAAAAGTGAATACCTTATTTTTCATGCATTAAACTATGGTCGAAAACTTTCAAGGATGCATACTCACTGAGGAATTACAGTATACATCTGCAACGCGGTCAAAGCGACACGACTTCCTCCATTTTCTCTTCTCGCCTGGTGACGCGCGCATGTCCGTGCTCGGAAAGCACGCGCTGTCAGTGAAACTGCGAGCTGAACAGCGCCACCTCAGGCCTGGGGAGGAATTAAACATCCAGAGTTCAAACTCAAATGGGAAACTACAACTCTTTCTTACTCACTCTCTCTCTCTTACACAAACACGTTTGAGGACAATTAGTGACATTTCTATCCTATAATTCAGTTGAACAATAATTTTAATAATCACCTGTCAAATAAATGATGTACATCTTTCAATCAGAAGTTTGGGGCAGTCCAGTGTTTAAGATGTTGAGCTTCTGATTAGAAGTTTGTGAGTTCAAATCCCAGCACCACTAAGATGCCACTGCTGGGTCTGTGAGCAAGAGCCTTAACCCTCAAGTGTTTATACAACTCAAATTCTATGGATGAGGTCATTTTAATTTGCTCTGGAAAAGGAGGTCTGCTAAAATACTGTAAATATAGATCTTATTTTAAACTACCAGAGAATCCTTATTCCAGGATGTCAAGCAAATATACAATGCGGAAACAAATCTACTGCAGTCACAATATCTTCTCATTTCTGCTTCATGATATAATAATCACACTAGGGTTTTGATTGAACATGCGGATAGGACGGGTGTAAATCTTGTTCCAAACGTGCAGATCACATGCATGTAACATAAAATTTGTACTATTTTCACTTGGAAAAAATAAGCTTGTGTAAACAAAAAGTCTAAACTTGATCTAATAATTAAACAGATCTAAATAATTAGATCAGATTAGTCCGTTATAATTCAAGATTAGGTATTTAATAAAAACAGGTTTTGATAGCCACCCAATATACTTCTGCTCTAATGCGGCCATGGCTTATACACACACACACACACACACACACACACGTATATATGTATATATGTACAGTGCATCCGGAAAGTATTCACGGTGCTTCACTTTTTCCACATTTTGTAATGGATTAAATTCATTATTTTCCTCAAAATTCCACAAACGATGTTGTATAATTAGAATGTAAAAGAAGTTTGTTTGAAATCTTTATAAATGTATTACAAATAAAAATCGAACAAAATCACGTGCATAAGGATTCACAGCCTTTGCCATGACACTCAAAATTGAGCTCAGGTGCCTCCTGTTTCCACTGATCATCCTTGAGATTTCTTTACAATTCGATTAGAGTCTACCTGTGGTAAATTCAGTGGATTAGACATGATTTGGAAAGACGCACACCTTTTTATAAGGTCCCACAGTTGCATGCCAGAGCACAAACCAAGCCATGAAGTCCAAGGAATTGTTTGTAGACCACCGAGACAGGATTGTATTGAGGCAAGGCACAGATCTGGGGAAGGGTACAGAAAGATTTCTGCAGCATTGAAGGTCCCAATGAGCCCAGTGGCCTCCAGTTTGGAAACCACCCAGACTCTTCCTAAAACAGGTCTCCTGGGCAAACTGAGTGATCGGGGGAAAAAGGTCTTAGTCAGGGACAGAGGTGGGAAGTAATGAAGTACAAATACTTCAAATATACTATAATAAATACTTCAAATCTGAGGTACATTTTGATATCAGTACTTTACTATTATTTTTTGACAACTTTTATTGAATTTTTTACACAAATATCTTTACTTTCTACTTCTCACATTTTTTCACATTTTCATTACTTTAGTTTTAATCTTTTTGGTGACATGATCACGTTTTCAGCCCTGCAACCTGTTTCCTGTCATTGCACGGCTTTTTCAACCTACCACTGGTGTATCATTTCCTGGCTCTCACACACCACAGACTAGTTTATAAAGCTAAGAACGAGCAGACAGAAGGCAACAAGAAGTTTGCGGTTGTAGTCATGACTGAGAACAGAGACCCTAACCCTAACCCTATTCGTGATTACCTGATTATCTTTTCTCTGCTTGTGTTTTATATGGTGGATGTTCAGCCTGGATACATTTATTAGATAACATTTGAACAAGTTTTGTATTATATTAATTAGGGCTGTCAAAATGAACACATTAATAACGTGTTAATGCAAAATCATTTTCCCTGCACAAATTTTATTAATGCAGAATTAATGCAACGCGCGTTTCTGTTTGACCATTTTTTATCAAATAAATTTATAAAAAAGGCGAAATAAAAACCTTCAAAGCAGGTTGATTCAAAACGTCCTTTCTTTATTCAGGAAAAAAAATCTACACCGAAATAACATTTTTAATCAGTAAAGCTCCAAGTCTTAAATCAATCAAAAAAACCTCTGGGGTCGACAAACGCTCCGGCGCGTTTTGTGGTATTTTTTAATTTTTTTTTCTAATAACACCAAAACAAACTTAAGTTACTTAAGTTTTTTTGATTATACAGATAAAAGCAATTCGTCAATCGAATCTGCAAATGATTCACTTTTATTTGTATACACTCATAACAACAAAACGGTTTTGTAAAATATAGAAAACGTATAGGTGGTGCTCTCTGTCGTCTTCCTCATCTCTCTTCACAGACATAAAACAACCTGAATCTCAGTAAATATTTGCCTCACAGACAGAATAAATATACAAATAGAAAGGCTACTTTCAAATAAAACAATTCGGATCAAAAATGTTCTGATTATGTAATTATGGAAGTTCCAGTTTCTCCGGGATCAACTCATTAACCGTCCGTGTGGAAACACAACCAACGTTCTGTTTGGTGTCCTGATGATTTCCGTAATTTAAAACACCGTAATTACTTTAAAACATTTACAATAATATTTTGTCTTTATGCTCTATGTTAATTTTGGTTTCACTAATAATAAACATATATTTGCTAAAGCATTCATATTTGTCCATGCCTATGTTGATTAAAGTAACTTGCACCAATCATGTGATAGTTTTTTAAATGTTATAGGTATTTTCCAGGTTATTTATACTATATAAATAAATCCCTCTATTGCACATATAATGCATTAAAAGTGTGTGTAGGGATATGTTGTAAAGCACCACCTTAGAGCTTTAGTAGTGTCTACATAAAGTGGGTTTGTGGTTGGTTAGTTGCTGGTTTGTCTTTTTATTGGCAGATGTTATTCAAAGTGACTTACAAGTGAGGAATAACAGGGTCCCAGCAGCAGGACCAGGGTCTTGTCCAGAAGTGTCCACTTTATGTCCAAGTGCAACCCTTTACCCAAAAGTACAGCTTTTAAAACCTCAGTGAGCACAAATACAGATGAGATACCACCGGTTTATCAGTAGGAATCGCAGTGTTAATCCTGCCAATGTAACCTTGTGGATATTAATTGGTCGTTCCTAAATGCAAAAAAAAAATAAAAAAAATCAATCAATATTAAAAGCTAATAACTACAGACAGGCTGATATTTATACTCTCATTAATGTAAAACTGACAACAAATATTACCTTCCAAACTGTATCTATTTGTTGCTGGAATTTGATTAATGCAGAAGCCATGCGGATCTTTTTGCAGTAGTTTATTAGTATTCATTTAAAATCGATGCAGCACCGCCACCTAGTGGTGTGGAGCGAGGCGCGCTCAAAAATATACACGTGCTCCTGGAACAGGATCCTCCTGCTCGTGTGACACACACACACACACACACACACACACACACACAAACAAATCCCTGAGATTGTGGATTAAATTACTTCCAATTCGCTTAAAACCACCTACCAGCCATTACATGCAGAAGCTTCAGACTATATTGTGGACTATGTGATTATGTGAGATCAGGGGAGGTCTTAAACATTTTTCCTGTAAAATACATTCAATGCAACCCAAAATGAAGCACAGGTTTATTTAATTTAAAATCACAGCAGCATCTTGCTGTTTAATATTGTCTTTATATGGAGTCAAGTGTGAGAATCCAACAGTAATGTTTGAAATATCCTTCACAAGTAGCATCATTTAATGTACAGTACATACAGTATATGTATCACATGCCACAAAAGACACCCAAAACACCCGCACTAAGACCACCAAATTTTATTTCTGTACAATATGTAAACATTTTTTTATGATTGTAATATATACAGCAGTTCTTTTTTTAAGAGCTAAGAATGTACTGAACAGTCGACAGTCACTGTAAATATCAGGGAGGCTGCAGAAATGGTGTTACTGTACTGTAATGACCTGTAATAACGCATCACAATGTAAATTCCGACCTTCTAGCCTCAGCTTTGGTAACGTTGCTGGACCACTATATAATTTTTTTCGCACCGAAACATAAACGGAAAAAGTCCAAGCAGAAAATTAAATATTAAACTCAGAATTATTAAAGAATGATCAGTCAAAAATGATGCATAACGATCAAATGAAATGTTGAATATGATGAAAATATTATTACTGATCTGATTTTAATGCAAAAAAAGATAAGGACAAAAATAACCTGTTCAGCTGTAATTAAAGATAAAAAAAATGGTCACATTTCAAAGTGCGAGTGAAGGCAAAAGTGTTTAAATAATAAAAAATAAAGCCTGTGATTCTTTAACAGTAATCAGCCTGGTATCTTGTATCATACCATGCCATATTTAATACATTTCAACAAAAAAAAAAAATACTAACAACAATAACACCACATGGGAACACGAATACTAATATATAAACAAGTCAAACTGCAATTGTTTTAGTTACGGATGCATAGAGAAAACAAATATAATGTAATCTTCTGAGTTTCATAGTACCAAACAGAAAGTCGGATGAATTGAATATGAATATAAACAAATATTTGTCTTTACAATTTGTGTGAACTATTCAAAAAATAAAAACAAAATCTCACATTTTTTACACCCAATCCCCATATAAAGCTTATATACGGTTTATATTAGGAAACAGACAACCTGCAATAAAAAAAAAAGTAAAATGACATGACTGTCACTTCAGAATGAGCCTTTACACAGTGAACAGAATCACTCCATCATTTTTATGTCTTCAAGATATCACGGATATCTACAGGGTTCACCACCTAAACCGTGTTTACCCACATACGTCCAGTTCAGGATTCATAACTTCACTCTAGCTGGTGAGAGGTTTGTCTTTGAATGTGGTTTTCTGTCTGGTGCGTAAGACGATTCGGGAGAGAACAGCTTCTCGTTTTTTTTTGAGTGACGCGATGAAAGTCGGATAGGATTTGAATTACTGTAGGAAATCCCCACGAACATGGACTGAGCACCAAAGGATTACTGGTTGGTGTAAAATTCCTGCAGCGGTCATTCGTGGACTCTTCACTGTAATAATGTGGGTATTAATAAGGGATAAATAAAAAAGCCAATTCGAAACATGTGATGCGAGTAAAAGTCAAGTGAAAAAAAAAAAAAAGCAACGAAAGTCGCTAAAGAGGTCCGGGTGTGTCGTTAATGCTATAAGGAAATGAGATGGGACCAAGGAACTGTTATTGATAGAAATAAGCAAATCAGCCTCCCAAAGTGTTAAAAGCAGATCCTGGCAAGACGACAACATGAAAACATTTTGTTGTAGTGACGTAACTCGACTAGGTTTTGTACATATGTGCAGTTGTAAGTGCAGTTCTGCAGTAGTTGGTATGTCATGAGCTAGGACACACTGACTGTGACACTGTCCTTCGATTTGTCCATGTCGCTGTCCTTGTCTGTTGGAGGAGCTCCCGTGGTCTCTCGAGGCGAGTCCTGACTGTTGTTGGGATGGCCCGAAACCTTCGAGATGCCGTCTGCGTTTGACTCGGTGTCTGGCTCTTGCTGTGACGATGTTGCTACAAAATAAAAAAATTTAAAAAATCTGACAAATCAGAAGCCTGGACACTCAGGACAATCAGATTTAATTAGAAAATGTGACAATGCTCTTTATCCCACCAGACTGTGTGCAGGACTTCATATGCTCTGGCCAGTGGGCTTGCTGGCAGGGATAATCACAGTAGCTTGTGTTCCAGCAGCAATAGAAAATGGCCTCTTTCTTGCAGTTGGCACACCACTGCTTCTTCTTAGTCTCATCGACAGCCTGCTGTTTCTCCAGCTCCATTTGCTTCTTCACTTCTGCGACCAGGCGCTCTCGCTCTTGCTCCAGACTCTGTCGCATCTCTGCCATGGTCAGCTCTAAGTCGAATCCAACACATAAGTAAATGAAAAAAAGGCTTTTTTCCAGGTTTTCTTGCTTTCCTTACTTTTCTCTTTTTTATCAATCTACTAATGTGGAATTTGTCAGTGTGTGTTGTGTGTGTTGAAAGTGACAAACCTAAATTGTGTTTCATCTCTGACAATTCCTGCTGATGGAGCCACTGCAGCTTTTCGATTTCGATCCGTAACCGCCTGATCTGCAAGGCGAAATATGTCACAGGAATTGGCAAAAATCACTATAACAGCATTTCATCATGAGCACTTTATTCAGAGATTTCGTACTTCAGCTATCGTGTTTCCTGAGGTGCTCTTCGAGAGGTCATTGTATATTTCAGTCATTGTCCCCTTGATTGCATCCATGATCTGTCCATACACAAAATAATCATTCGCACAAATCAGTGACATCGCGATAATGCATTAATAACACGTCGTGACCCCTGTATTATAAGGATCGATCTACAATTCAATCATTCAGTCATTATAAACACCTCGCACATCGTAGATCACATAAACTATGCTTAATTAAAACCCCAAATAATATGCAACCAAAGTAAATTATATTTATATAGAGAGCTGAAAAGATCTTACTTTGTTGGTATATTTTGCAATATCGGCTGCCACGTCAGCAGAGGTGGTGGGTATTTGTAAATCTCCCGCCATGGAGGAGGATGAGGATGAGGATGAAGAGCTAACTGTGACACCTGCCATTATGGCTGCAGACACTGGGGTGCTGGTGACCAGAGTGACAGCTGAGGTCGAGGTGCTGTGTGGAGAATCTTTCTGCTGTACAGCTATGAGAAATACAGCACTTTTAGCTCAGTTCTGCGTATTGCTACCACAAAGGATTTTCCGATTTCCAAGGTGCAACAGTGTATCTGTTTACTTTCTTTTAAAAACAAATAAGCTTAGTCACGTGAATCGGAGAATATTTTGGGTCATTAAACATGATCAAACTAATTCTTAACTGTGGCCTACCTACCCTTGACAGCCTGTCGTGTCTGATATCGAGTGCTGGATGAAGACGGTGAAGACGACGGCTGCTGTGCTTGTGATAACGACTGTGCTTGTGTGTGTGGCTGCGTGTGACTCTGCTGCTGCCTCTGCACCTTCTGCATGTGCCACTTCTGAGAAGAGGTCTGAAATTTGGCACCAGGGTTCCAGACAACGGCCCGCTGCACCACCGGGACGCTTTCACGAGGCAGCAGGGGGCGCTGTTTCTTTACCGTGCTGGTGGGGGTGGAAGAGGAGGGCAGGGCTGTAGGCGGAGCAGAGTTAGGCAAGGAAGAGGAGACGAGGGCAGTGCTGCTAGGGACAGCAGGGATGGTGACTACATTTAGAGGAACTGCCATTGGAGACTGCGAGGGGTCTTTGAGGCCTGGGGTGGAAGAGGGTGCTGAAGGGGTTTGCGATGGAGCAAGACTTCCTGCGGAAGGTCCTTTAGCTGGAGGATACAAATATTATTACAAAGAAATTAAGCAAATAAATGTATGCATGTATAATAAAGCATAATATTCCGCTTAAAATTCGGAGGCATCAGAATGTCTTTCACGTCCTGCGTCTTTAAAATATGTCCACCATGAATATAAGCATGCATGTCATTATTAACATACTAGCTTGAACATCTCACGTCCATCCTAAAGATTCCTTGTAGCTTCCACTAGAATGTTTTTGTTTTTTGGACTGTGTTCATAGCCTGAATAAGTTGTAGCAAGATATCAAAAATGATCTATTGGTAGCTCACCCTCTGTTTTGGAGGCTGCGGGTTCTTTGAGTGCGGTGACAGCGGCTGAGTCTTTCCTGCGCCTCTTCCTCTCTCTTCCTCCAGGTTCTTCTCCCAAATCAATCACCAGCTCTCGCTCTGAGTCTGAGTCCAAGTCTACGTCGACAGACACAGGCTGCTTGTCTTCCTCTGTTAACTTGGGCTTGTCTCTTGTACTGGGAGATGCCGGTGCTGGTTTAGGCCCTTCTTTGTCCGACTCAATAGCAGGCTTCTCTTTTACCTGAGAGACACCACTTCCTACTTTCTGCACAGTCTCGCTTTTGGTCAATGAGCTTGATGTACTGCAGGATTCTGTAGCATCCTTGTCTTCACCAGCAGGGGATGGTGGCTTGGGCTTCTTTTTAGATACTTCCTTGTCTGTTTTATCATCAGCAGCAGAGTCCTTGGTGCTCTTTGGTTTTTGATCATTATCACTGGCGTATTCGCTGTCACTGGAGTCAGACTTATCAGACTCGTCCGAATCGCTGTGCTCCTCATCTTTGTACACGTCCTCTGAAATATCGTCTATACCTGTTCAAAGCAGAGGTAACAAATAGCAAGTTTTCTTAGTTATGGTATCTATTTTCCACATTATTCTGGACAAAAAAAGACTTTCTACACAGAAAATAGACTGGCTACTATAAAAATCGTTTTCTGAAGGTAAGCTGGTTTGTATAATCAGTGACATGTTAACTTAATTAAAGGTTGTAATGAGTTTTTTTTTATATCCTTTGTAAGAAACACACATTCACTTCCAATTACAAAAATCTGTGTCTTTTTTTGTTAAACATAATTTCAATTAAATACATTTAATTTAATTCTAAAAGTACAAGACCAAATCTTGTACTTTTAAAATTAAAATAAATGTATTTAATTGAAATTATTGATATCATTAATTTCAGCGGACCCTGGTTTTTTTTTTTTTTTTGCAAACTTATGATTTAAATATTAATTTTATTTTATTGTATTGACATATTTCAGGGAAATGTTACTTACAATAAGGCAATTAGGTAAGAGCATCATTTCTAAACAAAACAAAAAAAAACTTTGACTATAGTTAGAAAATTGGCAAAGGTGAAAAATGTGCGGGTTTTTTTGTTAGTTTTTTTTAATAAAACACCCTGTAGACCTTTTTTTTCTGTCCTGTCTGGTACCAAATGCTCCACGGTCCAGTACCATTTAGCAACCCGGTGTTTAAGGACCCCTTATTTATTCTTATTTATCCTTATTTATCAGATTTAATTCTTTATTTATTACAATCTTATGATGACTTACTTCCACATTCATTTATTAACAATAAGCTCACCCAGCTGGGCTTTGCAGCTCTCAATGGTCTTGTCAAGGTTGAGCTGGAAGCGGCTTTTGATCTGTCTTTTAGGAGAAGTGAGTGAGGCCTGAGCACCCTGCTGCTGCTGTACAGTCTCACTCAGTTCCTTTAGGTCCATCTCAGCCTTACTACGGTCTGAAACGAGATCCAGACACACAAGATATATGACACATATGGGGATCAGCACAAGCTTAATAAAGCATGACATTATTAAGTTTACT
This sequence comes from Silurus asotus, assembly GCA_024362625.1. Classification (NCBI taxonomy): domain Eukaryota; kingdom Metazoa; phylum Chordata; class Actinopteri; order Siluriformes; family Siluridae; genus Silurus; species Silurus asotus. The sequence continues at coordinate 2,815,311 of MU558692.1, read as the reverse complement.
TGTATTTATACTGAAACTGTTTACTGAGTACAGCCTTAATTAGTGGAGGAAAAGCTTACCGAGGTTAAGGTTTAAGATGCTGCCTGTAACCGGGGTCTTTTCCTGTTTAAGGGGTGTGTTTGGGACTGTAGAATGGAATGGTTTAGGGCTGTCCATTGCACTGCCCGCAGGACCGACTCGCGGAGCAGCAGGGGACGCTGTACACACCAACGGGCTGCTTAATTTGGATGCATTTATATAAGGACTACTACACTTAAAAATGTTGGCAACCAATGCTTTCATTTATTTCTCAATTAAAATCTAAGAATGCTGTCGAACATCCGTTGAAATATTTCAAAGATAATCCTAGATTAAAATGTAAAATAAGATATGTTCATGTATGGAGTGCAATGGCACTGCTGCATCACGCTACTACCTGTGCTGTCGAGAGACTCTTCTCCTGTGCTGTGGTGTTGCAGTAGTGCTCTGGTCTGGTTCTTTTCTCCACCCTCCTGCTCGCCATCAGAGCCGGTATGTGCGGAAGAGTTAGTGCTCATTGGGGACCGTGGTATGTCCGGCACAGTGATCCTCCTACCAGTCGTCCCTCCACCACCGATCCCGGCCGACACCATGCCCTTTCCTACATGGGATGCTGTCATATCAAAGCTGAACTTGATCTTCTCCTGTTTTTCCGGTTTGACCGAGCCAGCGCCAGGGTTCGCTGGGTCGAGTAGCATTTGGAACTGGTTGTCGGGCGTGTAGGGTGTGCGGAACGGGGCATAATTGAAGACGGCAAATTTTTTCCGAATGTTCTCCACATAGACCTCCATCTCCTGCATGGCACTGTTGAAGATGCTTTTGGTCTTTTTTACGGAGAAAGGGATCTCTTTTGACATGAGGTAGCAATTATTGATTGGGACCCAGGCCCTGAAAAAAAAGTATAGCATAAATGACCAGAACACACTACATATGAAAATAAGCCTGATGCAGGGGCAGAACTCCATACCTGTCATGCTGTCCAAAGAATCGAGCATCTACTTGTCCATCTTTGTCTCGTAGAGCTTTGGCAGGCCAGAATGGAAAGCCCTTAAGTTTGGCCCACACTAGTGGATGAGGGTTACTCTAAAATAAATAGGCAGTCAAATAAAGAAACTTTAATGTGAATGTTTTTAAATCCACAAAACATTTCGCTAAATATTTCTATAGTAACTACTACTTACACATGGCTCACAAAACCAGTTGTCCCTCTTCTGGCAGGCTGAAAGATAGCATTCTGGACAGACTTCAATTTCATTCATCTGAAAAAGATAAATGATAAAGCTGTCCCCAAATTTTGCATAGTCCATGTAAGTTCTATCCAAAATGTTTCAGTCCTGTTTTACTCACTTCATGTTCACAGATTTTTATGATCACTTTAGCTGTTGTGGTGAGCTTATGGTTTCCTAGAAAAATATGGAAAAAACAAATTGAAAAACATTGACAACAAAAAAATAATATATGTAGTCCTGACATGTCTGATGTCCAACCTCCATTGTAAATAATGCAGTTGTGTAAAATCCATTTCACGTCCGCCAGGAACGCTTCAGTAGAGCCGTACATTTTCTTTTTGATATTCTAAATAGAAATAAAAAATCCTCAAACATCTAAATAATCAAACACCATATTAGATTTCTTTTTTTTTTTTTTTTAATAGATGAGTTTTTAAAAGTTTCTCATTTACCTTTTCTAACGTACAGAGATCCATGGGATGAAAAATATACTCTGCGTAATCGGGATGCTGCTCAAGACACACAGGCTTCTGAAACGGTTCTGTCTGAAGAGAGAAGACGAGAAATAAGTAAAACAGACAGAGAGACACAGAGAGTGAAATATTCACTTTCCTTATTTATAGGAATTAGCTTGTGCAGAAGGACTCCTAACTCATGTAACTCGTGCAGAAAACAGTATATATAGTAATTTCTTTAAGAAAAACACAAAGCATTGGTACTTTTCCACAGTTGTAACTGGGCTGTGAGCACTTACACCAGGCTGTTTCATCTTCTGCAGGGCAAACTTAAGAAGGTAGGACAGCTGGTCCAGTGTGAGCATAGTCATTGCCTTGCTTTGGGTTTCAATGCACTCTGCAACAGTTATTTTCTAAAAAAAATAAAGAAAAATTATTTATAAAATGTAATTATTATATTGCATAGATTACATTACCAGCTCACCTTTTAAATGCATTCATATATTTTTTTATGTTACCAATATTTTTTAAAAGCCCCTTTTAATATAGTGTCATAATATGCAGCTATAGCTTATGAATTTCCCACCAACTCTGAAGAACCATCCCTTAATTTTAAAAAGTAAAAAGAATAAGTTTCAGAAGACAGACTGTGGTTGAGATCGTAAATCTACGATTAGTAAATTAACGTATGAGGCCAGAGGCATTTTCGCTTTAGGAACCCGTGCTTTACTCCTAGTGAAACACCGAAAACCCGAGACTACAGTTTCTGAGCACGTTTTAAATGCGTGATTAAATCCTGATAAAATCTGTTCCCGCCATGCCTCATAGACGTAATTATCGACTCTAAAGAATTAAGATTGTTGATGCTGTGTGACTGTAGGCATGAAAATGACTGGACAGTAAAGTTGATCATAATCTATTATGATCATATCTATTATTAATAAACAGGAACACGTAATGTGCGTTCGTTCTAAACGCTGCAAAGCCACTGGCCCATTCACACTCGCTCAACCCTTTTCGCTCTCAGATTAAATCTGTGGAGGACGAAGGCTAGCGGATGCTTCTTCCATGACTGGCATTTTTCAAAACACTCTCAGAAGGTAGAACTGTCCGCCCTCTTCCACATACTTTAGCTCACAGAGATCTATGATTGGCTCATGCTAACTGACAGGAGAGAGTAATAATAGTGCATTCGAGAAAAATTCTCGCTTCGAGAAAAAATTGATACATTTGAAGCGGCCTGATTCCAATTCACTCTTGAGTCCAGCATAGCTTTCTACTAGGTGGAAGGATCCTTGGAGTGCACCTTACCTTTCTGCTGCTTTCCGCAAGAGCAGATTTCTTTTACAAAACGCACCACACAATGACTAAAAAAAATGTGTGCGCTGTCATTCTCACACACATTTATAACACTTACATTGTTGCTGGATTGATATCTTGCTGGAGAGACATCCTCGTCTATTATCTGTGACGTTTGTAACCTTTATTTATACATGAACCATATTTGTGATATGCATCATTTTCTGCGATTTTGCTAACATTTGAAACCGCGTTGCTCAACGCATTCAATGTTTACAAGTCACAATGTGCCTGTAAAGACGTAACAGGGTGAATATTTGATCTCGCGTTCTGGTGGCAGCATTAGTGTGTGTCAGTACCTCACACTCAGGACAGAACCAGTCGCCTTCAGGCTCAGCAGCTAGTTTGAGACACTTGGCATGGTAGACACGTGGGCAGAGCTCACAGCAGAGCACCTGGCCCTCGCGGTGGCACACCCAGCAATAGAAGTCGTTCCTGCCGTCCTGTGGTACAACATCAACAGGGTCTGTGGTGAGTGCGGGCTGCTTCACATAGTAAAAGGGACCATGTCTTAGTTCGGACTGGAACGCAGGCGAGAAAAACAAGAGAGCGGGGGTTTCAAAATAAAGACACTGCAGCTCATGACACACAGAGGTAACACCGCAGATGTATATATCAAAGAGCTGGACAGATGACAGAGGCCACACGAATGAAGCCACTGTACTAAAGCACACAATCTCTATACACTTGCATTGATTGTCTTTGATTGTTACATGAATTTTTTTTTTCCATGCAAAAATTCTTTTAAAAAGCACAAAGTCTTATCGTCTAAATAATGTGCCCTGTAGATCTGTACACACATTTTTTAATAACAAGTTCATTTAATAAGCAGTCTGATCTACCAAGCTACCACCTATTGTTTGCAGAGCAATTAATGCAAAACAGTTCAAGCTCCAAGCTCCTGTCAGTTAAAGATATAACTGAAGGATTTCTATCAAAACAATATGGAGGGGCATGTCAAGCTCACAAAACTTAATTTTTTATTCCCTTTTTTTTTCCTTAGTCTAGACAATTTACCGAAACATTCCTTACATTGTATTGAAAAGTACTTTTTTACACACAGCAGCAAAAATAATAGTTGACCTTGTTTGCTGTATAGTGGCAAACCTGCTTGATCATTATAAAAGAAAGCTACAAATGCATTCTTCAGTCAGATAGAATACATTGAGAGCAATGTTCTTATTTAAGTGAACCAAGGAATTTAGCTGCCACTTCAAAATATAGCAACCAAGATTAAAATAAGTAGTAGAAAAGTAAAAGTAACACTGTTGAATATGTAATATAATATGTTTTTATTATTATTATTCTTGGAGTAAAAATTTTCAGACTGAAAATCAAGTCACAGAGGTCTGACATGGCGATAAAGGATAATAATAGGACAATCAATATCACTTGATGTCAGGATTATCGTTAAAAAAGGGATCGTAAAAGCAAAAGTAAGTAACTACTGTTGGGGTTTAAGAAGTGACTAAGAAAGTAGTGAACCTGATCTTTACTGCTGTTGACGGCTCCCGGTTTTTTCTTCTTCTTGACCGGGCTGGGAGAAGCTTCAGAAGGAGAGTGTCCGTTGGATGAATGCGGTGGGCTGGTTGCTTTGCGCTTTGGGGCCGTGCGCTCTGCTGACCCTGGATCGGTCACTGCATAAAGGAAAACTCAGACAATTAGACTTGATGCAGGTCTGCTGGTGTGCTGTGAGTATTAGAAATTATAACTACAAGATGTTAAGCTAATCATACCTTTGGATCGTGTAGCAATTTCCATCCCTTCAATTACATCTGACTCTGTCTTTACCTCCTCTTCTGCTAAACTGCCATACACACACAAATCAAGTTTGCTTACTGATGTTTACTTAAACATTTCTACTCATCAGAATCTAAGCAATCGAGGAAGTTCAGTTCATGCCAGCTTTTTCAGGTGAGTGCGTTCTTAAGAACTCTAGCTTCCCACAATATTATGGAATACACCATATGGACAAAAGTATTGACACCTCACTTTTCCAGCTATGTGGAGTTCTTCCTCAAAGTGTTACCACAAAGTTGGAGGTACTCAATTGTTTAGGATTTATTCGGATGTGGTAGCATTCAATTTTACCCTCAAAGACCCAGACCTGTTTTGGTATAACAAAGAATGCTTCATAAAGATACGCTTACATATGTTGGAGTGGAAGCTCTTGAGTTGCCTGCTATAAAGCTTTGACCTCAATCCTATTGAACACCTTTGGGAAGAAATGCAACACTAAGTGAACCACAGGCCTCCTTACTCTATATCAGTACCTGACTTTACTAACACCCTTGTTGCTGAATAACCTCGAATCTCCCCAGGCACATTCTAAAATCTAGTGGAATCTTCCTGAGAGAGTGGAGGGTATTATAACAGCAAATAGGGAATAAACGTGGAATGGGTTGTCCACCATCTTAATCTTATACAGGTGTCCATAAATGATTGTCTATAAAGTGTATTTTTTAATTAAATATATTAAATATCTTAAGTACACAGCCATTCTTCTCTCAGCAGGTTTTGATCCTGGTGTGTCTTCATATTTCCAGGAGAAGAAACTACTGGTGTTGGTTTCCAAGTAAAAGATGTTACGATCATAAATTAGAAATATGTCTATTCCTAAGATGTTATCGGGGTGTTGGCGTACAGAGAAATGTCACATATGAGAGCACTTGATTTCCGATAGCGCTCTGCACTTTGACACGAACGCTTCTGTTCCCCAGGGTCTACAATTTGCTTGTGAGTCGAAGTGCAATTCACGGCACCTTGCACCAAATAATGCAAGTGCCTCATTGCTAGCAGAAACTAAAATGAGCAGAGCTAAATAAAACCTTCCATGACACGACGAATTATTGAATACTAAGTAGATTACTTTATGTAACCAAAAAAAAGCACTTGTACTCATTCCTGATTATAATAAAAGGCGCATTCCGAGAAACATGTCAGAACTGTTTAACATTTATCAATGGACCGGGTGAACAGGTTGCGTAAAAGTAGGGGTGGTTGGACAGCTAGCAGAAGGTTTGATGCAACCAAGTAGTCTCATTGAATTTCATCTTCTCCTGTTTATTATTTCTACTGCTTTGAGTGTAGAAGAGAGAGAGGTTTCTCAGTGAAAGAGCTTCTTTGACAGAAGCCAAGAGTCCCTTTTAATGTGACCGCAGGAGGCTTTTCAAAACAAGAGAGGTTTGCAGTCCACGGACAAACACTGACGAAATGCATGCTGCTATCAGGTTCAAAACGAAAAATTCAAATGTGCTACAATAGACAAGAAAGTGTTTAAATGACTGTAAACTTATGAACCCAAACGTAGACAAATGCCATACGAAACCGCGGGTTTTTACGAATGAGATCGGAGAGGTCATACCTCGGACACTGTAGCGAAATATCCAAGAGCCATGTTTTATATGTTTTCATGTGGACTTGCATGTTTAAAGTGAGCAAATTTAACCAAACATAATAAAATATATAAGGTGTGGAAGCTAAAGTGGACATTGAAGGAAATGATTGCCTCTGCAAAATAAATTATGTATCCAGAGTGTGGGGATGATATTTCCTTCCCTCAATCCAAAACACCACCAACACACGGCCTAATCGCACGGACAGCTTGAAAAACACAAAGGTAGTTTATGTAACATTGAATCGGTCTTCAATCGTGTAAAAATCACAATCGCGTCAGCAAATATGTTTTTGTAAAACATGTCAACGATACGAAGGCCTTATACATGAAATTATGTAGCAATCCATAGTATTACTATATAGTTTGAACCTTAATAATAATAATAATAATAATAGTAATAACAATGGTGTTGGTACTACAACTTCCCATGGTATGAAATGACACTTGCAATGCTGTTTTCCCATTCCACACCATGCCCTGATCTTTCCATCAACTCATCCGTGCTCATCCGGTCTAAATATTAAAAGAGAAAAAAGATGCAATGCCTATTTCTGCATATTTGCACCTTGTGACTTACATTTTAAATATAAAATTCTTATAGTTAACAATATGATATAATATAAGGATATTCCAGTTTTAGGAAAACCATCTTTCTGCTGAGACAGCAATATATTTGCTCCATAGTGCTGGTGTAATTCTTGTTTTTTTCCCCCCTCTGCATTTCTGGGGGAAGGAAAAAAAAATACACACACGCACACACATACACACACACAGACAAGACCAGATTTGCAGAGGCTGTGCACTTGCCATCTTGGCCTCCTTCTCTCGTCCACCCTATATGCACCATCCATCCTCAGCAACAGCCATTTCCCCCTTCGCACAATCAATAGCACCGATTCACCTGGCACAAAACCTTCACACAGCAAGGCAGCATGACACACACATGTAATCATCTTTCTCGTCGAAAAACTGACACCGCAATAACCGACGCATTAAGTTAAACAATTGATGCATATTAATGGCATACCTTATTTTTCTTTACGTGCACACTGCACGGGTTCTTCAGGCAGGGCCTTTGTTTTTAATATTGTTTTTTTTTTCCCTTCAATTATAATAGCTGGTAAGGGATGAGACAAAGATGGGTGCAGAATTTTCCAGAAGGGCCTTGCTCTCTCTCCCTGCCGCTCTCGGTGCAATTGTCAATCTTTAACCTCAGCTGTGGGCTGCCGATTGGTTTGAGAGCCACACGGAGGCGCGTGATTGGGCGCTCGGTGCTGTGTGGCACGCTGGCTCTCCCTGCTCTCTCCGCTCTGCTCTGATCCACTGCTGCAATGCAGGGAGGGCTGCTGCTGCCATCCGCCATCAAAACACACTCCGAATCACAATCCACTTCTTCTTTAAGCATTCACTTGACATGTATATGTTTTCTGTTGAGCTAGGACAAATCTACAGATTTGCCTGCTTTCCCTCTGCCGTGTCTAATTGCTAAGAGCGGTGACAGGCAACCATTTTCTAGAGCTTTCTGTGGCAACTGTGAGAAACCAAGCTTTGCCAGCAGAGCAGCCTGCAAGAATGCAGTGAGGGCCTTACACATGCAACACACACACACACACACAGACACACTCCCACATTCACCATAGAAACAAAGAACCAAAAGGAAAATGTAACCTGCCAAAGAGGAAACAGTTGTTCTTAGAAAATACACAGTGTACATAAATACACTAACAAACATACCAGCTGGTATCTATCTAAATGTCACCGCTGTAGATTTTCTCATTTTCATTTACTCGTCAACTTTATTCGCTTCAATGGAAATGGTAAAATAAACAAATTACAAGTGGTTTCTGAATAATACTTAAAAAAAAAAAAAGGACAAAGCGTATCATATAAATTGTCAATCAAATTTTATTACACTGAAGGCAAGAAAAAACCTCGCAAATTTTTTCACATACGTCTATAGTTCACATACAAACTGAACAAAATAATCAACATACCAAGCAACGACTCAAGACGCAAACAATAGGGAAACTCCACTTAGTCGTTTTTACACAGTTTATTTAGCTCTATAACCTGTTATGAAGTGTTTTTAGGTCACAGAGAAGACATTACTGTCAATCGGTTAGCAATCTGATATGCCTACACAGTTCTGGTCAGACTCCAAGCTTTTTCAATATTAGTTATACTTATGTAGTAAAGCTACGTACTGATCAGCCATCATATCAAAACCACCTTTGTGTAAACCATACAGCTCAGACTCATTGAGGTATAAACTACATAAGACCACTAAAGGTGTGCTATGGTACCTAGCACAAAGTCTTATAAGTCCTGTGAGTTGCTTTATGGATCGTTTCTTCAGCTAAACTTTTCTGTCCCAGCATATCCCAGAGATGCCTCACTAGTGTGACATCTGGTTCAAGTTGGAGGTTCAATTCGGAGTTCAAATCTTTGTCATGTTCCTCCGAATCATTTTTGCCATGTGGCAGGTTGCATTATCCTGCTGAAAGAGTCCACTTTCATTAGGTAATACCTTTGCCATAAAGAGTTGTATTTGGTCTGCAGTGTTTAGGTATGTAGTACACATCACATTATAATCCATGTGAAAGCTAGGAACCAATGTTTCCCAGCAAAACATTTCCCAACAAGATTTGCTGTTTTGGGAAAAGTCTGTCGTCTAGCCCTTGTCAAGGCGATTTGGTTCCATATGCTTGCTCATTTAACCTGCTTCCAACACATCAACTTTGAGACCTGACTGTTCACTTGCTGCCTAATATACCGCATATACTGTACATACAATAGAAACCACTAGCAAATGCCAAAACTTTAGTATTAGGTATTATTTAATGGGATGCCAGGGGCTTCAAATGAGCCACATGACTGTAAACCACTTTATTTGTACCCTCAAGGTTAATACATAATCACAGGCTGGGAAACAGCTGTGTTAAATTAGCACTAAATTCCTTATATGAGGCCAAACATCTGAAAAGAATCTAGGCAGACTTTGCAGTATTATCTGTTTTACTGGGCATGATATTTAACTTTTTTGCAATGCAACAGAACTGTTGGTACAAAGTCTCCAATTGTAAAGTATCTGAGTTGTAAATAAAGGCAACCAGGCATCAAATCTAAACATTTTTATTGATATTTTATGAATGACATTACTGATTTTTTTCAAATAATCGAAAACAGCCCAATCAGTACTGTATATAGTAATTATCTTTCTTCAACATATCGAGCTGTCACTGTAGACAGTGGGTCAATTAAATGGACCACTAACAAAGTCCAGTAAACAACTGTGAATAACCTCGATTAATCAAGCAATTAATCAACTGCCTGTTTACATTTGAGATTATCCGACATCTACACAAACACAGCCTTTAATCAGGAAAGATCAGATGATAAGTCAGATTTATTCAGAAGGCTTTTATCAATCATGGCAATTGTTGCCATTATCAAACAACTGAAACGATTGTGAAATGATCCACCATCTGTGGATCGAATGCAAAAAGCTCAAGCCAGGATTTTGGTCTTGAAGAACATGAATCCAGACTCACATTATTTCAGTATGAGATGAGAGAAGCTTAAATGATTTCAAACATTCTCATATAATCATACAATATATTACAAAATATGGTTGAAAGCGAAGCTCCAGAACGTGGACAAAATCCACTATAATCTCTACACATTGCAATATTATTAGCCGTATATAAAAGACATGCTGCTCATGTGATTTTAAATCTCATGAATGCCATGATTCATTGAAACATGCTGTTCAGCTGCTCTGAGTGATCAAAAAGACCTCAGCACACAACTAAACATCACATATTCCATGGCAGGTTGCAGCCTCAGCTGTCAGAAGGTAAAAAAGTCTGATAGTGATAACCAGTTAACGTATATTGCAGCCCTAGCTGATTCCAAAGTCCAGACACAATATATTGTGACACATTGTGAATGAAATATATCTTTTATTCCCGACACATAAGATGCCTTTACCTAACCATTCAAATTCGGCCCAATAATAGCATTTGTGTGCAAAATAAGCCAGCTTCACTGAGTTCGGTGAAGTATGCAGGACCATGCCCTTACACTACTTTGGGTGAAAAAGGGAAGCTACCTGAAATGGCTGCCAACTCCTTTCCAGGCTTAACAAAAACATTGTCACAGTGCCATCAATGCACAGTACAGAAAAACCATGTCCATACACTAGTGTGTTGAATATAGGCGGTTTTCACTTCTGTTGTCAGATGATTCACTCCCCCTCAAAAGCAAAGCACTGCTCTTCTTTTTCTATTACTAAAACAAAAGACTGGATCAGCAATAATCTGCAGATGTATATTGCAAGCCATTCTGCACCCTGGGTTTCCCCTTACACATACAGGGCCTTCCATTTTGAGAGCCTGGGCCTATGCCACTCCTGTATTCCTCTCCATGCTTGATCAGTGTTAGAGCTGAGAGAAAGCACAGAGGTCCATTCTTGTCCTGCGTACACTCATATCTTAACAAGGGGTTAAAAACAGCAGACCCACACACACACACATACACAGAAAATAAAACACATTGCAGTTGAGTCCTGTCCCTGTCAGGATTCAGCTCTGTGCTGTTAGGAATAGGATTCCCCCTCCCCCCACCAGAATAAAACCAATATATTTCTGTGTTAACAATTTATACAACATAGGCAGGTTTGCTAAAACAGAAAGTGAAATTTTAGAAAGCAAACTTACCTCTGTGGATGCATGGCTTAGAAAAGACTTGTGTGTAATGTCAGTGCTTATTAAAACATGGAGGACAGCCCTCAGCCCTCTCTCACTGCATAAGCACAGCCTCGGCACTCCGAGGCAGCCGAGCCAAAAGCGTGCTGTGATTGGACAATGCTCGTTGGCAAACTGGAAGGTGGCATCTGATTGGCCAAAACGCTTCCTGGCTAAGTGTCTTTTGTTCAGCCAAAGCTGGGTTACGGACACGGCGATAGGAGCTAGGCCTTGACCAAGGAATCCACATTGTACAAACCACAACTGATCTCAAAACAAGATCTTTTTTTCCCAACATGCGAACCATGAGGGATTTTTTTTACACCACATTCTAGATTTAGTAAGATCGAAAAGAAAGCAAAAAAAGGGATCACTGACACAAGCTCAATGCAATCTAATGAAAAATGCCTATTGTTTTTACAGCTTCAGGTTAAACAAGACACCAAGAAAGCAATTAACACTGTTAATATACGAATGATAATTGTATTGCTAAATAAATGATGATCATACTATTTAGGTTTTTTAGGACTCTCAGCCTTACACAGCCCACAGCTCTTGGGTGACTCAACTAGTTATTTTATACAAAACAGATCTTTAACTCTTTAAATGCCTAACTCAGATCTACAGCAACCTGTCACTTAATTGCACCTCATTCTTTGCCCTAGTCTTCATTTTAACATACTTTTATTAAATCCAAAATGGAAAAAAGCTGTTATGCTCACAAAAAAACAATGGACAATAAATAAATCAGACTGTTACACTATCAGTATCAGGTTTTGTAAATAAAAAACATGTATATACTAATAGGTACATTCATATCTGAATTTTAGACATAAAATAAAGAGTCCAAAAAGCTCTTTCTAGTAGGCCATTAATCATCATCTAACTTTCAGGAAGTAGGAAGCTGTAACCGGTTGACAACCCCTATAAATATCCACATTCATGCCCGGGTTGAACTTATTATATAAATAAAAGATCAATACAGTATATTTTATATAGTCTTACTGACAATGATTCTAAACATACAGTGCAAAAGCATATCCGCTATCCTGTGGTTACAGAGTAAACGACAATAGATTAGGAGATTGCATTTCAAATGATTATTATTCAAGGCAAAGTGGGATAAACGTGGGCTTTTAAAGATTTTTTATGTTGTTGCCACCAAGTTGGCCATAAAAGTGTCTATGTGATGTAACTGTATCTGTGTCTCTAACCAATCTGAATAGATTGCAGAGTGCAAGGGCTATTTTGAAATATTTTGGCACACTGAGTGTGTTGAGGGCGTCCTGATACATAAGGGAAGGAAAGAATACATTTTGGATAAGTACATAAATACTGTGGGCCTTGGGTTAATTACTTTGAAAAATCAAAATCAGACCTAATTTTAACTCTTGTCTTTCGTCTAAACAAAATGAATCCGTATTGAATGAAATCATTTTGGTTATGTCATACCATATTTAAATTAGACGACATCTAGTCTGGGTGAAATTTCTGTCTTTAGCAATATCTAGCTATGACGCAAACTATCTGGAAAAATGGACGTTAACTCAGCTATTTATGTGGTCAATAAAGGTGTAACAGGAAATACAACAGTTTACAGTGCATTTTGATATAGTTTGAACAAAGAAATAGACTAGCAAGTTGAATATCTTTCACAATTCTCCACTTCATCACCATTTACAAATGAGATGAGTCGTATCATTCTGAACAAAGTTGGCCATGTATTGATCTAAGTCGTATCAAATCCTCCAAGATTCATTTCTCAAATACTTTTACATTGCCAGATGAATGGAAATTCAATGTATTCTAATTATTATTATTGAGCTGTTAATTGTATGTATTATAAAGTTTAACAACAATCACAATTAAATTAATATCACTGTGTGTATGCTGTTATATGTGACCACGTGATGCACCTCCCCAACCATAATAGTTATTAACATTGGTGAAAGCCAGGTCAATTTAAAGTTGTAAATATATTAGACAAGTATCAGGGTTCAGTAAATGTTGTTAATCTTACTGGTTTGTTTACTATATGCCCAAATTATTAACACCTTCAGGTCAAGAGCAGCCATACATTACTTGACTTTACTATACTTTATTTTCCATTCTTTCCCTCAGCCAGTGGGTATCCACTATCGTGACAATGTTTTCCAGATTTTTATTAACAAAAGTTTTATACAGGAAATAGAGGATAAAGGAAAGGGTTAAGCCGATGTTGTAAGACTCCTCAAACTTTCCTACCGCGTGCACGCGCGCCAAGACGCCTTGAAGTCAAGCGGCTAAAATGTTTGCAACTGTAACCGCGCGCGTGATATTTTTCTCCTGTACAGAAGATTAATCTTGATGAGTGACACAAACCTGTAATGCACGTAGTGTTTTCCTGTCCTTAGATCCTCATGCACGACTCTGTCGATCCTTTATCCCTCCACCTGAGGCCAAGTCACCAGCTCAAGCCACCAACATGAAATGCAACCAAAGGATAAAAAAAAGCATCATGTTTTGGGTTAGAGCTAAACAGTGGTCCCCATCTTGGGGTCATTGAAGCATGGTCAGGGTTTGTTACTGTGGTTTAAAATCACAAACCATTTATATCAAATCAGATGATTATATTTATCCACTTCATACACTTCAAGTAAATGGGTATATTCCAAACCTCATAACTCAAATGAGAGCCAGGCTGTGAATAAGTTCATCTTAGAGCTAATGTGTTCGTTTATTCAGTGCCAAATGCAAGAATAAAATGTTCTATGGATCTAATAAATAACCAGAACACACATTTAAATAATAAAATGTATGGGGGGGGATTTATTTTATACTTAAAGGGGTTGTAAGCTGGCTGCAAATAATTTATAACTCAAGTGCTTAAATTGTGCAGCTCCATAACATCCATTAAGTTGTTTATTTGATTATAATTCTACAGATTTTCATATGTTTGGATCTTCTATATCAAAACGAATCAATTCAATTCAATTCATTTTTATTTGTATTGCGCTTTTAACAATGGACATTGTCTCAAAGCAGCTTTACACAGATAATGTGGTGATAAAAAATGTTCTTTATAAGTGTACGTTTTTCCCTGATGAGCGTGTCGGTGGCGACTGTGGAGAGGAAAAACTCCCCGAGATGGCATAAGAAAGAAACCTTAAGAGAACCAGACTCAAGAGGGAACCTATAATCATCTGGATTGCACCAAAATCATGGTACTACAATCAATGTACAGACATTATGGTTAACAAAGGTGAATCATAATACCACCATGGTTTACATGCTGCAATATGGCGGTACTTTCCACTTTTTCTTTCTGCCACCAGAACACATTAGACCCACGTTCATGGTATTTGCAGGCTGACTCATTTTCAAGCAACTGAAGTATAGATTTAACTCAAGTTACCAGGCTAATAGCTATAAGAAGAATGTGACAGCTTCTAGTGTTCCACTGCTGTAACAAATTTCCTTTGAGAAAAACATCTTGTGTATAACTGTTTATTACATATTTATATATAAATATTAACACAGTTATATGATTTCAGACCGTAACTACATTCTTGCCCATGACATCAACAGGCTTTTGCTGAGGTTCACTGTTATAGTGATATTGTTATGGTAACTTTAGCATATGCTGCTTTTAAAAGGCACATGAAACATACAGTACTGTTATTTTTTTCACATTTTTAGCATTTATCAGTTTAGATTAAAATTCTGTATAAATGAATTATGCCTTTAATTAACAACGTGATGCTTCATATGATTCATTCATGACACACAACTTTTATTAAATATTTTTTCGTATTTCTCTTTTGGATTGAAACTCAAGTCATTGCCAAAACCATTCTGTCATCATAATAACTAATGTATGACCATGGTTTGTACAAAATAAAGGGTATTATAATTTTGGAGATGTTACTGTAATGAATTCGCTCTCGTTGGCTATTTCACTTGTGTTTTTACACAATGGATTAACACTATTACAATTCAAAATGTTCTTTACAAGGAAACAACTATGTACATCTCGTGATTTAGTCATTGTGCATCGACAGCTGCTTTTTGCTCAGGTCCAAATTTACTACACAACAGTATATACAGTATTTGTGCTTGAGTGATTTCTAATATTATGACCTGACCACTAGAGGAAGCTGTTCACCTCGTAGGCTCTGTCAGTGTGGCAACTGAGGAGGACAGCTGTCTATGAGACTTCCTGCTGCATTAATAAATCAAAACACATAAACACACACACACACACACACACACACACACACACACACACACACACACACACACAGGAGCATTCTACACAAGGAATACAGAAATGTAATATTAATTTTGTCTATTCTTAACTAAAAACTCATGTGACAGTGTGTTTTCTGAAGGATCAATCGGATCAATCATTGCCATTTTAAAGGGAGGACAAATGCAATTTTTTTCACACCCTTTCAAATATAACAGGGGGCTAAAGGGGCAAAAAAAATTGTGAATGATGGTTGCAATACTTCATTCATACACACACAGGCAGTGAACTTTTATCACCCACAATAATCCTTTACTGACTTGATGCACAAACCTATTTTATGTATCTGTCAGTATCAGATGTGAACCTCTTAACCCTTCAGCCAGAGTGTGTGTTTTGTTTGTGTGTGTGTGTGTGTGTGTGTGTGTGTGTGTGTGTGTGTGTGTGTGTGTGTGTGTGCGTTTTTGTTTGTGTGTGGAGGGTTCACGTGGGAGGGTGAGGTGAAGGAAAGAACCGGGTGATTGGATGCTTGCAGGTAGACGATCTATAGACACACAGACGATTAGGGGCTATCTCCTGTCCTTTCAAACCCCAATCTCTTGTCCCTTTCAAAGGCTGCAGAAAGAGGTGGGGGGTGTGGATGTGGAACGCATCTCTCGCTCACGAGGGGGGTTTGTTAAGAGTCTTTTTGCTGGAACATGGGGGAAGGGTACAAACAGGTCTATGGGCCTCTGCTGCGTGTCGGAGGAATGTTATTTAGGTGTACTCACTCTCAAACATACACACATTTTATATTTAGTTGATTGTACCAGGCTCGAAAGTAAGAGTATGAGACGCGACTTTTATTCTCCAGATTCTCACATTTTTAATGCTTCTGATCCTCCGTTTAAAATGGGTTCTTCAAGGGTTCTTGGTATATCTAAGGGATCTAAGGTTCTTCTTTGGTATCTGATAAGGAAACACTGGTATAGATTTCCGAGTAGAGCATAAATGTAGGGCTCTGGATCTGAACTAGATTTGTTTTGTGCCACCTATTCGGATACTTAACATACTGATTTTGACAGCAGTATACATTTATAAATTATTGATATTTTTTTTAGGACATCATCACATGTCTGGGATCATCCCTGGGTGCATCTTTTTTTTTCTCCGTTTACCACTCAGTTCATTTTCTATATATAAATGGCATTTTCCAGCATTGCAGCATGCCATTTGCATGTCCACACATCCTCGTTGAGATGTGATTAGAGGCCGGTGTTGCAGTCATGACAGGAAACAGCAAGCAATGAGCTAATTACACCCCCTCACACACCTCTTTTTCTCCCTCTCACTCTATTCTTACCCCTCCCCCTTCAGTGTCCTCGTCCACTCTCTCTCTCTCTCTCTCTCTCTCTCTCCCCCTTCCTCCCTCTTTAGCACTGTCTCCTTCTCCAACAGTTGAAATCCTACACTGGTATGCCTGCGAGCTCACCATGGAGACGAGGTCACCGCTATCTTCCGTCTCTGGTCTTCTGGTCTTTAGAGGACACCTACAGCATCCATAGGGCCCTAAATGACCTACTCCTTCAACATGTGTGTGTGTGTTTGTGTGTGTCTCCCCCTCTTTTTTACAAGCTTAAACTGTATAAGCTTTATTGCATTTAAAGGGGTATCAGCAAACACTCTTTATATGCATGGGAAAGATTATTTGCATACATTATTGTTACTTTTTGTGTGCATGCAGGAGACAGGGAAAATGCACATCAAATGCTTAATTAAAATTCAGCCCATAGTTCAACAAGTTCAACCAAACATTCACACACAAAAACATAGAGGGGGACAGCCTGGGCCTACGTGCTCCTCCGGGTGTGCTAAAAATAAACGTACTATATATTTTTTCTAATATTGCTCCAACTTCCCATCTCCTAGTGGCTGTTTTCTGTATGAGGGGGGAAGTTCATGAACTTGTAGTTCCTCCTCCAGGGGTTGTGCTTACACTCATAGATGTGGAGAACCACAGTACCCAGGATGCACCAGGCCAGTCTCGGCGCTAGGCTTCTCTGTGCGCTCGGGGAGTGTTTCCCATTTAAAACAAACACAGCTCGCGCGGAAGATGGCGGAGCGTTCAGAAGTGGCTTAAAGGAAACTGGCGTGTTGGAAGTGGGACACGTTATTAAAAAATAAAAAAACTCGACCCCTCCGGTAAGTGATCGCCACGGTTCATTTCATTTATTTTGCACGATTTCCGGCTGTGTTTTACGCGATTGCATTTTGTATATTTCAACGCCGCGCAGTTGTTTGTAGGTCGCTTCCCATCCGCGCGCAAGCTCGCGACCACTCGCGGAGACAAAAATCGCTCGTGCACCTAACACAATGTACCTTCATTTCTCCCCCGGCGTGTATTTTCACCACCATCAATTATAATTATAATCTTGTTTATTATTCTTATTTCGTTTCCCCACCGCTTTTTTTTTGTCCCACCAGAAGTGAAAGCACTGAAAAAAGAAGCAAGCACGGGTGCTTTACAAACTTCACCCACCTCCAATTCAGTGCACGTTCATGATCTCTTTTATTTCCTGATGATCAGCAAAAACACATACACACTAAACACCCCGGTGTTACTCCGTGCACCTCATCCTCATTCACCCTCACCCGGTTTTAGATTCCCATCACGGTTACAGAACGATTGTTTATATATTTATATATATTTAAATATTCATCTCCACCAGGAAGTTGTCGTTTTAAAAGCGATTTAAAACGCGCTCGCGCGCGCACGCGAGTACACGCTCGCTCGCACGCGCGCGCACGCGACCGCGCTGAAGTTAAAGTTCAGCAGAAAAGTGCAGCGATCGGTTTTTTTTATTTATTTATTTTACACACGTCTCCTCCTTTTTATGCCCCTATTTCAATTTCAGTCACGTTTAGATACAAATGCACTTTTATTTCTATTCGAAATTGTGATAAAGCAAAAACAAAAACAAAGTGTTGCAGTGAACGTGGGTTGAACACGACTTCCGGTTTAAAGCTGTAAATACTTATACACTCATGGAAGCAAACACACGAGAAGACTTCACCCGTGTCTTGATTGCTGCAATAGATATTTTGGTTCTGGTTTTCTATTATCTTGCTTGGAAGGGATCAAAAGGGCATGTGACAGATGGGTGGGAAAAGTGTGTGTGTGTGTGTGTGTGTGTGTGTGTGTGTGTGTGTCGTGTGAATGGTCAGGTGTTTTTTGTTTGCTTCAAAATGTTATGTAAAATGTTGTGCCTATGTTTATTGACGTTCTTGAGCAGTAAAAAGAAAAAAATTTACAACCTGGACCATAACTGATTTGTTTTTGTAAACATTGTTCAGACGTGGCATGAGTTTCGGGTTGGCGTCCTCGTCCTCATTCTTGTCCTCATTCTTGTCCATGTCCTCTATACTCGGTAATTCATAATAGACAGATTTGTACCATAAGTTCTGAACGTAAATACATTTGGCTGTTTTCTGTGTGTGTGTGTGTGTGTGTGTGTGTGTGTGTGTGTGTGTCTCTCTTGTCTTTTTCTATGTCTTATCAGTGAAACATGGAGGTGCAGATAGATGACGCCTTGCCCCTGTCTTGACAGTAGCACTGTCAGGAAGATGTACAGTACTGGCAGTGTCTCCCCCCCCCCCTTCTTTTCCTCCTCTCTTCTTTGTGTACACACCATGCTTTATAAATATCGGTGATTCACTTTGGGGTTTCAGGATCACAGAGAATGTACTTAAATAGTTGTTTGACTTGTATGTATGTCACCTCTGAAGAGAAAAAAGTTCAAGTCGTGCTCACCGCTTGATGGAGGAGTTGATTTTCCAGTCTGATGTATTTACATATTTACCATCTGGCCTGAAGTTTCAGATAAGGACTGCGTTCTACGTTCAGTTCACTATAATACTATTTGCTGCTGCCGTTCTTGCAATTGTGCATTGAAAGGGAATTGTAATTGTCCACTTATGCATACACACATGCACACACACACACACACACACACACACACACACACACACACACACACACACACACAGTGAACCATGCTCATCTCTCTGTGTGGGAAAAGACCCTCTGAACTCTTCCTTGCACTGACCGCAAGCAGAGTCCCCCCCTCCCTCCTTCTCTCCCCTTTATCTCCTCTTTTCTCTCTGTCCCCTCTCACACTCACAGGGGTGTCAGGCTGCATTAACTATGAATCAATCTTGTGTCAGACTCTTTGACTGTAGCTGGGGGTCGGTGGCCGAGGGCGTCCGTGGCTGCGGCGTCCTCCTCCACCTCCACGCGCTTGCCGTGCATTCTGTCACTCATTAACGCTGCGCCCCTCTCCAGGGACTTCGAAGGTTTCTGTGGTAGTTTCAGCTTGCAGCAGACAGACCAGTTTTCTGGTGTTGCGTCAACACGGTAGGAACACACCCACTCAAAACGTAGCAGAGAGAGAGAGTGAGTGAGACAGAGAGTGAGACAGAGAGTGCTTTCAGGTGACAACGGTTGTCTTGATAATTCAGTGTGCGAGACAGTATATTTTGGAGTTTGCGTAGCACCATGATCGGAGTACAGTGTGAAAACGTGGATGTCTCATCACCTCTCTTTTGCACTCTGTCTTTTTGTCGACGTACACTTTTTCCACCAGTCCCGTCCGAGAGCCTGAATTGGTGGCATTCTTTCAGTGTGGAGTCAGAGCTTGTTTTCGTTTGTGTGTGTTTGTGAGCGAGTGAGCGAGCGAGAGAGAGAGAGAGAGAGAGAGAGAGAGAGAGAGAGAGAATGGTGTGCTTATGAGACAATTGCTTCTAGAGAGGAAGGCATATTATGTGTGTGTGTGTGTGTGTGTGTGTGTGTGTGTGTGTGTGTGTGTGTGTGTGTGTGTGTGTGTGTTAAAATTAGGGTGTGCAGTGTGGCTATGGGAGGGCTGCTGATGACAGTGTGCTTAAACAACAGCTTGATTGTTGTTCCAATTGTAATCTGATACCTTGGCCTTGGTAGTGGCTTTTTGCCTCAGGCTAGTTAAAGGTGTTGCAGATCTCTGTGGCTCTTAAAACTCTCCCACTGTTGTGATCTTAGCCTTTTTTCATTTCTTTTTTTTAAGACGTATTTTTGAAAGCCAGTATTATTTTCGGTATCATCTGGTGCTTCCAGTGAATTTCAAAACACTACTCGTACTACATACAAATCTCTCATTCTCTTTTACATTGCGCCGACAACATAATTGCTCCTGGAAACGGCACTAACGCATTAGCGAAACGTTCTCCAAAAGCTGTTATTGTCTTCATGTCAGCCTCAGACCTGATAAGCAGCAAACATAATCTTATAACTTGGCTGGAAAAATTTCCTCGCTCCACACTTATTTGAATGTCTGTAGTGATGCGAATCACACGTGCTGTTTATTACTGAACGTATATCCAGCGCACAGCCGTAGGAAAGCTAGCGAAAAACTACAAACCAGCAATAGTTACAAATCAAGCCTTTATCTCGTTGTCAAGTGTTTCTATTGCTTACTGTAACTAAGTTCCTGTTCTGAATGTAGTTACACTTCCTGCTTGGAAACCAAATAAGGATTTGTGGGTGAAGCTTGAATTAGTATAAACCTCTGCCTGCTCAAACAGAATTGTAAATCAAGTTAGAAAAACAGGGCTACGTTCTCGGAGTTTTATCTTGGTTGAAAAATCACTAAGGTTATACCCATTAAGATGCTCTTATTGCTACATCTGGTGATAAACAAACCACGTGACTAAATGGCAATGAAAGTTAGCTTTTAAAGCTTAACCATCAAGTGATTGTGAGAAATTAGACATTATTGATAATTACATTTAGGAATCGGGGTTGAAACGGATGCTATCTGCAATGTAGGAGGTACTACAGAAGGAGACGGAAGTTTAGAAAACTGTGCTTTTTATTTTACTACTGTATTTATTATTATTTTTTGGAGCAATTTGTTCGATCCAATGAAACCTTCTTGGTCCACATCTGGACACAGGCCACCAGTCGATGACCCTCTTTTAGACACAAGTCCAAGCAGCATTTACATTCCAAAATTTGCTTCCAAAAAATTCCTGTCACAATCCGAACTTGTTTGTTAGCAGTGTTTATTGAGCACAACAAGTTAGCAAACAAATCTTCAAATACATTTGTTTAAGATCGCTAGAATCATTAGATTCTCACATGCAACTCATGTCAGACTTTTAATAAGCTGGATTTTGATAATGTTCCTGTTGTTTACAAATAATGTGTTGCTTTCTCTTATCAGTAGGGCTGCTGCTAGCGATCATTTTATCGTAATTGAACATTTTACAGATTAGTCCATCGATCATTTTGAATAATCGGATAAGCAGTACTTTTTCTTCATTGAAGAGCAATACTAAATATACAAGAAAAAAACAAGTCTCTTATAATGAACATGGCATTTGTTTCCTTTTAAGAAAAAAAAAACAATTTTAGTCTTTAGTCTGTGAAAACTAAACCTATTTAGTGCATTTAATTGCTACATTACATCAAAATGCAAATCAACAAAATTTAAAATGGCTGTATGGTGCTTTTAGTTTGAAATGATCCCAAACTTTGAATGAAAGTTGACATGATTATCTCCTTGCCCCTCACTGTTTTTTCTCCGTTCCTCCATTTTTTATTCTGCAGTGTCCTCAGTGTTTTACTTGTTCAGGGGTCTAAAAGATTACATTTTTAGCCTTGTTTTGTGCGTACGGCACTTTTCACGCAAAGGTTGTGATTTATAAAAAATAAAAAAAACTTGACAGGAGAAAATCACCTGTAAGTAAACTCTAAACCCTGCATAAACGCAACATGGAGACACAGAAGACGAGAAAAAGAACCGATGATGCAGATAATGAGCACAACCTTTGCGTGGAAAGTCATTTATAAACGTTGAGTACGCACGAAACGGGGCTGTTAACCAGCGTATCCCACGTTTCTAAATGAGACGCCAGAGCAGTCCAAAGTTTAGCGGGTGGTGCGTTAGTAATAATAGTCCGTGGGGAAACGCAGTTCTCCGTGTTTAGTTAATTGGACTAAATGAAGTATCGAGGCAAATTTTTTTTGTATTCAAATTAGTCGAGTTACTCAAAGAATCGTTTCATTTAAAAAAAAAAATTGTCAACCAGGGACGGAAAGTGCTACGGTTTCTGATTGATATATAGATCAATAAACGGACACCACCTCAAAAATGCTATTTTATGTATACAGTACTGTATTAACATTTTACGTCATTTTATAATTAATAATTATAATTTTATTATTCATTTCAACATAAAACTCCATAAAAACGTTTTTTGGTCTATTGTGCTATCAGCGAGAGACCGGGAAAATCAGCGAAACAGATTAGTTATGTGGCAAAAGCAATTCCATGATAAACCGGGGGGCGCAAGATTCGAACCGGGGTAAAACGGGGATTACCGTGTGTGTATGTATTTTTTCGTAGATACGAACACGGCCACCCAAAATAAAATAAAGAAAATGGATATATATTCAAGTAAACTTTCAAAATCTGTGTGTGCTGTTCATATTTGATAATGCTGCAAACAGAGGGAGAAGAAGAAGAAGAACGACTGGCAGGCGTTCATTGTGGGACCGAGGGCAATATCTCTTTCTTTTGCGCAAAGTCCTCATTGTGTGAGGACGTATTCCATACAGTACAGTGTGTTGTGATATTTGTGTCGGGATTTTAGTGTTTGCTAATTTTTTACCATGGCAGAAAAATGCAAATGTAGTGCTCCAGCTGGTGGACATTAAGCTCAGTAAAATATTTAAATACATCTTTGTATTATAGATTTGTCTTTGACTGCATTTTTCTATGTATAATTTGGTATGCCTATCTTGGGGTTCCTTGGAATGCATCATAGTCTTACGAATAATCGACTTAGGAACCTTTTTATATTTAAAAAAAAAAATTTTTTTGGTAACCTTTATTTCAAGGTTTACATTTGGTGCTCGGTAAGAAAAGCCAGGCATCACAAAATATGTTCACCTAGGAGCAGTTTTTAATTTTTCCTTCCCATGTCCTCCAAGATGAACGTTCATCAGTAGTAGGCGTTTCTGCTCTGATTCATCTTGTGGTTGCCATAGTTTCCTTGGTATTACTTAGCTGAAGCGGTAGCCGGTTTTGTTTGTTGCTTATCTGTGCAGGGACAGGCATGTGTTAAAAACTGATTTATTATACCCGATAAACCAATCTACACAACGATCACAGTTTAATTAGACATTAATTAGCATATTTATTAGTGGCCACCTATAATTGAGTTCACGTGTTTGCGTTTACATGCATTTCTTATACCATTGTGCGCACTTTCTAGTTTTATATAAAACCTGGTTTTGAGTTTAGGACCGTTTGTGTTTTTAATATGTGAATTTGACTTGAAGCAGCTTTACAGAATTCCTCTAGAGTTTGATACCAAATGAACATCCCAGAGGGACATGGACAAGGTAGACCTTGAGGAAAAGAAGACTCGAAAGGGAGTCACACCAGATAGTGATAAAGTGATGTATTATTAGTCAGGTCAGTGTTTATATGATTGCTTTGACAGTTCTTGGGTCTTCATTTGAATTGGTTAAATCTCAAATGTTGGTGCTTTAAAATAAATTCTTGTTAGACCGTGTCTGATTAGTGAGACACCCTAAAATAGCATGTCATTAGGCTTTGTGAGACAAAGAAGAGTTACTGGTAAACACAGCGTCCTAATTTCGTCCTAATCTTCCTGCTAGCGTCAGCACAAATGAAGGTGTAGAAGGAACGGTGTGGTAGTTAATGGAATAATTAGTGGTTAGTGTGTAAAAACGACAACAATAAAAGAGCAAACATAAGTTAAAACATTCTCTAGTTATGTTAAAGTATAGCTATTCTGTTTCAGTGTGTAATTGTAAAAATATTTTTTTTTTTCGTGATAAAACTAACATGTGCTTGCAGTGCATTATGGGTAGTACAAAGGGCCATTGGGTCACTGAGGGGGGAAAATGTCCTATTGAATCTTGTTAGAACCGATTCCAAGATCTGGCCTTTAGAGCACCTCATAAAACATGGCTGACGTTTTAGTAAAAACCCTAATAAGACATGACTTCTATGGTTTGTGACAGGGCAAAAGTTTACATTTGATTATAATGTTTATATATAATATTAATTATATAAATATATTCATTTATTAGAAAGATCTGTGGTTTCATGAGTGTGCGTGCAGAAGTTTACGGCTCTCCTTAGCGCACAACAGTGCGGGCTCGCATTTAAAAGGAATGTGTACGTTGCGTCCAGCTGCGGTTGCTTGTGTAGAGCCCCGTTGCCATGCCGACGCTCGTGCGTGCACAATTCAAGGTCATCAGGTTTGTGACGATAGGCCCGATGACGCATCACACACACGGGTTTGTTGTGCTATCCTTGTGAAGACCCGTCATTGGTGTAATTATTAATGCAACTAACCTGCTGTCAAATGTTCAACAGTCTCATATTGCTCGCCTTGTCGAGTCCACAGCAAAAGATAATAGAAATTGTTACATACACAGTAACAAACAGGAAGGGTTGGAAATTTTACTATTTTCTTGGCCATGCGTAAAAAGCGTTGATTTTTGTGGGGGGGAAAGAAACGGGATTGTGTGCATTTCTTTTGAGTGTCTTAAGAGTCATTGTCAGGTTCAGCTGTTGTAGATTAAGCCCTGATGCATTGTGCATGTGCCGTGTTGTTTAGTGCAGTCAAAAGCCGCAAAAAATGATCCGCGACGGAGCCGGCGGGTTTTCTCGTGATCGAGGCATTTTGCGTCAAACAAATAGTGTGTTTTTTTTTGTACATATAAAGGACAACAGTTTGTTGTTTATGCTCTAAACCATGTTGTGTTATACTCTGGAAAGTGGGACGGGACATGAACAATCCCTCATTCTTTTCCGCTTTCACTCTCGTTTTCTGCTTTCTCTTGCTCCGCTGAAGAATGCTCGTAAACCAAGTTTACCTGAATGAGTCCCTAGGAGGGGTCCGCTCCTGTTACTGCTGTAAAAAGGTAGCTGTGTGTTTGTGTTATGTTACGGGCTCTCGGTATAAAAGAAGAGAAAAGCTTGGAGTAGCGGTTTAAACGTTACCAGATGCTTTCTTTGTCAATCAGTGCGCATGGAAAGAAAGAAGGAGAGAGAGCGTTAACTCTGGGTGAACTTCTGAACTGCTTAGTAGCCACCTTGTTTTCATTCTGCCAGCATCCCCACCCCCTCCCTGGTGCTCCGACAGCCTCCGAATTTCCCTCTGTAAAAACCTCAGTTCCTCTGATCCAGGTCGGAGTGTAGTGTGCATTCGGAAGACTTTTAGGTGACATTTAAAAGTGCAAGCTGGTTCAGAAGTCTTAACAGTCTTCAACTGAGAGTTATGATAAGTTACACTCACAAGACTAAATATTGTTTGTTGAAATACGACTTGGGATTGAGACCTAATAGAACCAGGGAATTTGGAGAATCATTTGATCGGTAAAAATGGCAGTGCTGCTAATTAGTACATATTCAGATTGGAGTTCGCCTCACTGTTCACTCATTGTTACTGCTTGGCACATATTCACAGAAAATGCAAAAAAAAAAAAAAAAAAGTGTTGTTCTGCAGGCATATACACTGACATTCTTAGCAATGTTAGTACCTCTGAATTTATATAATATAACATTTAGGTAAAAATGGAATGTAATTTTTCTATTTTTTACTTTTAGGACTTAAAACACACGCATAGCAGTAATTATCAATGTTTGAACTTTACGTACTTTACGTATGAATAAAGTATAGAAATAAAATTACTTGAATAAAGAAGTAGTAGGACGATTCGAAATATCACTACTAAATACACTACACCTAGTAAACATTGCCTTCTACAACTTATTATAGAGAAAATAATACTGCATTGATTGTTGCTTTTCAATCACAAAACAGCTACAATGTTTCCCAGACCAAAGAATAATTCAAATAAAATGCTTTAGTAATTTGGTTAAATCGAGGCTCTAAAACTGAATGTTGTTTAGTAATATATGTATACCTTCATGTATTTACATCAACGCAGATTGTAGCAAGTGCTAGACATGAGATTATAATTGTGTACACCACACAAAATGAATCGTAAATGGGATTCATACAAAAAAAATCTACCGGATATCTGTAAGCGATTTTTGTTGTGCTGTTGATCTGATGTTAAAGACAATCAATGCATATTTTTTCCCATGCTGCCCCTTACATATCGTTTTTCTGATACTCACAGGATCTGAAAGTCTTTCTCTGCAATTTTCTTTGGACCAGACTTTTTTTTTTTTTTTTTTTGTCTAGAAAGATATTGGCTTTTCCATGAAATAAGACATCCGGACACCGGATCGTGTTCTCGAACCGATCATATGGTGATGTGTGTCATCGGGTCAATATTGGGTGACACACAGACACATGCAGAGAATGTGGCTGTGTTGTTCCAGGAAGTGCTTGGTATAAAATGGCAAGTTTTACCAGGTAGAAAAAAAGTGTTTCCTCATGACGATAGTTTCGGTTCTTCATTATCGTGTATAAAGAAGTGAAGCTACTGGCATGTAGGTTTCGGTGGACATATTGAAGATTGAACTAAATTAGGAAAAAAAAACCAATGTTAATGAATATTTAATGACACGTGTTTTAGAACAGTATCGTGTGTCACATCACTTGTTTTTGTATTTTTTGTAAGTGTAAAGATTGTAAACAACAATCCTTCTTCTCCTTCTGAAACACTATCTAATTGAAACTTCGACAAATAGAAATGTTTCCATATCGGTTATAAAAGGTTAAGTTAAGGCTAATTTAAGAGTTGTGTAGAAATTTCCTTGAATAATAAATACCACTTGTTATTTATAGACTGGTGCATGCAATGGCCTAGTCTTAGAATGTCAGAAACAGGAACACTATATGTTTTTGGTTAAATGTCACTATTTTCTTACTAGTATTTGAGTGCTGTATGCAAGTAATGAGTCTCCTGCATTCCATGGTCTGATTGTGATTCTGCCAAGCCATCATCATGAGCATTGCTGCTAAGAATAACCCACGTAGCCCATCTGACAGGTTGGTCTGTGGTAAACGAGCCTACTTCCTGGTCTAATGTCTCTATTACGCCGACATGGCTCCATGATGTCACTGGTGTTTGTGGTCTGTTGTCAAGGCAGCGAAGCAGACGGTGCACTGCGCTTCGTGATGTTAATTAAAGGAAAGGAAGCGCATCCATCAGTCTCCTCCTCCTGAATTCCTATCTAATCAAAACATTGTGGCACAAAATAAAAATGTCAACAGACATTATAAACATTGCCAAGCTTCAATTTCAGGATGATCAGAAGTGGTTTAGGTTGATAGAACTCTGTGATTTACCTTCTTTCTGGAGGGGCGTTGGCTGTTTTCCTGCAAATCGCAGCTCTGAGAAGTGTAATTAAGGGGGAAAAAAACAAGGTGGGGATCTAAATGTAATGTCTGTATATTTCAAAAATGTTTCTGAAACAAGGTTGGAACTCCCTGTTGATGAGCCATTGAAGAGATTCTTCAGTACAATTAACAGCCAGACAGCCTTGTGGATATTTGGGCGTCTGGTACCGAGAGAAATTACAGTAGTTGCTTTGTAAGAGACAATGCAACATGATGTACTCTAATCCACTTTATTTTACATTAAAGTTGTTTAAATAATAAGGTATGGTCGTGGTAACAAAAACAACGAGTGCCTAAAACCACGAAGAAGGGACTGCTGAGACTTACTGACAAATACTGCTAATACACTGTGGCAAATCTTTTGATAAAGGGTTTAACTGCTTTGCCAGATTTTAAATTTTTTTATTAATACTATGTAAACAACAACAAAAAAGCTAGGAAACTTGCCATCCTTTCTTGGAAACACAAGTTATCTTAGGGTCACATGGAACTTTTTACACAAGTTTACTTTCACTGTTAGTCACATGTGTGCACTCTGTTAGCTTTGCCTCTCTGGGAGTCTTGTTGGTGGGACTGAATGCGAAAAAGTTGTGCCTTGGATATTTATGGGTGACTTTTCTGTCAGTCACAGAGACATTTGGCAGAAATGTGCAGCACTGAGATCTTGCATGTGGTAGAGGGCAAATAGTTTTAGCTTGAAATGCTGCATTTATAGTATAGTCACTCAAATTGGCAAATCAAGATACATTAACAACACTATACGGATAACCGTGTCTGACTTTTCTTGATTATTTCGGTCTTCACCAAACTGTTACCACAAAGTTGGAGGCACGCTTATCTATCGACTTTGGCTGCGGTAGCATTACGTTGTCCCTTCACTTGAACTTGGAGACGCAAACCTTTTCCAGCATGACCGTGCCCCTGTCCACAAAGCCAGCTCCAAAGTGATATGAAAAGGGTTAGAGTGGAAGATCTTAACTCACCTGATATAGACCTGTTTTGACCTCAACTCTGAACACCTTTGGGATGCATTAGAACACTGACTGCATCCCAGGCCTCCTCACCCTGCATCAGTACCTGACTTTGCTAATGCCCTTGTGGCTGAATGAACACAAATCTCCACAAACACACTCCAAAATCTAGTTATTTTTACCATTAAATGGGGACCGGCTGTGGAATGGGACGATCAGAAAGCATCTACGAATCTTACAGTCAGGAGTCCATATTGTCTGTGAATATAACTTATATATTCAAGCTGAACTTGTGGTCCTCTTTTCAGAAATACCTCATGAGAAGCATTGGAGCGCTCTAGTTTCTGATGGTCGTGCTAAAATGATTGGTGACAAAGTTATACTACAGATATTTTAAGGTATAATTTTATGGTATTGTATTAAAAGAATAAAGCAATTGGAACATTTTCTTGTTGAGCTGTTTTATTAAAGAGGAATTCTGTAATCGTACGTTGTTGCACGTCATAACTGGTACGCCGTGTACGTGACATGTTTACTCTGTCACTCATTAGCTTTTCGCCCAGATAAGACCGTAACCTGGCTTTTTGTGACAGGATTAAAACACATCACAGAATAAACCAAGTACCTTAAATATATTGTATAGTAAACTATTTATATAGTTATTTAAATCTAAGTTATTTAAGTCTCCCCGATACAGTTCATATAACGAATATCCAAATATAAAAAAGGTAAAAGAATGTCCACCCCTTATCACCTATGGGCTGTCATTACTGCCATTCAATCATATACTAGATTAACTGTGAATGCCTAATTGGTGTTTACATTCTCGATAATGTTTCTCTTCACTCATCATCTTGCCACCTTTTCATTGTTACAAAGGTGATCCATTTAAAATCCAAACAAAAGTGAGGTGTCCACAACAGGGATATCTGTGACCCTCTGACCCTTCACCTAGGCTTGTCTTGATCTGCCATCTAACCAAACAGTGCCACGGCTCACTTCACCTAGCATCCGGCCCTGCATCGTCAGCAGCATGCATCTCCACCACGGGTCAGGGGTTATCTGGAAGCAGAGCCGAAAAAAGCCCAACAAAACCACTCGCCCTTTAACCCGCCTCATTATCTTAGCGATAGTGCTGAGTGGTGGCCGTCGTGTCACAGCTTCTGTTAGCTCCGGAAAGCTCTGCTGTTCTACTGCGAACTCAAACAAATCATGCAGTTATGCAACTTCCAAGATGGGTGGATAGGAAAGAGTCCAATCACTGAGCAGAGTTTTATGTAGTTCAGTGACTTTGAGCAATAGTGCTCAATTTTTAGCTGGTTTTTATTAGTAAATTAGAAATAAAAACTTAAGAATATGGTCAAATAATCTTATTCTTTTATAATCTTTTAATGAGAAATTACCTGTTTGTATTGAAAATGTTTGGCTTGCACTTTTTTGTACTTTGCACGTTTAATATAAGAGCCATGAATTTCCAATGCCTCAAGTCTTAAGTCTTAAATCCTTGGTTTTAGTCTGTAAAAAAAGAAAAAACACTGTTTAGTCTTATACAATACTAGATATTGTCATATTTGAGTTGAATATAATTGTCTAAAACAAATAGGATGTAAAAATTTGTGATTTTGCCTTTAGCATTATTGTGAAGATTAGCGCTTGTTGTTTTTGAGTGGTATAGTGAGTGGTCAGTGTGCGTGTGGTAACCTTTGCTTAACCCTTAGCTCGTACACATTATGGCCATGTGATAAGAGAATTACAAATTCCCCACTGGTTTCTGGAGGTGCACTTTGCATAGCTTTGTGCCAGCTGACTGCTTCCTTGTGCCTCAATTAATTTCCAAGCAGGAACCAAAACTCGCCCTTAAAAGGTTCAAAGAAAACGTTTAATACATTTCCGACCATATCGGTGGTGTAAACTCGATTTGGTTTAATGTTAGTCACCGCATCTGCGTGTTCGGTAGCTGAGGATCTGTCGCTCGTGTTCCCGAGGGCTCCTGCCCCTCGCGACCCTTCTGTTCGCTCAGCGTTCATAAGTCATTTAAACACGCTTTTAATAGTGTTAGCTTGCCTTCAAGCTCAAGAACGGAGAGGGGGAGTTACGGGCTGAGGTCACTCCCACAGGGTCGGCGAAGGGCATTCGGCTCACTTCGCTATGAAAACTAAATAATTCGATTTGTGAATAGGGACGATAAAGAGGTTGAAAGCACGCGGTTGGATCCCACATTGAAGCAGCTGCTGAATGAGATAAGAAAACAAACCCAACAGGGAATAAGATGAATATGATATATCTTGGGGCTGCGGGTTTGCATTTTGCAAATGTGATTAATTTTTAATTTTATTTTTTAATTGGTTACAGGTGATGGCACTGGTATCAGGTGACCATTAATCATAAATATCAGCTATTGGATTTTATAAATCAACCACTTTTTTTTCATGCTGTCATAAAGCAAGCAGAACTTTTATTATTGGTTGTGTGGCGAAATCCTTGTATTGTTTTTAGCGCTTTTTTCTGTAGTTGTTCCAAAACAAATGTGACCTTGAGCAAGAGAAAGAAGCACAGTGCTAAAAGAAAAGGTAAAGACAGCAGTGTGTGGGAAGGAGGGAGGAAGAGAGAGAGAGAGAGAGAGAGAGAGCACCCTTCCTGCCAGTGGAATTCAAGGGTCAGAGGTTATGCGCCTCGCTGCTATTGGCTGAGGAAAGGTGAAATTAAAACCACGGTAAACTTTTGACCCTGCAGGAGGCATGCAGGAACGCCCAGCGCCAGCAAGGAGCCGAGGACACGCTCCCTACAAGAGAGAGAGAGAGAGAGAGAGAGAGAGAGAGAGAGTGAGAGAGAGAGAGTATGGGGGGGTGGTTGAGAGAACGAGGGAACAAGGAACAACTACTCTGAAATGAATAAGAACCTTTCAGCACCAGAGCCGTCAACACTGACTCTATGGAAAAGAAAAAAAAAGAAAGTAAGAGAGAGTAGAAATGCAGTGTTTTTCATTCGCACTATACTCTCTGTGCAGTTCTCACTCCCCCCACTCAGTTTTTCTCTCTTTCTCTCTTCCCTACCAACTCTCATTCTCCCTCTCCTGTACAGGTTCAAAAAGCCATGGATGTTTTTCCGAGTGAAGCAAAGCTCTTAAAATGGGCTTTTTATGAGGAAAAAGAGGCCCACCCTCTGCCTTTTCCATTTGCTTGCCAGTGTGTGTGTGTCTGTGTGTGTGTGTGTGTATGTGAGCGTGTGTGTGTATGTGTGTGTGTGTGTGTGTGTGTGTGTGTGTGTGTGTGTGTGTGCGCGCGCGCACACGTGTGTGTAAAAGAAGTAATGCTACATTAGCTCACTGGGTAAAACTGAAGGAAGGCAGTAAGCTGCTCTGTTTGAATGCATCATTCCCCTCGTTTTTTTTCCCTTCTTTCCGCTTTCTCTTTTTTTCGTCTTGCTGCCCTTTTCTCTTCTGCTTTTTTCAATTCTCACCCTTTCTCTCTCTCTCTCTCTCTCTTTCTCTCTCCCTTGTCTCTTTCTCCTGTCAGCCTGATGAAAGCAGCCTCTGTCATAGATTAATGAATGAATCTGCATAAAATAGACTCTTGCCTTTTGCCATCCCCCTTTCCTCTCCCTACATCTCTTTATCTGTCTATTACTCCCTCTTTCATGCAGGGGTGATTATACCAGGTTTGCTCCCCCCCCTTTTTATTTTTTTTACTTGCCGTCTGCAGTTTTAGCTTGGCTAGTAGAAGGAGAGAGGAGAGGCCAGCATGTGCCTTTTCAACACAGAGAGAGAGAGAGAGAGAGAAGGGGGGTTGTTCTAACTTGCTTTTTATGCACGACCAATCAGTATAGGGAAATATGGATGTGACACGCTTACCTCCTCCTTCCTCTCCAGATGCAGACCTCTGGCCACCGAGATGTGTTTTTTTTTTTCTTTTACATTTTTATGCACTAAATTGCAGACACGTGCGAGCGTGTTCAGCAGCCTATGACGTATATCATTTGTTATACCGCAACGCTGTTGAGTACTCAAATCTGATTGGACAGACCGTGATCGTTTCTTTTTCTCCAACAGCAGCCCTGACAATAGGCTAGAAAGGAAACCTCAGTTTTATATTATTTCTTGCAGTATACGTTACCGTGTCTTTTGTGTCTTTTGTGTTAAAAAGGGTAAATGCTGATGTGGTGTAGATAGTTCTAAGATGTTTATTCAACATTTATTGCACAGACTCTCCACTGTTGGTACTTCATAATTTTTTGCCAGAATGGTGGATAGGCTCTGCTTTTTTATTTTTGTTTTATGATCTTTACGAGAAAGAAAAGAGGATAGGCTGGTGAGGGGACGACTGTAAATAGTCGTTATAGTGTAAATGATGATATTGTTTCATGGATGTTCCAGAACATGGAATGTAAATATAAGCAGTTAAAAGTGCATGCCATTTGAATACCTTTAAGTAATTACGTTTTTTATAACATTGGGAGATTGTAGCCCGGTCTCAAGGGTTTTATTCCTACTTAATTGTTATCACATAATTGGCCTTTGCAGTACTCGTACCACATAAGGTTGCGGTATGTAAATGAGCCCTGTAAGTAAATTGGTTTTATCGTTTGCTTTGAGGAACCTGACCAGACTCGGACCCTCCACGTGAATGTTTAATGCGTTTGACGAATTGCCGCGTTCATATGATCCAACAACCTTGAAAGAAGTTTGCTGTATAACGCAGACCAATCTGTAACGCTGTCACATCAGGGATTCACTAGTTTTTAATATATCGTACAACATATTGCAGTCACTATAACTAGAAATTAGAGGTGCAAATCTCTAGGCATCCCACTATTGGATTCAGGTTTTTTTTTCTTTCCTTTTTTTGTTAAAATATTTTTCCCTCAATATAATAACTTGCTGCTTTTAAAACACATTATGATCCTCATCCATCATGAAAAAATGCTGTGTACTCGATGTCACCATCGTTCTGGATCTCCGTTGAGCCACGGTGCAGTAGTTAAATTCTGAAACGACATCCAGTTATTAGATGATGGATTGTTAGAACTTTTTGATCTGTTAATAACTGGCTTGGGATGAAAAGCATAGTGCTTTCTGCATCTGTTCATTCTGTGGCATTATATTTAAATACATAAAAAAATATGTTAATAATATATTAAGATAGTAAATAAGTTAAAATTATACGTTGAAATTTAATTTGTTTCTACAAGCATGTGTTTTTTTATACACCTCATTAAAATGCTGCTGTTGTGTAATGAGTAAAACTCAAAGTGAAACTTTCGTAGTTATTTTCCAATGAAAGTGTTTTTTTTCTTTTTTTCTTATACTACAGCAGATTGACAAAGCCTAACAAGTTATTATTTTTTAAGGAATGCCATTTCTTCTTTTTTTTTTATTATTATTACATTTAATGTTCTAGAACATTAAATATTCTAGAATATCTATTACCGCTTATGTTGTAGCAGCTACAAACAAAAGTTCCCTTACCAATCTTAAGATAAAAGCTTCTTCAGGATTTAGAGTTGTAATACAATTACAACTTTTAGTAGAATTTTGCTATGTATATTTACATTTATTAATTTTTTTTACATTTACAGATGGCAGTAATAATTAATAATACATTGTAATGCCTCTTTTATGTCAAATCCTTTTAGAAAAGACCAATAAAAATTATTTTATTGTATTTAAAGTACAGCATGGTTAATTTAGAAAGTTCACTGAGTCATTTCACTAAAGTTGAACCTTTCTTGCACTTGTGTGTGTGTGTGTGTGTGTAAGTGAGTGTTTGGAGGGGGTTCAGTAATAAAGCCATTTTATAACCTGCTCTTGTATTCACATGTTGGGCACATGCTGGAGTGCAGTCATTTGTCTTTTTATTTTTTATTATTATATTTTTTAATCACCCGCTGACATTTTCCTTTTATTTTCGATGCGGGTGAGTTATGACAGGTCATATTGAGTGAAACTTGATTAGGTGTCCAGTGTCCATGCCAAACTAGTTCCTATTTTTCAGCCACTTGTTTATCGTGCTCTTCGTCTTGGTTGAGACGGAAAAAGACAGAACATTGTTTCCAGAGGTTTTGCCCGAGGATGGCAGTTTTTGCGTGTGTGTGTGTGTGTTTGTAAGTGTGCGAGAGGTTTGTTGTTCGGAGTGTGTGCCTCAGCTCACATTTCATGCAGTATTTCAGGCTCTGCCAGAATGTCCCAGTTATTCTGGGCCTCAATGAGCCACTTCTCCACA
Source organism: Silurus asotus (assembly GCA_024362625.1). NCBI lineage: Eukaryota > Metazoa > Chordata > Actinopteri > Siluriformes > Siluridae > Silurus > Silurus asotus. The sequence goes on along the minus strand of MU558692.1, from coordinate 2,780,322 downwards.
CCACAGCAGGACACACACAGAGCGACACAAACATTTTCTCATTCCTTTTTCTCCATCTGATTCCTTTCACTTTGAATTTTGTTCACTTTGAATGTTTGGTATATTTGATATATGGCTTATACCATAAAGTGATACTAAGCTCTGTAAGACTAAGGTTTGTATTGGTGCATTAGTCTCATGTGGTCATACGAGAAGTGTGCGTCGTGTGCTCACTTTCATCCATAAAAAACTTTATAAAAAAAACGTTTTATGTCACACTGCAGTTTCTGGTTCTCATTTGTCCATTTCATCGTTCGGTTAAAAGTATGCATGTTTAGCACATGCTTTAAACATGCAATTATTTGAAGTGCCCTAAAACTTGACTGGACTTGAACTTCATCTGATTCTGATTATATAAATTAGTGCTTGGTTTGAGAACTTTCTTTATTTTTTTTTTCTTTCCATTATTTGTTGCATACATTTGCAGTAATATTTATCATTGTTTTAGGTTGACAGCATTTGCAGCTGGAGGTGGCAGAACTGAAGGTGCTGAGATTTTCATTGCGAGTGAAGAGGATGGACAGGATTAGAAACTGGTTTATTAGAAGAACAGCGCATGTAGGACGTTTTGGAGACATGGTGAGGGAGGCGAGATTGAGATGGTTTGGACATGTGCAGAGGAGGGACATGGGGTATATTGGTAGGAGAATGCTGAGGATGGAGCCACCAGAAAGGAGGAAAAGAGGAAGACCAAGGAGGAGGTTTATGGATGTGGTGAAGAAAGACATGCGGGTAGTTGGTTTGAAAGATGCAGATGCAGAGGACAGAGTAGTATGGAGACGGATGATCCACCGTGGCGACCCCTATTGGGAGAAGCCGAAAGACAAAGATTATTTATCATTGTTTTAGGGAGGAACTAAAACCCTGAACCGAAAGCGAAGTATGACCTTAATTTGCAAAAGCACCAAGGCTTGAACAGATCCCGTCCAATATGCAAATGATTGTGTGAATGTCTGAGACACTTGTTGGATAGCTTAGAAGCAAAAGGCATGTGATGGTTAATAAAGACCTACCGTTCACATGTTGAGCTAATACTGGTCATGTTTTGGGTTTTACAATTTGTGTATATGAATGTGTTTTGGCGGCTTTATTAATGCTTTTTAGCGTGTTTTGCACTGTGATTACCGTAGGACGTAAAATCAAAATCCCACTGACATCACAATGACATTGTGTGCTAACTCAGAGGGCGTTGTTGCAACTGTACAACGTCATTAGGCTACTTTCAGCTGCCCGAATGAGATGTTTTAAAGCAGTGTTCTAGTACAGCACTTTCATATGTGGTGATTTTATAAAATTTCCACATACTCAATACGTGACAATGCAAATTCAGACCATGTTCCTTTCAAACAATTTTCCTCACATGATTATTTGACATTGTTCTACTTCTTGCACTTAGCTGTTAACTCATAGCTAATTGCAATCTGTAAATGAGTATGTGTTTTGTAGCAAGAGCTACAAGAAATGTAATGTTAGAAACGTTCATTAACACTGAGAAGGTGACCCAGTTAGAAAAATTACCTGAGCCATGTAAGGTAATGCTAGTTATACGCCATAAAAACATGATTTTGTTCACTGTTGGTGATATCCAGTTCCATAGCTAGCTGTCTAAGGATGGAAACCTTGCTATATAAGCACTTGATACTTGGCTGGTTAACTAGAGCCAAGACTGCAATCTTTGTAAACTGCTAGACAGCTAGCTCACTTGCCTCAGTTATGAACAAAATCATACGTTTTATGGAACATTTTGACAGATTTTGCTGTCTTTTAGATCAATCACTTGGAATAATAGTGACAAAGACTCTGGTGGTGAGGTCCCACTGAAAGGTGCTAACTATCCAGCATATAATAGATATTCATATACATGGGTTTTAATTTTACTATTTAATTTACTATTGTAATAGCTTCCTGGACTGAAATGCCCCCAGTTTATTGTTAAAATGCTAAATAATAAAAGGCATCAACACTTTTTCTTCCTATTTATATTTCTTTCACTACAACACTTTTTCTTCTTGTCTGCTAACAGAACAAGGTTTTTTTTTGCCCTACATTTTCCCGAGACAAGTGACCTACTCCATGCTCGAGCCGCATGTACTGTATTTACATATTTCAACCGTATTTGCATACATATTCAGTCTACAGCTCAGGTGAACGCGTTTCAGTTCGTGTCTTCTCAATAATGCAGCTTAGCCTTTAGGTCCATATACTGACTGCGCGTGGTCTGTTGGAGTGCAGCAGCAATCTGCTCATGGAAGCTCCCTGAGGCATGTAGAGCTGTGTGTGTTAGCATAATGACAGGAAGCAGCTCCATAAATAATGCAGGTAGGCTCCGTATGGGGCAGGGGAATGATGGGAAATGAAGACGTAAAACGAGGCAAAACGTATGTCGTACCCCACGTGTGTCACCGGCCTGGTCGGCGCAGAACTGAAATGACTTAAATTTCAGAACTCTACACCAAGAAAAATTTGTGAAGATGTAGCCTACTGACAGGGGCAGAAGAAATGGAACGAAGGCATCAGACAGTTATGCAGCCCAGTATGTTAACATGGCTGTCTTCGCAGCTCATGCGCTTTTAATAGAAGAAGGAAGTGATGACGTGAAGCTGTGTGTGTGTGTGTGTGTGTGTGTGTGTGTGTGTGTGTGTGTGTGTGAGAGCAGTGAATGTGAAGAGGACACAAACAGGATGCTTGCTTTTACTTCTTCCTGTTTCGGACGTTCTAGATAATTCTCCCATGAAGGCAGCTTCACTTTATATGAAACCTAAATGAAAAAAGTGAAACTATTTGCGTTCTATGATTAAAAACTGTGTTTGGATTTTTATTTTGCTGTATTTTCACTTTGTTATTGAATTTAAAAAAAAAGTTTCAATAATACATTTTATTGCACATCAAGCACATTTTCCTTTAAAGAGAGATACAACTGTACAACTGAATTCATGTGTTTTTTTCTAAGCAGTTAAATCCTCGTCAAAGTTTGGGTCTTTTATCTTGCCGTTTATTTGTAAAATATTCATATTTTTACATTTAGTAACAGGTTTTCTCAGTAATGCTTTAATCTGGTTTGGTGAGCTGGAGTTTCAGCTCCGTTCGTGACAACACAAAGTAATCTTAATACAGCATTGGACTGAACATGTCAGAGATAAGACAATGACATAAAACATGTAAATTTGAGCGCTTATGCTAGGCCAGTGGATCTGCTTGCTAACTTGGCTAGTGTCCATATTAAGCAAAATGTATTAATTACTACATGTATTTTGGCAGGTTTGGTGTACTTTCCTGTATCGTTGTCGAATAAGGGTGGGTTTACAGGGAGAATATTAAAATCTTTCTAAGAATAATTTGAATACTATTCTAATATCACACAAAACACAAGCTACTGCAGTGCTGTATAAAGTGACTCTTTACACTAGGAAAATTAACCACCACCACTCCATTTGTCACACAATATTGTTGTTTATTCCTTTCCAAGGAAATCATGATCTTTTACAGCAATTTGCTGTGCTGAACAGGTCTCATCTAATTATCGAATGACTAGCCTTTTTTTTTTTTTTTTAGCTAACTAGCAAACAATATTATTATTATTATTTTTTTCCCTGCGAATGATGATTTCCGAAACTCATTTGTCTGTTTGTGAGAAATGTCAGCTTGTTCATGCCAGAAACTATGAATAAAAATAAATTTGTTGATTTGCAAATTTGCGAAACCCACCTGATGTCGCCAGTTAGCTCACTGGCTAGGAAGAATGTAGAAATGTTCCAAGGCCTTTTAGACAAAAGCAAAACGTTCGATGATAAAAATAGATTCAAACATGCAGTGCATCTTAATGTGTACTTTTTGTATAAAACGTTTTATTTTAAATGTGTACACATTCAGATGTAATTTTTACTTGCTTATTTTGGTGAAACAGTTAAGTGTCAATTCCTTTCAATACAAGTATTTGATATAGTGGTGTAATGTGTTTTTCTTTCTTTTCTTTTTTTTTCTCTAAACAGTGTTGGCCTTGCTGAAGTCCTAGATGCCCTCTGTGACTGGGTCTTTAATTAGAGTTTCCACATTGTCACTCAAAGGTAACTGAAAATGTGATGCTGCTTCTAAGAGCAGTAATCTCTGATATGTTTATAATGCTAATCTGGAATCAGGCTTTGTGTTCTAATGTGCTGATCTCAGTCAAAGCAAAGCTTCAATAGAAACAGGTTATACAACTCTAATTCTTTATTGATCATTTGAGCATGGGATCTGAAATCTGCCCTAGGCTGCACTTGTAATTGCACAGAAAAGACTTTATCCTGGCGTTCTTGCTGAAATTGTATCTATCCAGTGACTCTCGGCATGTATTTTGCAGGATGTGAGGTGGAACGGTGTGGATGTCATCATTCTCCACTGCTGCAAAGGTAAGGAAAAAGGAGGAGGGGTCGGGGAACGGGATGAAAACTGATGGATCAGAAGACAGAACGCAGGGAAAAAGAGAGAAGCCGGGGGGACTGTCTACAGAGTTTGTTGTGCGATATTAAATGTGTGTTGCTGCGTTGCACATGTCTGGGCAGGCAATGCAGCGAGTTGCATAAAAGTCGCCGTTTGGTCCCGTAGTTCGACTCTGGAACGATGAGCTCATGCAGGAATTCGTGGCTCTGTTTGTGTGGAAGGGAAGGGGAAGGGTGGGTGTGCGTCTGTGTGTATGTGTGCGAGGCCAAGAGGAAGAGTGTGTGACCTGATGGCCTGTTCTCAGAGGTTTCCGCTGAACACTGAGGGGTCATTCACGAGGCAAGGCTACGCTAACTACACATGTGCACGCACTTTTTTTTTTACTGTCCTTGTGAGAACTGTTTATTGACAGAAATATTAATGCAGCTTGTTAATGCTATGCCTGGACTTGAATCTCATTCAACATTAGTCTGTAGCCAAACCTTTTGACAATGTACACGTAGACACACGCGAAAAGCCAGACACAATTGATGAATATAGATGGATTGTCCGATTTTCTCAAACGACAATATTTAATATCAGGTCTTGTACCAGTATGTTAATTATAAAAATTAGAAGTCACTTCCACATCAAGGGAATTTCACATGGGCAAATTCAATTTTGTTATTCAGAAGAAATATTTCAGTTTAATCTATTAATCCACAGCAATGTGTACTTAGTTTGATATATTATTTTTCTTGTGTTGGATTCAGGATCAATCCGTGATCTTTAAAAAAGGCTGAATTCCCGTTCGCCGTATGTTCCGACTACACATGATAAAACATAATGGCATAGTAGAATCTACATATAAAGTGTATAGCATTGTGCATTAATGTAGTAATAAAGTAATATATATTATTAAATCTTTTATCATACTTAAACATTAGACATAATACGATAATTAGTTACGATAATACAATTTGTTCCTGAATACAAAAGGGAGTTTTTTTAAAAGAGAAGCTGTTGTCAGAAAGATTCTGCAGTGGGAAGTGAAGACGTGCAGGTGAAAGAAAAAAGAGGGAGAGTGAGAGAGAGAGACTTGTGCGCAATAGTGAAAGAGAGAAGGAGAAAGAAAGAGGCGTGTGATAATGGTAGTAAACAACAGAATTGGGCGAGTGTGTACGTGTAACATGAGACTGTGTGCTATGGTAATCTTGCAGTCCTGCTTAGCGCTGAGAAACAATAAAAGCTGTCCTCAGTATGATTTTCTGCGAATGGAAAACTTTTCTTTTTTTTTTTTTTTACTGCTGAAATACATTGTTTATTTTATTTTTTTCTTTTTTTTTTTTTTTTTTTTTTTCCATGAAACTACCTTTTAAATGATATCGATCCCTTCGACTTTGCCTCATTATGAGAATCCACACTGTGCTTCAGCTTTCAGAGAACAGTATTGACCCTCTGCGAATCGGTACTGCAGAGAAACACACAAACACACACACACACACACACACACACTGAACGAGGGATGACCCATTTCTCCTGGGGCCCTGTTTCACTCAGTCATCATCAGTGTACACACACACACACACACACACACACACACACACACACACACACACACACACACACACACACACACACACACGTGCTCACTGTCTCCCTCAGCTGGAACATACCATACACTGTATGAGAGAATACTTTAAATTAAGCTGCCTGATTTACACACACACACCGATTTATTTGGATCACACATGATTTCCTAATTTCTAATTCAGTTGAGAATTTACTTTCAATATGAACAACTAAGTGTGTATTTGTGTGTGTGTGTGTTTGTACAGGTGCTGATATGTGTTGAAGATGAGTGGACCAGGGGAGAACACTCTGGAGCCATTAGGCTACGATCGGAAACGTAAACTCTCTACTTGTGACACCCCAGGACTAGGGTAAGAGTGTGTGTGTGTGTGTGTGTGTGTGTGTGTGTGTGTGTGTTGCAAGTGTATGCTTACGTGTCAGTATTTAAATGTACATATATGTATTTATCCAGGTGTGATAAGCGTCGGAGAGAACAGGAGTGTAAATATATCGAGGAGCTCGCCGAGCTGATCTCAGCTAACCTCAGCGACATCGATAACTTCAACGTCAAACCGGACAAATGCGCCATCCTTAAAGAGACAGTACGCCAGATACGGCAGATTAAAGAGCAAGGTAAAGCAGCTTTTTATCACTTTTTATTATTTTTGTTTTAATTTTACAAATTGCATTGACATTTGCTGAATAAAGGGCCTGATAGCTGGAGGGTGATTTGTAAAGTGCTGCCATCTGGTGGTGGTTGGTGAACACCTCGATGCAACAGATGCATGCCAGATTTGATTATTTTTCATTTTCCATCATTTTCAAGCTGACATTTTCAAGATTAAACCAGTCACAGTGAATGCTGTAAACCATCATAGTTTTGGGGAGAAAGTGCAAAAGTGTTTGGATTTAAATATTGGCAGTATTAGTGCGATTTGATTCAAATCATTGCATATTTGATGACAAAATGACAAAAAATAATTAGTTATAATGCCTAATAAATAAATGAAGAGCAGAAGAGGAAAAGTTGTCAGAGCTGATGTTTGTACTGTTACAGTTATAGTTTGTGCGATAACACTTTTGCAGATGGAGGAAATGAAAATAACACTGTGTTGCGTTTGGTAACATTTAAAAACGCAAACGTAATAATGATTTGACGCGGCTGCTTGGATTACTTGCAGGAAAGGGTTCGTGCGGCGACGATGATGTCCAAAAGGCAGACGTATCCTCTACGGGTCAGGGGGTCATCGACAAGGATCACCTGGGCCCTTTGCTCTTGCAGGTTGCTAGAGCATGAAAGATTTACCTATCATGTTTGATCCTTTTTTTGTATCTTGTTTGCCTTAACTTCCCTTTCTTTCTCTTTCAGGCTTTGGATGGCTTTTTGTTTGTAGTGAACCGAGAGGGAAACATTGTGTTTGTGTCCGACAATGTGACTCAGTATCTACAGTACAAGCAGGAGGAGCTGATCAACACCAGCGTCTATAACATCCTGCATCAGGACGACCGTGAGGAGCTGCAGAAAAACCTGCCCAAAGCCAGCGGTACACACTTTTTTTCATTCACCTTCACCTGATATGTACTGATATTTGCACACTAAAATCTTTTGTGTGTTTATGTTAACAGGAGCGAATGGTGTTTCATGGACTGGAGATGCCTCTCGTCAGAAAAGCCACACCTTTACCTGCCGGATGCTGGTGAAGTTCGGCCATGGAGGCCATGGAGCAGAGGATGGAGCAGGAAGGCCACGTTATGAAACCATGCAATGTTTCGCGCTCACCCAGCCTAAAGCTATGATGGAAGAGGGTGAAGGTGCAGTTATTTTTTTACACACACCTACACATAGACTTCATCGTTAAAAAAAAATGGCACAGTCACAAAATTCACCACATATGATATCATATCTGCTACGACACCTCATAGAGCAATACCTGATCAAGTGTACATGTTGCGTGTGCAGATTTGCAGTCTTGTATGATCTGTGTGGCGCGAAGAGTGACCGTGTCTGTAGATCGCATTGAGAGATTCAGCACCAGGCACGAGCTTTCAGGTGAGTGTGTTTAAACTACTTTCTGTAATCATTTCTAATTTAAAGTTTTGAAGTGTCCTCATAAGTTTTTATGGAACATTTTAATAACAGGTAAGCTGATCGAAATCGAGCAGCAAAGCTCTTTACACACCACTATGCGTCCCGGCTGGGAGGATCTGGTGCGCAGGTGTTTGCAGATGTTTTTACATCACAGTGAAGGCCAGGCCTGGTCTTGCAAACGACACTACCAGGAGGGTAAGTGCAAATCTGTGAGAACCCGTCACCTTTGCAATGCAAGAATTGCATTTAGACAAAATTTCAAAAGCAGGAAAATAGTATATGAATGTTAATATACAAGTAAATATTAAGATTTAGTAATTATTCTCTTACTGTCTGATGCATTTCCCTGTAGAAAGTCTAGAAACCTTACCTTTCTTGGAATAATTCTCTGGATTTTTTTTTCTCTCTCTAGCTTGTATGCGTGGTCGAGCAGAGACTCCACTGTACCACTTTTCCCTTTCTGACGGAACTCCGGTAACTGCGCAGACACGCAGCGAGCTCTGCCGAAACCCAAACACCAATGATCCTCACAGCTACCTCTCCACTCATCTACTGCAGAGGTTTCTACTCTTTCTTTTGTTATATTTATAATATTTTTTTATTATTAATTGCCTCTTACTTTTATTATAGAAACACTATTTTCAGGAACAATTAATGAAGTACTTGAGGTTGCAGTGACACACTAGTCAAATTCACTTATTAAAGAAGCTCATGCTATTAGTATTCACTTTCTTTTGACATGTTACATTACTGTTAATATATCCCGTGCCCACTTATTTGCCAGCAACCTAATTAATGCCTCTATTAGCGTATTATCGACTGATCCCATTTCTTTTAATATACACTTAATTCACCGCATATTTTCCATTACAGCTTTAATGTTTCATTCTTCCTTTATTGAGGCCCTGCTCTAGTCTTAGTCACCCCTTTTTCCTTCTCATTTAGGGAGCAGAATGGTTACAGGCCAAACCAGGGAGGTGTAATGCGTTCCCAAGGAATGGGTGGTGCCAACCATAATTCCCAAATGAACATGACTCCTGGTGGGCAGATGGGCATGGCGAATGCCAGAGGCTATGGTATGAATGACTCGGGGCATATGGGACCCAGAGTAGGCCCCATGTACGGGCCTGGGAACAGAATGAATCAGATGAACTCGATGCACCAGATGAATCCAATGAGCCAGATGAACTCTATGAATCAAATGAGCCAGATGAATGCAATGAACCAAATGAATCAAATGAATCAGATGAACCCCATGAATCAGATAAACCAGCTTAACCCTATGAGTCAAATGAATCAGATGGGGCATCCTGGAATGAATCAGCATTCACAGCACTTCCATAGTGGAGGCTATGGACTTGGTATGACGAGTCCTTCCCATGGTAGCCCAGGTATGAACCCTTCTCAGCAGAACATCATGGGATCGCCACGAATACGAGGAAGCCCCAAGATGGGGGCCAGCCCTTTCTCTCCTGGAGGTATGAGCTTTAAATATACATGGCTGTATCTGGCTTTTTGAAACAAGATAATTGCTCCTTTATTTTTTTTTAACTAGTACAACTTTGTAATGCTTTTTACATGACATGTTTCTTTGGCAGGTATGCACTCTCCTATAGGGCCTGTTGGAATGACTGGCAGTAGTGGCTCCTCTGGTGGCAGCACTTTTTCAAGCAGCTCCCTCAATGCCTTACAGGCCATTAGTGAGGGGGTGGGCTCCTCCCTTCACTCTACACTCACCTCCCCCTCTCACAAGTCAGACAGCTCTCCCAGTATCAACTCAACTCAGCTTGGTCAACCAAACCAACCTGGGGTCAGTAAAGGGCCCAATGCTGGCGAAACAAAGAGCCCTGTTAGTACCCCTGTCACGGGGACGGACCAGCAACACGCAAATGCTTCAGAAACCTCAACAGATAAGCCAGATAGTCAGTGTAACAAAGATAGCCAGGCTGGAGTTGATGTGCAGAGGAAGGGTCCGGAAGGAAAAGGCCATAAGAAGCTACTCCAGTTGCTGACGTCTCCACCGGAAGAACTTGCCTTAGGAGCAGGAACTGGAGCGCCCCCTCCAGGACGTGCGTCCACTCCAATCGGTGCAGACTCTAAAGAGGCTGGAGGTTGTATGACGAGCCCTTCTTCCACCGGTGTATCATCATCATCATCTGCTTCATCAGGAGGCACCACAGCGCATGGTTCAGGATGCGTGTCATCTACGGGCTGCATGGGTGGCCACCTCACGTCTCATTCCCTGCAGGAGAAACACAAGATCCTCCACAAGCTCCTGCAGAACGGCAACACACCGGACGAGGTTGCGCGCATCACAGCCGAGGCCACGGGGAAGGTCACCTTACCTTCGGATCACCAGGGCTCCGAGGGTGTAGGGTTGGAGGTCAAGCAAGAGCAACACAGTCCAAAGAAGCCAAATGCTCTGCTCCACTATCTTCTGAACAAGGATGATACTAAAGATAATAGCATAGAGGGCAAACCAGGACTGGATGAGCTGGAGGGGCGTGGGATTGGTTCAGTAGGTGTCACAACCTCGGACTCAAGTAGCCAGGATAGCAAGGTCAAAATCGAGCCACCTGATGAGGTACGTGAACTTGCAATGACAGATTAATCAGATGACGCACTGTTGCCGATTTATTGAAAATATCCATGGACAATTCATTGATTCTATTCTTTCAGTTGCAAAGTTTGGAGAGCATTCTAGGAGGCTTGAAACCGGGTACGGGGATGTTTGCTGATTCTGGAAGCACAGAGGGAGAAAATAAAAAGGGGAATGGACCCAACAGTGGTCCACATGGTAAGACATGATCTTTGCTCTTCAATATCACTATTGTCAATGATATCACCATATTCAACAGTACCCAAATTCACTCCAAATTGCTGCTCTGCGTTTATTTCCCTGTGTAGATCGTGAGGGGGCAGGGATGGGTCCTGGGCCTCGAGTGCCCTTTCAAAGAGCGATATCTGTGGACAGTAAACTATTTGGAGGGGCAAGAGGGTCAGGCAGGAAGAGTGGCTCTTCTGTCATTAAACAGGAGAGCTTGGACAGCCACATAGGCATGGGTGAGGAAATATTTTCCAGTTTATTAAGGGTTATTAATATTCTCTTGTCTGAGCTTCGACGGTGAGAGTATTGTCAAAAAAAGCTTTTTCCCATCATCTCCTGATCTTCTCATTATACAATAGGTCCTAACAGACAGATGGCCATGAATCAGATTCCCCCTATGATGGGGCCAGGTGAATGGAGAATGCCAGGTCCTGGGGGCAGTCCAAGTGGCTCTAACGGGCACCCCGGTATGGGTTGTCAAGGCATGGATCCAAATCCCAAGGGAATGATGGGAGGACCTATGGTGAACAGATCAAACAGTGTACCAACACCTAGATCCATGCTACAACAGCAGTTAATGGATATGGGTATGTTATTCTAGATAATGGTATGGGTTGTAATGCTTGTGTGTTCGTCGTATATGTCTGTGTGTGAGTCATTTATTTATTACCTGCTTAAGACTTCAAATGTATGCTGCATATCTCAAATAAAATTATCTTCTGTATTAAACGTGAATGTCTTTTCAGGTCAAAATGACATGGGGATGAGCACATTCCGAGGGCAGCCACATCCTCCTCAGTCTCCATCGTGGCCAGAGTGTGGTATGGGCATGGAGGGACCCTCTAATGCAAGCAGGTGAAGCTTTTATTAGTTATCCAGTATTCTGAATTAGGTAATGCATTACTTTTGAACAACAAAACCAATAAAAAGCTTTTCTGACTATTTCGATGGCCATATATCTATACTATGAGCAAATTTGTTTACAAATTGTGTGTTCAATGCAAGTACATACAAATCCTAACTTTTGTGAGGCCAGAACAAATGTATTTAACTGTTTCGCATTCTGTTTTTCATTCAGTATATATCTAAACTACTTTAGTTCAGGTACCTGGGGTCAACAGTGCAAAGTAATGCAGAGTGTGTTAGAGAAGTGAAGAAAAGAGTGCAGGCAGGGTGGAGTGGGTGGAGAAGAGTGACAGCAGGAGTGATTTGTGATAGAAGGGTATCTGTGAGAGTGAAAGGGAAAGTTTATAGGACTGTGGTGAGACCTGAGATGTTGTATGGTTTAGAGACAGTGACATTAAGTAAAAGACAGGAGGTGGAGCTGGAGGTGGCAGAGCTGAAGATGTTGAGGTTTTCGTTGGGAGTGACGACGATGGACAGGATTAGAAATGAGTTTATTAGAGGGACAGCGCATGTAGGACGTTTTAGGGACAAAGTGAGAGAGATGGTTTGACATGCAGAGGAGGGACATGGGGTATATCGAAGAAGAATGCTGAGAATGGAGACTGCAGGAAGGAGGAAAAAGGTAAAGCCATGAAGGAGGTTTATGGATGTGGTGAGGGAAGACACGCAGGTAGTTGGGTTGAAGATTTAGAGGCGGATAATCCACCGTGACGACCCCTAATGGGGGCACCCGGAAGAAGAAGAACATAAACTACTTTTAATTAAAACAATTGTTATTTTGTAGACGTATGTATATACATTGGTGCTTGTCCAGTACACTTATATTTTGGTATTTTTATTTGTGTTCAGCATGCCATTTGGCACCCCCTTGGATGACCTGCTTGCTCCTCCATCCACCACTGAAGGTCAGAGTGATGAGCGAGCTCTGCTTGACCAGCTCGACTGTCTCCTCAACAACACAGACAACCTTGGCTTAGAGGAGATCGACCGAGCACTTGGGATCCCCGACCTAGTTGGCCAGGTTTGAGAAAATTCTCAATTTGTAGTTATCGCAGCTGTTAGGATTTAATAACAGGATCCAGCTGATATTAGAATGCAGTAATACAACTGAAACATTTCATCAGCAAAACACTTCAGTAGTTTGATTTGCACTGCTGCTATGTAACACACAACGCCTAGGATACAAAAACAAACACACAGCTGTTGTTTATTCCCGGGTTTATAATGTTTATCTAGATTTAATACATTTTTATGGTTAATTTTAAATGTAAAACAAGCTCATCTCTTCTTACAGGGCCAGAGCGCCGAGCAACCGGCAACTCCCACAGATTCTTTCCCAGGCCCATCTCCAGATTCATCTATGAGTATGGATCCTAAAGTCATGTATGGAACAGGCTATCCTGGTCCACCTTCCATGGGCATGCAAGGAGGTTACGGGCCTGGGCCCGGACCCAATACTGGCCCTGGCCCCGGCCCCGGCCCTGGCCCTAGCGCCATGCAGGGCCACCCGGCACAAGGATTTCACCCAATGATGCAGCAGATGAGTGGGATGGTGGGCATGAATCCCCGTGCTGCCATGATGCGTCCACGAATGATGAATGCTAAACATCCACTCAGACTCCATCTGCAGCAGAGGCTTCAGGTGAGAAATCGAGATATTGCGCATATTTTTCTTTTGGGTGCTCTCCGAATGCTTTCAGCAAGAGATATCAGTATTGTAAATCTGGCTTGAATTTACTCAAACTTGGCAACATTTACAATCTGCTAGCCTGGGTAACAATGTATTCTCATTTTTACAGTTTTTGAACCAGCCCCGACAGAACATGCTGATCAAAACGGAGAATGCACCGACTGGAGCGAGGCCAGGCATGCAGCCCGGCATGCAGCCCGGCATGCAGCCTGGGATGCAGCCCGGGATGCAACCGGGCATGCAGCCCGGCATGCAACTGTCCGTGCAGCCCGGCATGCAACTCTCCGTGCAACCCGGCATGCAACCCGGCATGCAACTCGGCGTGCAGCCCGGCGTGCAACCCGGCGTGCAAACTGGCATGGGAGGACAGGTATGTCACTGCTCATCCACCAGCTAAATTCACATCAAACACACAATCTAGACTCCTGTCCAGTGCTTAATAAAAATCCCTGTCCTCTTTCTTTGTTTCTCTTTCAGCCAAATTTTATAAATGCTCAGATGCTGGCTCAGCGAAATCGAGAGATAATGACTCAGAGAAGGCAGAGGATGATGATGCTGCAGCATCAGCATCAGCAGCAGCAGCAGCAGCAGCAGGCTGCAGCTGGAGGATTCAGCCCCCCTCCCAATGTCACTGCTCCCACTGGCATGGACAACTCCATTGGTGGAACACCCATGAATCAGCCTGGCCAACAGCCATTTAACTACGGAGGAAACTATGGTGGGTACTTGTTATACCACTAACTGACTTGTTGGGAAAATTCTGTTTGAATTATTTCTTACTGGTTTAAACCTCTGTGTTGTGACTACAGCTATGGGTCAGCAGGGTGACCCCTCATTCATGGCCACTGGAAACAGCCCGCCTAACATGATGGCCGGGCGTATGGGGGGTCCCCAGAATCCCATGATGCAACAGCACCCTCAGAGCGGGCCCATATACCAGTCAGCAGATATGAAGGGATGGGGACCAGGTGGCATGCCCATGAACAAGTGAGTGGCGAAATACAAAAAAAGTTTGTTCAAAAGTTTCAATATGTCATAGTTTGTCAGTATAAATGTATATATTTTGCACGTGCTTATCTAATATTTTCCATGGTTGTACAATTAGTTTAATTATATTGCTTTTCTTTGTTTTGGTTATTTATTTTAATGGTCATTTCTAATTTTTAAAATACACTTTCGTATTATTATTATTATTATTTGCCTTTCTGACTGTATTTTGTTTTGTGTTTTTAGTTCATACCCTCAGCAGCAGCAGCAGTTCTCCCAGCAGGGGGCACCAGTGCAGTATGGAGGAATGATGATGAACGGAGCAATGCAGGGAGGAGTAAACGGGCCAGGACAGATGATGCCGATGCAAGGGCAGATGGGAATGAACTCCATGGGCATAGGTCGCATGCCATTGGGTCCTGATCAGGTACACTGTAGTGTTCTTCAGGCATCAGCTGTCTTGTAGTTTATGAGTATTAATTAGCCTTTCTTCTAAGAGAATTTAGAAGCAAACGTTCCTTAAATAGACCCTAATATATAAAGATATGACTATATACATATATTTATAACCAAACTTGGATTTTGCATTTGATTGTTTTGCAGAAGTACTGAAGCAGAGCACCGTTTCTGCAAGAGAGAGAAAGAGAGAGCAGAGCGAAGTTATTTCATACACTGAGAAAACCCTGAGAAACAAAACACACAGTACTGCCCTGCTACTGCTGCGAAAGGACAGCCTGGACATTAGACAGAGCACTTGTCCATGTCACTGTGTTGTTATTCTCTCTGAAGCATTTGTGTTTGCCCCAGAATAGAGTTTGAGCACAAACTCTCTGCTGATCTGCAGCCAAACTCCTGCTCTTCTGCAAAGCTGTGTGAGTGTAATGCCGTACTTCACCACCAGAGGGTGTGCTTTTCTCTCGCTGTGGAACTGCCCTGGTGCCGGGGTGAGGGATGCACTTTATCACAAGGCTAATAAGGAAAAAAAGAATATCTGCAATATGCCCTGCTCATTCTAGCCTTATTTAAAGACTATATTTTCAGAAAAAGAAAAAAAAAAAACTTCTTGGTGACATGTTTTAGCAGAAACCTTGCTTTCAGGACAGACTGCTACAGTTCCACACTATATGCAGCTACAAGCAATAATTTTCTTCTCTATGCCATATCTGTTAAACTGGTGCACCATTAAAATAACAGAGCAAAAGGTACTGCAGTATTAACTGGGCTTTTTGTTTTATATGTGAATAAGGACAGACTTGTACATGCTGTATGCTCCAAATGTATCATATGTGCCCTTATTATATACTGTACATTTTTGCACAGATTTGGCCCATGTGAGGTTCAGCATATTATATTTTAGGTCAATATTGCTTTGGGCGTTAATTCTATTTTAACTTTCTCAAAGGGAAAACATTTTTTTAAAGATTTTTATCTTTTTCCGATCTAGCCTTGTTTTCTTTACAGTATTGCAGTGATGACAGCCATTAGTTTTTTCGAGGGCACTTTTTTTCTGTGGAAATAAAAACAGAGAAATCCTGTCTGATCAAGCAGTTACGTTAAGAAGACGTCATGGTTTATGTTTTTTTTGCTGTATTTTTTGAGCATTTTACAGACACGGTGGTGAATTTGAGTGAGACGGTTATTTTTCTCAGCCTTTCTCTGTGAGCTAGCTGTTACTATCGTTTTATTGTTTTAAGTGCTGGTTCTTCATCGATCTACCTTTAATAAACTTGCACAATCCAAAGATATAGATATTTCATTGCTTCGCTGAAATTTTTACCGTACCCGTTGTCTTTTTGTGTAAATTAAACGGAGTGCAAGGTACATATCATTTAAGGTTATCGTTATGATTTTGTACTTCATGCTGTTTCCCAACCAATGTAATTTTAAGGCCAGTTCATGAAGAATTTTTTTTTTTTTCTTTTTTCTTTCCCAAGAAATAGCAAACAGGCAACATATCAGCTTTTTTTCCCTCTAAGCTTCTTAAAGTCTTTGAGCAGGAAATCAATATTTTTTGTCTTTTATTTTCAAGTAGAATACATTGGATCATAATGAAATATATTTCGAAATGAGAACAATGTTTGGTTTAAGTTCTGGGAAAGGGTCTGATTAATTTATGTGGTCAAGCAAGCGAATAAGCTGATGTTTTACCGGATGTAAATCGCAATACAATTTATTCTTTTCCTCGATGTTGATATTGTTGTAAATAAAATTTATATTTAAACATGATTGACTGCAGAGTTTAGTGTGTGTGGCAATTCTTGTTTTTGGTCACAAGGTGGCGCCAAAATTGCACAAAACCCATGTCGATACAACGTATGTTTTTATTTACATGTTTGAAGGATCAATATT